>JAODKL010000041.1:7149129-7203537 GCA_026780765.1 Petrocephalus schoutedeni
GTAAATAGACCATAAGATCGCCCCCCCCAATATTTGTTAAACTGGTGAGTACAACATATGTAGAAGCACTTGAGTATATAGTGTGTGGTGTAATGTAATTTTGCCTTGGTACAGTTATGGACACATGACTGATTTGCTTTGTAGTGTTGCCTCAAGGAGCTGAGGTGACATAATCACGTACAAGGGGTTCTCGCAACAGCTACGCTGACTTTAATTTTTGAGGGTTTCGGGAAGATGAGTAAAGTCTGAGCCGTGAAGCAATTCCCACCTATTATGTAAGATATTCTCGATGTTCTGAGTACTTGGCACATATGTCTTTCTTGTATGGCTATTCCGGACAGTTTGAAATGTCCCTTATGGTTTGGTTGACTGGTTACACAGAGACAGGTTCTTGGTATGGCTCGGAATTCCCCAGTCTGCAGCCACTTGTACAGGGATGTCAAAAAATTGTGGTTCATGCACAGCCTGTATTTCTGCTGTGTCCATAAGTGTCAGGGGTAGTGGATTATAAGATCCAAAATGTTATTTATAAAAGCTGTTTAATTATTGGGGGATGCATTCATTTTTTGACTGCCGATTGCACTATTATTATGGTTTTAATGGCTTCGGAAGTATTTACTTAAATTTGTTTTTATATAGCACCCTTCGTAACACTGCTGTTCAGAAGTATTTGATAGAACTGTAATTAGTAGAGCATCGCATAGAGTTATATTGGGCAATGTGTGGGGCTGGAGAACAGAAATTTGTGCCCGTACCCAGAAGGTTGCCAGTTCAAATTCCACCGCTGGCAGGGTAGACCCCCCCCCCCAGACCACATAAATACTTTTATAGTATAGTATAGACTAATTATCCCCATGCTCTCCGTTTAAGTAAGTTTGTGTCAAAGGATTAAATTTGGGATCACTGGCATGGCATTTTAGCCTCCCAGTGGCAGATTGTGCCTTGATTTATCTGGATATGCGTCCATTATTATATCCGTCTCCCGATAACCAATCATGGGGAGCAGCATGCTTATATGTTTAATTTTTGCTACCAGGATAATATTTCAATACACTTTCAGTATTGGCCAATGATAGGGGGGGGGGAGTCGGGTACCCGTCTCTGTAAACGCAAACCACACTGCACTCTTCCTTCCTGCCTGACTGAATCAGGAAAGTGTATTCTGTTAGGCGTGGCCCTGTTGCGTTACAAATGCCGGGCAGCAGATTTCATGCTTCCTGGGTATAGGAGGTTGCTCTGGATTCTAGGATTTCCTCCGGGGCATGCCTTGGCCTGTGTTTACGGCTCTGAAAAGGAGAGGAGGGAGATGGCTTCTGGTGAAACGGATCACTGAGGGGTCATTCCATTTTAATTCACTTTTTTTCTGTTTCGCAGTGTGCCTTTATTGAACAATAGGTAGCAAATAAGGATTATTTGTAGTGTTTTCTTATGAGCTATTTTTTCTATTACAGCTACATGGCTCAGCTAAAGCTTATTGGAATGCTCTGAAAGACTAGTTTATCATGACATGGTTAAATTCAACTCTGTTTTCTTTTTTCAAGGTCAGAGTTCATATAAACCTTTTTTGATGATTCATTGTATTTGTTTATACATACTTTCTTGCTTTTGGTTATTAAAACACAGCGAAGGGCTTTGAGTAATTTTTATAATGAGATACAGAGGTACGACACATAGATATGTATATAAAACCCTGACCCTTTTTGGTCTTCGTGAGATAAGCACCCCAAAACTGTACAAATATATAAAAAAATGCTAGTTTTGCATCTCAGTAAATGCATGCAATACTTCCTCCAGACTGTATCTGTCACACGGTGAAATGTTTCCCTGGCTAGCCGAGTCCGCCTTTAGGGCTCGCGGTGTCGAAATGTTGGCAGCTGTGAGCCGTGGTGTAAATGTGGGTCATTCTGGCCCATCACAACAAATATTTGGTATTTGGTGTAAGCACACCCAAAGTGTACAAATAATCCTAAAAAATGCTGGATTTGCACCTCAGTAAATGCATGCGGGGGGAGGGGTAACATTTCTTCACTTCACTGGGAAGAAAGTACTCAAACGGGGAAAAATGTCGTCATTCAAAGGGGTGTAGGAGCCTTAAAAAAATCACTGAAACTAAATATTTGTCTTATCTGCGCCACTTGATTCTGTCATTCTGAAAATGTCACACTGAAAATGGCTTTTTGTTTCGATAAACCAAGGACGTTAAAATAGCCTTGGTCTGTGACAGTGTTAGTAGGCCCTTTACGTTTATCGTAAACCAAAGGTCCCTGAGATATACTCTATCATATTTACGAAAATTTAACGCTGGAGTATTTAGTATTGAAATATATACTGAGGATTATCAAGTTAACCGAAACATTGTAAACATATTTTTGGAGGTTATAGTTTGGCTATATGAATGTATATCAGAGGTAAAAAAATGATAAAACATACAGGAATATTTTCTTTTCTTTAATTTTTGGAACTTGCGCTGCAAGTCTGAATGACTTGACGGCATGACTTGCCAGCTAAAGCAGAAGTCCGTGTAGATAATGTGCATTTAATGATAAAGTGACTTGTTCCGTCTTCCTTCGCCTGGGGGTGATGTAGTGGAATAAATTACTCCTCGATTCCTCGATCGTGCTGCCTGAGGACTGACTGCACATTTTCTCCGCTATTGGGGCAACCAAGCATATTGCAGAACAATAATTTCCGTTTTATTATTAGTAACAGAATCCCGTGTCTTTGATTTCATAGCAACCCTAAGCAGCCGGCTTCTTGGAGAGCGCAGACTTAGCCCTTTGCTAAAGATATTACCTCATGGTTGCCTTAACATGAACATCATCAGCGACTGAATCCTTTCTACAGTCATATTCTCTCTCTTTCTTTCTCTTTCTTATTTTCTTCCTCCTTTCTTTCTTTTGCTCTCACTCTTTCTCTGTCTCTCACCCACTCTCTCTTTCTCCCTCTTTCTTTCTTTCTCATTGTAGCATGCCTTCTGTTCCTGGAAATGCTTAATTGCCTCTCTAGTTCCTCCAGACTGTATCTGTTACAGGGTTTCCTTGGCTAGCTGAGTCCGCCACGCGTCCCTGTCGCATTCGAGGCCCATTCTGCAGTTGGGGCTCGCTGTGTTTAAATGGTGTGTGTGTGTGTGTGTGTGTGTGTGGGGGTCGTTCTGGCTCATCTCAACTAATTGATGTCATCCAAATATTCTGCTTTTTTAAGCTGTAAAGGGAACCTAGAACTTTCAAATGACACGATTAAATTGACAATATTTTACTACCCCTTGAGATTCTGGGCCTTTTGACAATAAATAATATATATTTGGAATTAGGCCAAAGACTTGTATATCCACATTTTTTTCAGGTACCTAGGGGTTATGGTTTGCAAAGATACAGGCATCTGAAAATGGCAGATAAAGCATTTTTGCAAACAGAGGAAAAGTCCCATTGAATTTCAAGCCAGTGTAACTCCTAAACTATATGAGCCAGAGAAATCTCACATTGGTCCAGGGGCAAGCAAAAATGGCACAGTTTCTATTATTCATTTATTATTTGTTCATTAATTTATTCTTATTATTCATTTCAATTCTGAGATTGTAGATTGTGGACCAATTGTAGAGTTGAGCCAGAATGACACTTGGGTTAAGGTCATTTGAGCTGAAGCTGGACCGTGTGTGTGCCGGGCAGGAATCTAGTGTCGCAGTTCTGCTTGTGCGTGGCACAAGATTTCAGTTCGGTTTCCTGTGTCAAGCGTTATGTTGAAAGGCACGGCTACAGATGGGGGCCATTATGTCTGAGCAAGTGACCTGCTGTCCGGGGTTGGGGGTGTATCTTTAATAAGAACGCTGTAATGTGGTTCACCTGAACAATTGCCTAAATATTTAATTCTAATTGGATTCCATTTTGGGGGACAGAAATTTGTCGGGGGTGTGAACTTTTTGACACGTGTATATGAGCCATGTGTGACTCAGAGGGTTAGAACGTTGTGCCTATGATCAGATTGTTGGTGATGTCAGAGTGATTTCACTATTGGGCCACACACGCACACATACACACACGCACACACACGCTCTTCCTGTATTTAATGAGATTCCATATTGCCACCAACATCTGCCGTCTTGCCTTAAGGACAGGGGCTGGGTCACACAGTGGTGTGCTTATCCCACGATGTGCTTCCCTATTCTGTCTACATTCTGCAGGTTATTCTGGCGTACAGCTTTCAGGGGCATGACTGGGGTAACAGAGTCAGGCCCCAACATGCTATCTCTGTCTTGTAAAGTGCAGTCGCAAGGTAGAGTTACATTTATTTAGCAGATCTATGCTTTAATCCAAAGCGATCAGCTATTGAGAGATCAGGGTCAGCCGGGCATTTGGGATTAAGCGCCTTGCTCAGGGACCCAACAGTGACATAATTTTGCCAGCCATTAGTTTTTGAACCAGTGAAATTCCAGTCAGTCTCAGCATCCTAACCTACAGAGCCAAATACCCCCCCCCCCCCAGTAACAGGTAACACATTGTTGTCCTCCTCAAAGTATCTGTGTGACTGGCCCCCGGGTGTTCCAGTGTCATATTGCAACCTTATCCAGTTACCATGGCAGCTCCACATTGCCCATCGCCCGTGGCAGGATGCGGTCTGTATCGCTGGGCATCTGCTTGCCAGTAGTTGTAGGATGGCTGGATTGTCCAATGAGTGAAATCTGCAGATGTATAACTGTCTCCAAAGCAAACCGTTGACCTGCACTGGGGGATGATTAAATTATATGATTTAATTTATAGTTGAGGCTTAAGTCTGCAGATGTATAACTATATTTGTTTGATATGTATACAACAGTGGGGAGCACCATGTGCTGGACTTCTGGTCCAATACCAGCTGGACGCCCTTTGTCTCTGGCCATCCTCTGTTATATTTCCCCACTGAAGAGCCACCAGGTCGCCGCTAAGTGTGCACGAGGATGCACGAGCCTGCCAGTTTGAAGGCTGGGTGGTGGAGAAGCTGGAAGTTAAAACAGATGGAGGGGAGGGAATGATCAAAGGCATTGTTTTAACCGGAAGAGGGAACGCGATATAGGACGTCCTTCCGGTAACGCAGCCACGGTTTTCTTAGGAAAAAAAAATTGCGCAATAAACCGAGAAATAAAGTGGGGGGAAAAAATCCCAGACCGCCATAGTAGTCAGTTACTTACTCCTCTTGAAAGGTGATTGTCATTGTTGACACTGTTGATCTGTATTGTTCAGCTGACGCTTTTCATCTCCGATGAAATGGCTACCTCCATCAAGCCAGTTTATGCTCCTGAAAAGGCAGCTGGTCCGACTGGCAGGGACTGTAGCGAGTGCTTGCCGCGTTTGCCGTCCAGGACTCACGGTCGCCCCTGCACCATTGTTGGGTGAATCCTGCATGCAGGAAGACATCGGGGGCGGGGCGGGTTAAACAATGGTGTCAGATGCTTGTTTGTTGTTGTTCTAGTCAATGGAACATACTGGGAAAGGAATAGTGCTGGTGAAACGTCCACCTTCACGTAGGCTTGGGCGGTGTGACGGAGTTCTCCTTTGGTGAATTTAATCTCAGTTATTTAGTAATACTGCAGTCGCTTTTGTAAATGCTGCATACAGTGTTATGTCTGGACAGTGTCACTGCAGATACCTCCCAAACATACATGCGCAGCATGTAAGTGGCAACCGGTGATTTTTATAGCTTAAAAAATGCATTTCTTAGTTTTTGTGGAAGACCTTTTTTTGGGTACCATGGGTGACAACGAAGTACAGTTTTATTAGAAAGCTGTTGCACAGACTGCGTACTTGATGGTGTTGGTACATGTCAGTAACGTGTAATGGCATTGGACGGCAAAAAACAAAGACGCTCCCAAAACATCAAACATGCATCCATTATTCGTAAAGGATGCGCTAATAGCGAATGCATAAATGCGTAAATGAGGAAACGCGCTTCGCTATCCCGCCTTGCGTAGAATGATCGGCCTGCCTGCATACTAACGTGAGCCGTCTGCGGCATGTCTTCTTTTTTTACTGACGTCCTTCTGCCCCGAAGAATGGCGAAATTGGCAACGTGCCAGCCGGCCGGCTGTGACTAACCGCAGAGACGCAGGTAGTGGGGGCCCCTCTTAATGACTACATAAGGGCTTTCTCCCCACTGCCTTGTCTTCCTTTTTATGGTGAAGAGACTGCAGAGCGGCTGGCCAGCGGTGGCGCCGGGGTCTGGCAGAGATGCGTGTCTGCGTTCTTCCCTTACGTTTCCGCGGTCCAGGAAGCCTGGGGTTCGGCCCGGGGGACCAGACTGAAACCTCATCTATAAACACTCCTAAGATCACCCCTGGTGCAGTCCGGTGATTTGCCTCGGGGGATGGCCTCCGTCCAAAGCCGGGACGTCACTGTTGCTGGTTTGTTTTTAACTCGTAGAGGATAGGTTGCCATCGTGCAGAATTACAGCTAGATGTGTGTAGGGTTTCATAACTGTTGTTACTATGCTTTTATACATGCACACAAACACATTTCTAATCAGGAAAAGTCACTAAATCTGGATATTACGACCTTACTTGTCATGTTTGATCAAATTATAATGCATTTACAACAAACATCCGATGTCAGTACAGTGGGGTAACTTGCAGCCTTTTTCCATGTCTCTCAGTAATAGGGTAATTTAATTCGTTTGTCTGTGGCTCATCCAGTTTTATCCGGACTTTTATCTGCTTTCTGCTGTGTCAGGACTTATGTCCTTGTTTGACCCTGGCTCTTACACAGAAGGCCCTGCTTTCCATCAAAGCGTAATGCTACGTTGTATCTCACGAGCTGAAGATATTTCTGAAGTATCTCCGTCAGCGCTGGGCTCGAGCTTGACGTAAATATTTCTCAGGCATACAGGAAGTTGTGGGTACCAGCAGCACAGTCTGGAAGGTTTAATTCCCCTTATTTTAGCTTTAGATCTTATTTTGCCCCTTGTTTTGTGAGCGCTTGTGTGAGTGAAACAATTTGTTTGCATCCTGGCTTTGGTTGTGAGGTATAGCTATCATTAACTCTTGCAGTAAATGGCATCATTTTTTCCACTCAACGGCTTTTTTTTTTACCCTTTGAAAAGAGGATGCTGTTTAACCAGCGGCATTTCTGGAAACAAAGAACAGACCATCCTTTATAAACTTACGCTGAGGTCACACAATGCTGTTCGTAAAAGACTTTAAAATGAAGATGATCAATGATCATCTCGACATTAAAAGATAGCGTAAGTTACACAACGTTGCACTTCTAGTATATTTCTAGTATATAGCTATTTTGATGAAATAGCTCTGGTTTTCTGGATATTTGCCACTCCTTGAATTGAGGGGGTTGGGCGGCTTGGTTGCCCAGTCTGCAGAGCCACACAGTGGAATCAGAACGTGGAATCTGCCCTTTTGCTAACGGAGGACATGCCCCCCCCCCCCCAAAGTCACGATGGGGTCGGGGGGGGGGGGGCTGTGTGTGGTGAGTCAGAGGAGGGGAGCGATGAGTTGGGCCCTCAGCAGCTCCTCTTTCCGACCAACTCCTCTTGGGCTAACTTGATGGGTCGCATGTGGCTTTTTTTGGATCCGTGGCCAGCTGGTATGCGGGGAAGTAGGCAGGCGGGTCATCGTTGGGGGGGAGGTGACAGAGGTCAGCCGGCAGCGTGGATCCTCATTGTTAAAGGGGACAGCACATCAGTCCCCTTTTCAGTATCAGCGCTGAGTGCATAGCTCTAAATGACCAGTAGCTGATGTATATGACTACATTAGCTCCTCTGAATTAGAATCCATTGCAGGGTTGCACATAGACTGCAGGCTCAAGTCTCCGGTGGCATTTGGAGGACAGATTTTCTGCGAAATTCATAGATCGTGTCTAAATGGTGTGAGCAGTCCGGTGGATCGGCGGGTGACCTCGACTGAGACCTGTCATCGCAGTGTACGCTCCCGGCCAATCAGAGTAAGCCTGATGTTTTTGGTAAGCCGGGGAGCGAGTGAGCGATCACACGCTCCAGCAGCTAGCCAGCACGTGCGGTTCACAGCGCCATTCCTCACCTCAGCTGTGATCTTTTTAAAGTGTCAGCTGGAGTCGACAGGAAGTGTTTTTTTTTTTTTCTGTGTTGTTTAAGAGGCTCCTTAAATGGTGTCCCGAGCATATAGGCTCTCGTTTCGCGGTTTCCTGCCATCCCACGGCGTTTGCTGCCTTGTCGCCGTTTAATTTGCTGAACTGTTCCCCTAAGCTGCCCTTGGTTTGTGTCCATGCCAGTCATTGTCTCCCTTTCGCAAGTTTGAGTCCAATCACAATGTAGCATTCCTCCCCTTTACTGAGCCGAGCAAATGGTCTTGGTTTACGATGTAATCAAAAGCAGCAGATGGGTTTGAAATGAATTTATAGACTTGAGTGCGTAGATCCCCCCCCCCCCAACCCCCCGGCCTGCGTCGCCCGTGCCTCTCTGCTCTGAGAGGGCTCTTTCTCGCTGAAGTCGAGTGCCGCGACTTGACAACAAAGCCCGGTCTGTTTCCCGAGGCCTTGCCGACCGGCCCGCCATCCGATCGCCAGAGGCCGGACTTGTCCGCGACGGGGACAGGGCGCCCGCTGCCGCCCCTCGAGGGACCCCGGTTGCCTCCTGGCGGCGTGCCGAGGCCCGCCGCGGCGCGGGGAAGTGGAGATAATCGGCAGAATAGTGCCAGTTCCTTCTCCCCCCTCCTGAGTTGGCGGGGGCAGCCCTCTCCCTCCGCGAATTCCCCTTTGGTTTTGTCATCCGGCGAATAACCCTTCCTTGGTAATAAGGGCGTGAGCAACCCCGACCAGACGGGGGCCGCTCTTCTTTATTTAAAGCAGCACGGTGGACTCGGGGAAAGCCACCCACTGGACTGTTTTAGGCCCCTTACCAGTGCCCGGAGGAGGGCTTGCCAGCCAGTTTATATACTCTGTCTTACCCCTCAGGTTATATGGACACTTCTGTCATGCCTGTGCAGAAACCACGAATGAAAAGTTTACCCTACGGCTTTGTAGTTTGCCTATTTCCCATATAATGTAGAAAATTAGTCAAACACGAGTATGTAACCTCCTGTCTGTGTAAGTGAAGTTGTGTTGCCTGGAATCTAAATATAGGCTTATTGGCCTCTGAGTCAGTTGTAGGGTATGCGTGTGTGCATGTATGTTCCCTGTGATAGACTGCAACCCAGGGCTGGGAGATAAGGGCCAGAAACCACATCTCGATAATTATAGGCATTGTAGCAATTATATATGTGCGATATAGGTGAGCTGAATATTTAATTTTAAATCAAACTGCACATACAGGGTTTCCTTCCCTATTTGCAAATATATACCTCCAGTAAAACGGCCTCGGCATGAAATTCTACCAACAGCATTTTTAAATTGATCCGTGGCATTGTTCATAATACAGAAAGTTAACGTGTAGTAACAAAAAAACTAAAATCTAAAACCTTTTTGTTAAATGGCTCTAAGAACTGACCTGGCAACCATTGAAAGTGTGCTTAATAACTTGGAAAGAGCCTCATTATAAATGATTCCCAAATATTGCAAATTATAATATTTATAACCCGTGAGCCGTTTGTGAATGTTTTAAAAGAAAATGAACCCAATCCGACATCAGCTCTCCCCTGTGATGTCGCTAACTGAGTAGTCCGATTATTGCTGTGAATTCTGGGATACTGTGCAGTGTCACGGCGAACCCCTGATGTTGTTTACAACCGGGGAGGAATACTATTGGTTCCTGTTAAAAATCTATAATATTGCCCTCATTTTAATGAATAGTAAAAGTATATTGATATAGTATATAGACATACTGCCCACTCTACTGGCATCTCAATCAGTCTGTACCCCTGCCTTATGCAATGTGATGCCCCCCCCCCCCCACCCCCATGGCCCTGAATGAAGTGGAGGAAGGTTTATGTATAATATCCTGGAAATGGTGTCCTGGAGGTAGGAGCAAGGAGTTATCCAGGGCAGGAAGTGTGGGCAGGCCAGCACGCATGCTTATGGGACAAACTGTGGAACTAAAATCACATCGAGGGAACCGTGGGAACCAAACCGCTCCGCTGCGTGGAACCAGAGGGAACCAAACCGCTCCACTGTGTGGAACCAAGGGAACCAAACTGCTCCACTGCGTGGAACCAAGGGAACCCAACCGCTCCACTGCGTGGAACCGGAGGGAACCAAAGCGCTCCACTGCGTGGAACCGGAGGGAACCAAAGCGCTCCACTGTGCAGAACTTGCATAGATGCACGCTCATGTATGAAATGCGGTTCGTAGTAGCGTGGAAACCTCGATCGGCGTACTGCTGGACCCCTCACAAACAAGCAAGCACTGCAACATGCAGTGCGGCAGGCGCAGAACCACAGGACTACCCAGTGAGCCACCATGCAGCTCGCCGGGGAGTTTTTAATCGGATGGAATGTGGATTGTGCGCTTGATGAACTCATTAGCTGAGTGTTGCTTGCCCTTTGGGTGCCTGGGGAGGGGGTTGTTAGGGGGGAGTTTTTTATGACATCTGCTGATGTTTATAGCAACAGCAACAACATCTGTATGGAAAGTCGAACTGGTTAACGTAACGCTGTCATTGATGATGTAAGCCATCATTGTCACCTCAAATCAAGGTCCCCGAAATGTTAGCAGATGGAGCAGAACTTCATTACTTTGACAGGCCGCGCGCACGACAGCAGTTGGGGGAAACGCGATGCTTGCGTATGGCCATGAATGGTATCTACTTCCTTAATCTTGGTTTGATGATCACCACATACAATGTGCACAACCTCAGTGACACCTGCAGAATGCTTTAGTGCGTTTAACCCAAACCAAAGCATGACCTTTGCAGTCTCCCACCCCCCAAACCACCCCGGCATCTCAGATCTGCTCTGACGGCTCCTTCTCTGGGCCGGCTTGCTGTCCCATTTTCTCCTTTATCTTTTCATTGTTGGCACCTCGTCTCCCGTTAATCATCAAGCTGGCTGCCTAGTAGATCTGGCTCGCCTCCCCCGATGGCGCCTTTATTTACCGCCTAGGCCCGGCTGGAATATTTCCGCAGCTGTTGCGTTAACACTTACCGTCGTCGATGTGTGACAGACCGCTGACTCTTGCTGTCTAGCCACCAGTAAGGGGGACGTGACCATGCAGCGAACGCATGCAAAAGAGGCATTAAACTCCTGGGCTCCCAGGAATAAGCAGTCTGTCCGCTTAACCCCCACGATTAAAGTGTCAGTGAGATGGAGGCAACTTCTGTTTGTGTTTTTAATGCTGGTTATAAGTCATTTTTGTAAAATTCAGTCTATGTGGAGACAAACGCTTCTGTGCTTTTTGATCACATGTGAGATTTGGAGACTACATCCTCTGACTCACAATGTCTCCTCCTCTTAAAGTCTGTCAGACTGGCTCCAGGGCTGCGGGGGTCCAGCCATCACCTCTTTGACTGGGGCACTCTGGGACAAAGAGCTCTTTCCAAGAGCTTCCGGAGGCTTTAAGATGAGCCGTGAAGTGTCACGCTTTGTGAAAAGCACACTGTGCACGTTCTAATGCCCGCGCCTGTTTCTTCAATGTGTGCTTCTCTCTTTAAAGAAGTCGCTTTGCACAGTAGTTATTTATGCAGATAACTCCTGATTCTGCATGAGGAATTTTTTTAAATCATTATTATGACTTACTATTTATTTATTTAATAGTGCCTGAGTTATTTATGCAGATAACTCCCAATTCCGCACGAGGTGTCTGGTTGAGATGATTATTATGATTTACTATTTATTTATTTAATAGTGCCTGAGTTGTGGCCAGACCCGTCTGAGTGGGCCTGTCTACATTTGTCATTCCAGAGTGTTTGTACGAGTGTGACCGGTCACGCTTGGCATCCATTTGCACTTTTAGTTCACTATTCCTCATTTATCCACGGGAATGCATTGAGCTCAGCTTCTAAAAAGAGAAAAATAAGCCTTTTCATAACTAAAAAATAATTATAACGCATCTCCATCCAATTCCGTCAGAACAGACATGCCACCTTCAATTTTTCACTCACATTATCATGTCTGCTCCCTTTGTGTTTTTCAGCGTCAAAATGATGGATAGTCTGAATTGAGTGTAATTGGAAATCCTGCATAAGCTATCATATCTAATTTTGAGACTGAAATTGTGAAATATGCGAGTGCAGAGTTATAATTGTGTGTGCTGAGGATTTATAACTGTTTTTATAAATCATCTGGGATGGGCTGGAGTATTTACGCACTCCCAGTTGAGTCAGTATTCATTTTAATTTTTTTTCATAAATTATTTTTGAATTTATTTTGTGTCCCATCAATTAAAAAATGAGGCAAATAATATCAAACTATTGGTCGTTTCATTATTTCATATCTTATTAGATTTCAATATTTCTGCCAAGAGAAACGGTGAGATGAAAATACTTTTGTACAAGTTGAATATTTTCTTGTTTTACTTTCATCAATATTTTTAAAATAGAACAGGAAGGCTGTCTAAGTAAATCATAGTAATGTAAACAGGGATTTGACCGTGTCACTGGCATGGGTGATCCGGAAAGGAAGTGTGTTGTCAAAGTGTCCAGCTGTCTTAAGGGCGGAGCTCTCTTAAGCATTTAATTTTGGCCAAATTTAAGTTTATTTGCTTATTTATTCGATGCTGTTGTCCATAGTGACGTACAGCCAAGCAAGGTCAGATCAGCCAGAGTCCATGGAGCTGGATTAGGGTCCATGCTCGGCAGCGATATGATTACTCTGCTGTTCACGGGGTTGGAACCGGCAACCTTCTGATCATCGACGCCGGCTTCTAGCGCCCCGTGCGCCATACTTCCCCATAGCACAGCGTGGGAGGCGGGTTAAATCCGCTTCAAAGGATGTAAACACAGGGAGTGGAATGCAGTAAGATTTGCTGCTTTGCTATGGAATGGGTTCAAAATGTCAGCAGTGAGCAGGGATGGGCATGGAACAGACACCCCCCCAGCCCCAAAACCAGCCTTCTTTGAAAAGAGAAATGATTAGCCCCTCCCCTACTCGCTCTTGTCCTGTGATTTTTGGATAATGCCAACTTCTCTTCCGTTTTTCAGGTGGGAAAGGAGACCGTCCAGACGACCGAGGACCAGATCATGAAAAGGGACATGCCACCTGCCTTTATTAAGTAAGCTGGCTCCTCTGACCTTTTGGTGTGTGTGTGTCTCTCTCTCTCTCTCTCTCTCTCTCTCTCTCCTGTCTGCGGGCTTGTCATGTGACACTGCAGCCCTGCAATTACATCTTTCTCACATCTTTCGCAATGAATGCTCTCTTGTACAGAGCCTTTTAAAGTCCCAGCAGGGCGCCGTATTAAGGTTTCCCTATCTGGTCTGGGCTTTTCATCCAGATGACAGGCATGGCGTGTTAAGGGCCGGATGGTTCCCCGTGTCCTTTTAAGAGGCGACCACGCATGCGTTTGTGTGATGTGGCCGCTCGTGTTTACCCTGGGCTACTGCCGGTCGGTGTCTATATATTTGGGTCTCTCAGGTACGCCACGCATGGCATTCCTATTCAAACGTCGTATGCATACATGTATGCATGTCAGTGACATGATGATTTTGAAAAGGCCTTTAGCCTTGTAGTGCAGTCTGTTGCCCTCATAATCTGATCAATAAATTTTGTACTAATTTACCAAAATAATATATGTCATGCATTCTTTGATTCTAGGAATGATTTCCCATGCACGTCAACATCTTTGCTTAAATGGGCCTCCTTCTTGTTGCCGATCTTTTTTTTTGACTCTTGCTGCGTGAGGCAAGGGAAGAACGGGTCGAAAATGTGCATCGGTGCAGTGCTGTATGCAGGGCATGTCCTGGGTGCGGGACGCACCCGCCGCCGTCTCCCAGGTGTAAACGGAGGCCCTTCACAGCAGAGCCAGGTTACGCTAATGACGGCTCTGTGTGTCGTAATGGACGGAAGATCTATTTGGGAAGTCGGGTGTCGCGTTTCTGCAGATATGGCTCCCCCAACCGTCTCACACGGGACAAAGAAGGGCCACTTCTGCGAAGATCCGTCTCGGCACCTGTTGTCTGTTGACCTCCTGAATCGCCCTCTGGGGAAAATGTCTTATTTTAGATGCACGTTTATGAAGCAGTGCAGGGCTGGTTGCACGTCGCCTCTTTCTTCCGCGACTCCTTTCTGTTTCTTTTGGTCACTGCTGACAAAGCTTTGCAGTCTCACGCATTTTCTACCCGCCGGCTTGCTCGCTAGGCTCCCGTAAGGCGGGCTGTCATGCGGGGGTCTGCCATGTCCTGCCTCTGTGGTCACGTGTAGCTGCATGGATGATTCCTGCAGCTGCAGAGAATGTCAGTCACTTCGTTTAGATTTCATTTGTTCAAGGCTTTTTTCAATTCTCCCAAAAAAAAAAAAACAGCAAGGCCATTGGGAGCGAGGGCGGCCGTGCACCAGGGGCAGTTCTAGACCAGATTTTTCTGTCTCAGCCCCCCAAATAATAGTTTTTCTAAAATCATTTTCATACAAATGTGTATACATTTTTTTTCCTGTATACATTTCGTACCCCCTGCTAGGCAATCTATAGTGGGGATCCCTCCTCCTCTCAGCAAATTTAAGCATGGGGGGGTGTGATGCCCATATTGCCTCTGGGGCTGAGCCCTGCCATGCATCCCGATTAAGATCCCGCCTGGTGACAGATATGGCACTGGAGTCCCACACAGCCATCGTCAATCACCGTACTTGTGGCTGGCAGTGAGGAATGCGGCCCTCTGTCTATATATAGCGTCTGTGGGTTCCTCTCCTGCATGCCGAGAGCCAGAGTCCGGCTCGCCTCGATTTAGGGCTCCGTGTTGCATGGTGGGTGTCCAGGATGACCCGGGTACAGTGCCCCCCCCACCCCCAGTGTCTCCCCACTCAGTCGTTAAGTTGGCCTACCAGAGTTTTTAATCGCGGTCAAAAGTATGTAATATTCATCGGGCCAGTGTGGGGGCTTGGTTCCTTTGTGCCGGGATTCCGTGATTGCATTTCCAGACTCGTCATTAATCCACTGTGTCTCCGCGCGGAGCGCAGAAGTAATCTTTAAAATTAAATACCGGGCCTCGGGGCACAGAGCTTACTCTGTGGAATCTGCTCCGTTTGCCCATCTTGGAAAAGCTGAGCTCGTTTCCTCGTATTTACGGTGCGGGGCTAACGAGCGTAAGGGCTGTCGCTTCTGAATGGAGGCGGGCCGTAGCTCTGTGGTCTTGTGGGAAGCTCGGGGGTTTTCAGTGTCTCTCGGCTCAGTGAATCAGTGGGGTATTTATGTCACCGGTAGAGGTTCCTCATTCCTGAATGTTCTCTCTTTTACCCATTTATAGTGTTGCTCCCAAATATTAAAGGCCTTTGAGAGCGTGATGTGAGTGCTGAGCCTGTCTTGCAGTGTGCATCGCCCGGTGCACCAGGCCTGTTGTGGTTTTAATGTTCACACCTGTGTTGCTTCTTACTGTCATGCAGGGTGGAGAATGCGTGCACCAAGCTGGTACAGGCAGCACAGATGCTAAAAGCAGACCCCTACTCGGTCCCCGCCCGCGATTACCTCATCGACGGATCCCGGGGGATCCTCTCCGGGACTTCCGACCTGCTCCTCACATTCGACGAGGCGGAGGTACAGCGAGCCAGAAGGCGCCAGAACTTGTCAGTCCTCCCCGTAAATTAAAAGCCAGACTGGCAAGTCAAGTGTCGGAATCCGCAGCCCGAGGGGATGCTTGGCTTTCAAGGAAAGTCTCTCTTGAGCTGTGGAGAGACTGTTTATATAGCCGGCTTCCCCAATCCTGCTCCCGGGGGCCCAGTCTGCAGTTTGCACATTACCCTACTCAGACACCCCTTACTCAGCCCACCAGCTAATTACCAGCTCTAGTAGTCTGTCTGAGCAGGGAGACCTGCAAATTGCGTCACAGACCGGCCCTCCAGGACGGGAGCTGTGGAGCCCTGCTTTATAGAATGAGACTCATGCCAACAGAATTGATCTGTTGGCTTCAGGTATTATTGTGAACAAATAGATATAAAATTGCACTTAAACGTGGTCTTTTTTGGTTGATTATATTAGCATCTCTAATGTCTAACAGGGTGGCAATTGCATTAAACCAATGATAATGCAGGCCTCCTTCTCCATGAATTAAGGTAAATCGGGTCAAGTGTTTTCAACTGCAGCTAATTCATTTAGGTTAATAGATTCTGTTAGCATTTGGCAGCTCTGTGGCCTTAGTAGGGGGCAGTATGGGGGGAGAAATGGGTTCCGTCTTATCATGTTACATATATATATTACGTGTTTTGAAATTTAAATAACTTAATGTGTGACGAATTTTCTGCTCTTTCATGTACTTTGTTTTTGTACCCTGATGATTACAGGTCCGGAAAATAATTCGGGTCTGTAAAGGAATCTTGGAGTATCTGACGGTGGCTGAAGTGGTGGAGTCAATGGAGGATTTGGTAACTTACACCAAGAACCTCGGGCCAGGTCCGTCTGCTCCTTCCGTCATGGCATCATGGCACCTTAAGTGAAGTGAAAGTGATTAATTGTCAAAGTTGCCACACCACAGTACTATAACAAAATGCGTCCTCTGCATTTAACCCATGTGACACTGTGACACAGCAGTGGGCAGCTAATTCGGCGCGTGGGGAAAGTGTGTGGGGGGCGGTACTTTGCTCAGGGTACCTCTGTGGTGCCTTGCAGGTCGGGGGATCGAACCAGCAACCTTCCAATCACAAGGGCGCTCCCTAGACTCCGCCACTGGAGCTTGGCATGTTCGGTTCAAGCGGTTCACTGACTCTCCGAGTAGTTTGGCATTTAATCCTGCAATAATCTATAAAATCGGATATTCCGGTAGACAGTCTTAGTTTAAATATTTGAAATGGCTAAAATAAAATTATATTCTTTTGTAACAGGGCGTCTTTATTGACATTTCAAATGCATACATGTCTGGTATAATCCTGCCCAAATGTGTGATAATAAATGTATAGACTGCAGCTTGAAGATGGATCTGCAGTGAATAATTATGTGTAGCTGTGTATTATTTACAGAATGTGCTTGTAGCTGTAAGATTTCTCTTATTGAATGATTCAGTCTTCCCCATGATGTGCCTGATGTGCCTGATGTGCCTGATGTGCCTGATGTGCATGATGTGCATGCTGTCAGCTGTCTCTTTTGATCCATACTTGGATTTTCAGTTATAGAGCAGTGTAATGGGTGTGGGTGCAAGTTTTAATCGCCCAGATTAAAGGGTAGGGATGAAGGGTAATGGCAGAGATCAGACCCGGGATGACCCTTTAGGATAGGCCTCATCCTGACTACTGTGTTCCCCCTTATTAGTGACTTCTAAACATTTCTACACTCACTGGTTTGTCTTCAGGAATGACAAAAATGGCAAAGATGATTGACGAGCGGCAGCAGGAGCTTACTCACCAGGAGCACAGAGTCATGCTGGTCAACTCCATGAACACGGTCAAGGAACTGCTGCCCGTTCTCATATCAGGTGACCACGCCGGCCTCGGAGCGCGTTAATCGTCTCCTGAGACCAAGCCGTATTTCCAAATGTCAAAATGAGGAACCAGCAGTAAAAAATAAAATAATTAAAAATGAAACGGGTGATAAATCGGCTCCCACGGCACTTTCTGTGCGACGCAGGTATAAAGATCTTTGTGACAACGAAGACGGCGAAGAGCCCTGGCGTGGAGGAGGCCCTGAAGAACCGCAACTTCACCATCGAAAAGATGAGCGCTGAGATCAATGAGATCATCAGAGTGCTGCAACTGACCTCCTGGGATGAGGATGCCTGGGCGAACAAGGTAGGCCGCCCACTCCTCCCCCCACCCTGTTGCAAGTGTGTGTGTTCCACTCACAGGATGCATTTGGCTGGGAGATAGGAAAGCCTCCACCTGGATACTGCTTAAGAGTGCTTTTTAGCTCATGGGTGTTTTACTTACGCAAACGTGTTCTGAAAGCAGAATGCAAAATGATTGGCTCAGGGAGATAACCAATCACATCTTGTCCGATGTCAGACGAACCACTCAGATGGCTTGGTCCCGCCTCCGCTGGTTGCTTAGGCCTGCCTCCTCTACAATCTCATTGGTTCAGAGAGAGAACCAATAATTTTTTTTGCTCTCAGAACGTTTGCGCAAGTGAGCTGATTTTTACCATCAGATCACCAGCACAGATATAATGCCTTGAAATGTTTTTTTTTGTTACATTTTAATTTTCAAGTTTGTTTTTTAATTGACTTCCCAAACTGTATCTGATTTATTTTTATGTTAAGCTCACTGGCGTTTCGCGCCAAGATTATTATTTATGAATCAAAATTAATGAGCTTTAAGTCACACTTGATACATTATTTTAAGCATTAAACTTATATTTTTACTATATTTGCTGCAGTTATATGTTAAATGTTACTGCTTAGGTGAAGAAGAAGCAATCCCACTTTTGGGTCTACAGCCCTTTTTCGAAATACCTTCTAATGCCCCCTTAATCTCATAACGCATGACTCCGGGCTGGTTGCTATACCCTGTTCAGCCTCTGTTTTTCTCTCCTCCTTCACTGTCCACTCTCTTCCTCCCTGTAGAAGGTAAGGCATCCTCTTTTTCCCCCCTCTGCCAGACTTGCTGCATGTCAGCTACATCTGTGTGCCGTGCGCACCGAGTCCTGTGACGCACTTGCTTTCGTGTGTAGCGTTCCGCTTGTGAATTTACACCGACCGGGTGGCTTTGTCAGGCCACCGGCCCAGCGTATGGCATCGGTAACGGAATGATCGTGTATTTTGGTATCTGGATTTGAAAAATGTCTGTGTTTGTCTTCCACATCTGTTTTGTCATTTGTTGCAGTATTAACAAATGGTAAATATCAGGGTGCAGATGGAAAATCCTTACAATGCTTCACTGCATAAGTAGGTGTAAGAAGGGTCGATGCATGCATGGAAAAATGAAGAAAGATATGTACAGAGGCAAAAGTGCATTCGATGATTGAGCACAGTTTAAGGTTTTTTTTTTCCGTTAAATGTGTAGTACCCGTCAAGACATTTCCTTGCAGCTGCGGCCTTATTTCGTTATCACCATGGTGATAAATGAGGCTTAATTACAGAGCCCATGGTCTGTTCCCTTCGGAAGCTCTCATAATCGGGCCATGACTCCATGGCAGCAGACATGCGTGCTGGCCAATGTGCCCAGGGATGGACCGTCTTCCAATGCGGAACAAAGCACTCTCCCACGGTATGGCTCCGCTTGCCATTCAGGACAGATGTCCTGCTTCGGGCTCGCGGTCAAGTCACCCGTGTGCGCGTCCCTGAAAGCCGCCATTGTGCCTTTGAAATAGCCAAGTGATTTGTTGGTGGAAATTGACCATATTGGTCTAAAGCCGGTTCAGTCTATGGACGGGGTGGAATTTTAAATGGGGACAAGCGAGTGCTGTTTTTCATTTTGATGTTTTTTTCCCTTATCCGTTACTTGGCGTAATGTCCACGACAAGTGTGGGGACAAAGCGATGGTCCTCGCAATGCAGAATTGTCAGACGCGGACCAGACGGGTCGCTTCTCTGCGTTCTGACGAGCTTCCTCTCGGCTTGTTTTTAGAAACTAGATCTTATTCGATCAGTGCAAAGTGTTCCCGGCGAGAGTGTCCAAGAACAATCGCTTGGCCATGCAAGTTAATCATTCCCACTTGTAAGCTGTCTGGGTTTCTTCTGTTAAAATGTATGCTCTCCTGTTGTGTGTATATATATATATATATATTTGCATTTTTTAAAATTGATTTAGCTTTTATCCTAAGTGTTGTACAGTTGAGAAGACAAGGTGAAACCGTCCCTGCAGCAATTGGGGTTAAGGGCCTTGCTCAGGGGCCCAGTGATGACTCTGCCGATCCTGGCATTTGAACCGGCCACCTTTCCATCGCAGACAGACTCCTTTCCTCAGAAATTTTGAAAAACTTTATGCTTTTTGATACATTTTCTTCCAAGCTGAAGTTTGAATAATAAGCAGTGAAATTCCTGCTTTTTAAGCCCAAAGTGGGCTTCATTTGTTGGCCTTTTCAGCGGTAAAGGTGCGCTGTTTGTGTCATTCATTAACCACTCCTCTGCCTTTGGGTGGAGGCTCCGCCTCTCACTCCTGGGGGGTGGCGGTTGAGTGCAGCTGCTTTTTAAAACCCGCTGACTCGTAATGACCCTGATGGCTTGTTTGATTTCCACTAATGCCCGGAATGACACACTCTGAAGTGCGTCTTTATCTGGCACGCCCACACAGCCAGTGAACCACAACCTGCCAGGCCTTTCCCTGCAGCAGTGAAGCAAATTGTTTGTTGTTAATTCCCCCCCCCCCCCCCCCCCCCCCCTAGTACTATATGTATGCTAGAAACAAGACGTTTCTTGGAGAGTTGAAGGTCTCCCTTTCATGTAACATTTACCAAATCCTGCTGGCTCTGCGTTTTTTTTTTTCTTAGAAGTTAATTAATGTAAATGAAATACACATTCATTTTTCATGTACCTTGCAGCCAGGACGGAAGTGCTGATGTACCACAAGCGGAACGAGGAATAAACGATAGACCACATGCATGAGGGAGTTCAGAATTAGTCTTATCAAAAGGCATCCAGCATCCCCCCGCCCCCCGGGTCTGCTGGACGGTCAGGATGACTCATGCTGACCGTAGCTAAACATGTTAACCAAAAAAGGAACGATGGCAACGTACTGTGAGATTCTTTGCATTTGCAGTGTGGTTATTGCCAAAATATGAGCAACAGGAGTTAAAGGGATCAGTTCATTTATTTGGGTGACTCCATAGAAAGTGTATCAATAAGACAGTGAGCTTAATCTGAATGAGCCATACTTGACTTTACGTCGTTGTCTGTAGTACTTTAAATGATTTTAAGTAAGTAACAAACATAATTTACTTAAATTAGCATGGTCCATTTACATTGATATACACGATGGCAGATGGAGGGGCTTGACAAAACTTGCGCACATTACGTAATTTATTTTGACAAAACACAGTACGAAATATTTAATGTAGTCATTTTTATTACAATTATTTCTATTTTGTTTTTCTTTTTCTGAATACTAGGTGGGACTTTTAAGATTGCAAGGTGAACACTGACTTTTATAATGAATTAAAGGTGCGTTTACATCAATGGAAATGACTATGCCTATTTATTAGTCCTTCTTGGGCATTTTTAAGGTATTATTTTCTAATCACGTCAAAAATCTACTTGCGACTGGGCTATCGGAACCAATTAATGACGTAAGACGGGGTATGACTGTACTTAATGTTTAAAATGATTCTTATGAAAACACTTGACCGGTGTTCTCTGAAGTGAGGTCAGGAAGTTGATCAGTAGACATATGACATAACACCCTGCAGATAAGTATAATAACAGAAATAGTCTGTGAACTGGGATATATGTTCTTATAGGATCAAAATGTAGCTGGAGTCTAACCAGAAGTGATCGACTGCAGCTCCAGTTCTTAATTCCAGTATCTGCTAGACTGTGAAGACTCATCTTGTTGGTGTTTGTGTGAGTGTGTGGAGTTTGGAGGGCATGTGCAGTGATTAAAAAAAATGTAAAAACCTGTGAGATTCTGTGCTTTGATAAGCATTTCTTTCCCTGTCTCTGCATGAGTGTTGATGGACGGTAGCAGAGATGTGTCTTATCCTGTTGTGTTTTCTCTCCTTGAAGGACACCGAGGCCATGAAGAGGGCCTTAGCGCTTATCGACTCCAAGATGAATCAGGCTAAGAGCTGGCTGAGAGACCCCAACGCTCAACCAGGTAACCGCTGAGGTCTGCCGGGGCTCATGCGGGAATCGGGCCTCCTTTCTGGTCCGATGGGCTCTCGCATCATGTCGTAAGGGGATGTCGATTTCCCGTGGCAGGTGATGCTGGCGAGCAGGCCATCAGGCAGATCCTGGACGAGGCCGGGAAGGTGGGAGAGCTGTGTGCCGGCAAGGAACGGCGGGAGATCCTGGGCACGGCAAAGACTCTGGGCCAGATGACTGATCAGGTCTCGGACATGCGTGCAAGGTAAAGCCCTATGGATCCCAGGATGGATCCTGAGATCATCAAAATCAATTAGTCACTGGGAGGTTATTTATGGATGTCACATAAACTATTATTGCTTTACAGAATCTATTCTGAATTCTTCAGAAGTATGTTCTGATGATCTTAAAGTGAGCTCCGACATCAGTGTGACTCAATGAGAATGCACAGTGAAATCCCTTTTCGCTGCCAAAAAACAGTTCAAATGTAGCTTCGTAAGCTGGTTTAGCTTCTTAATTAAGGATTGTGCTATAGTTGGAGGTTCAAATTTTGCCAGATGGTCTTGAAATACTTTTGCCCACAAAAAATAGTCTTAAACTTGAACTTAAACCACCTTCTTCTGATAGGGGACAGGGGGCCACTCCTGCAGCCATGCAAAAGGCCCAGCAGGTGGCGCAGGGGCTGGATGTGCTCACGGGCAAGGTGGAGAACGCCACACGCAAGCTGGAGGAGATGGCCAACTCGAAGCAGGCCATCGCCAAGAGGATCGACGCGGCGCAGGTAGGCACCATGGCGATTGGGATGCTTTGGCAGTGACTCGGGATGTTTGGGCTAATCGCAAGCGACACAATGCAGACTTAAAATAATAATAAAGGTCGGGCTGCTGGACGTGGCCTCGGTTTGCTTTGACTGAAGTTTCTGGATCCATGTTGTTGTATTTCATGAGGCTCGTTTGAATTGCACTTGGCCTGTCTGCTCTCCTACGACCAATTTGCTTTGGGAGACCCTACCGGGGGCAATTGCCCCCAACAGTATAGCTCCTGACTATGGCATTGAGATGTGTAAACTAATCCATCACTGTATGGAGGTGATTTTAAAAAGGGGGAAAAAAATGTTGGGTAGTAATTTGCTGTTCAGAACATTAGATTCATAATATGTGCTTATTTCTATTTAAGCACGTAATTACAGATCGATAGCACTACGTTGAGTTATTTTGCTCCCGCCTTAAAGCCACCCCACTCAGCAACCGGCACGTTTTTTCCTTGTCCCTTCCAAGAACTGGCTGGCGGACCCCAACGGAGGCCCTGAGGGGGCGGAGAACATCCGAGGCCTCCTGGCCGAAGCCAAGAAGATCGCCGACCTGTGCGAGGACCCCAAGGAGAGGGAGGACATCCTACGATCCATGGGAGAGATCGCCGCCCTCACCGGCAAGCTGGCGGACCTCAGGAGAGCGTAAGGAACCAGGGTCCCGCTGTCTAGGTTCAGGAGCAGGAGCCCGGGTTCAGTACCGAGGCATTTGCGCTTCCAAGCTGCCGCTCGCTGTTAATTTCGATCCGTTCTGGAATAGCTTCTCGAAATGCATTCTCCCCGTGCCTTGGCCCCCCGCAGTGGTAAGGGCGACACCCCCGAAGCCAGGGCCCTCGCCAAACAGATCGCCACGGCGCTGCAGAACCTGCAGTCCAAGACAAACAAGGCCGTGGCCAACAGCAGGCCGGCCAAGGCAGCGGTCAACCTGGAGGGCAAGATCGAGCAGGCTCAGCGCTGGATTGACAATCCCACGCAGGAGGACCGTGGAGTGGGTGAGGCTGGGGCGTCGGGCTGCCTCTTTCTCTTCTGTGAAGCCTTACCTTCTTGCAGCTTCTGGGCATTATGAGCCGTTTTGTTCGTCTTTATTTAGCAGATGCTTTTATCCAAAGCGACATGCGAGTGATTTTATTTCTTCTGTGATTTCTGACTTGAGGCTCAGACTTGCTTTCTTACAGGTGCTGTGCATTAATAGCCTTTTAACTTTATCTATTTAGCAGATGCTTGCATCGAAGGTGACATACAAGTCTGGCAAATTGTGTGTTTCGTGTTGTCAAAAAAATCCAGTTAAAATAAAGCCTCAGATTATTGCTTTTAACATTGAGTATTAGTGCATTAACAATTTCCTTTATTGCAGAATAACGTCTGCTTGGCTAACGCACTGTAGCGTGCTGTGTGCATTCTCTGAGAGCTCCCTCTCTGTTCCTCCAGGTCAGGCCGCCATCCGCGGGCTGGTCGCCGAGGGCCGCAGGCTGGCCAACGCCCTGCCTGGCCCATACCGCCAGGAGCTGCTGGGGAAGTGCGAGCGCGTGGATCAGCTGATGGGGCAGCTGGCGGATCTGGCAGCGCGGGGCGAGGGCGATTCCCCGCAGGCGTCCGCCGTAGCTCAACAGCTCCAGGAAGCCCTGAAGGTCAGCCTCCGGGGGATATTGGGCTGGTGGCCAAGTGCTCCCCCTGCTGGTCTGCACTGGCATTGCTTGCAGCTCTGCTTCTGTCATATTCCAAGGCCCAGCTGTAGGAATCTGGAACAAATCAAAACTACAGGGAGAAAATTATATCCCAAAGAAAACACATAATGCCATATAAGACATGTGTTGCAGGAATATAAGACTGTGTAAAGCTGTTTCCACTGTAGACATCATGCAGTATCCTCCCTGAAGGCAGTTATTGTGAAAATGTTTATTTTAAATTGTATCAAGAGTACTCGGTATTTAAGGGGGCAGGGTGTAACTCAGTAGTCATCATTGATACTTAATAGTCACCACGGGTTTTGATGCAGTTGATACTTTTGAGCTGAGTAACTGAAGTACTGTGTCATCCACGCACGCTGTGTAAATGATTTAGCGGGTCTCGTGCATCTGTGCATCTCTTCCACTGCCAGGACCTTAAGGGGAAGATGCAGGAAGCCATGACTCAGGAGGTGTCTGACATCTTCAGCGACACAACCACACCCATCAAGCTGCTGGCTGTCGCAGCCACTGCCCCCCCAGATGCGCCCAACAGGGATGAGGTCTGTCTGTCCCTCCGTCCCTCTGTCCTGACATGGGGGCCCTTTTCCTTACTTTCATCTGTCCATTTCCCGGCTAGATCAATAACGTGAAAGAATTGTGAAAGCTGCGTTTATACACAGCGAATCCGTTTTATGCAAGTGCTCTGTCTGGTGATACAGGTACTGTATATTCAGTATTGGCTTATTTAAAAGAGTTGTTTGGTTTTCCTGCGTTAGTGTCTATCAGCCCGATGCTCAGGGACCCCGAGGCGGGCCACATTTTTGCTCCCTGCAAAAGGGGGCCCCAGGACTGGGTATTTCTGAGTGAAGACCATGTTTTGATGTTTCTGATCTAATAAACTTCCCCATGAAGCTGAGCTCCGTGCACAGGGATCCCTCGCGCCCCTCGTGTGGCTTGACGTCGTCCCGATGCCTCGCTCTCAGGTATTCGAGGAACGGGCGGCTAACTTCGAGAGCCACGCCAACAAGCTGGGCGCCACGGCCGAGAAGGCGGCTGCCGTCGGCACGGCCAACAAGAGCACTGTGGAGGGTATCCAGGCGGCCGTCAAGTCTGCCCGGGAGCTGACGCCGCAGGTGCGTGACTGTGTGTGTGTGTGCGCATACTGTGTGTGTGTGTGTGTACATACTCTGTGTGTGTGTGTGTGTGTGTGTGCATGTGTTTGTGTATGTGTGTATGTGTACATGCTGCTTGTGTGAGTGTATGTGTGCATACTGCGAGTGTGTGTGTGTGTGTGTGTGTGTATGTGTGTGCATACTCTGTGTGTGCGTACTGCATGTGTTTGTGTATGTGTGCATGCTGCGTGTGTGAGTGTGTGCGTGTGTGAGTGTGTATGTGTGCATGCTGCGTGTGTGAGTGTGTGCGTGTGTGAGTGTGTGTATGTGTGCATGCTGCGTGTGTGAGTGTGTGTCTGTATGCTGCGTGTGTCTGTCTGTGTGTTCAAATATAGTGAATGTGTCTCCAAATAAATGTGGAGGCGCCTCTTCTATTTTTAAAGATGCTGAAAAGAGCGTATAAATTTTAAGTTTTATAAGTTCCTCTCTTGATGTTGTGAAGGCCCTATAAAAATAAATTTGGGTTGGTATGTGGGGGAGAAGGTGGCATGTGGGTCTGCCCATGGCCCTGATCGCTGCCTGGTCACGTGGCTCCATGGAAGCCGTCTGGTTTGCCTCATTCCGTGCTAGATGGCAGGGCCCGTGTGCGACGGAGCCCTACGCGTCTTCACGTGAAATGCATGTGCTGTTTTCTTAGGCACGGCCGCTGTAAGACCAGCCGCTCACATTTTGGATGATCTCCGTGGCCTGAAATTTTGGGACTGTGCAGAAATTTCTGTTGCTTTAACCTGAAAAAATAAACATTTTATAAATAGAGCGGTTACCAAATTATGCTAGGAATGTACTAAAAAAAAGCACAGTCGTGTTTTTGGGTGGGAAATTCCAGCGCTGGATGTCAGCCTGTGGTAGATGATGTGCTAGCAGATGTTTTTAGATGTTCGGCTCTGTCGGCTGTTGCCTCTGGCTGAGCAGCAGGGGGTTTCCTGGCTGTGTCTCCTAAAAGGTGGTATCGGCTGCTCGCATCCTGCTGAGGAACCCTGGGAACCAGGCTGCCTATGAACATTTCGACACCATGAAGAACCAGTGGATCGATAACATTGAGAAAATGACAGGTACCACAAAGGTTCACCATGCTAACTCCTGTATGCACATGTTTACCTGTGATGTATAACACACGGCAAAAATCCTGCTTCACCTGTAATTTTCATGCTTAATGTATGTACACCTACATATTCTTATGACTTCTGAACAACCTGCTCAAAGTTCAAACAACAGGCAGCTTAAGCAAAGACGCGTTCCTAAATTTAACTTTTAGGTCCTAATGGACCGGCTGATCAGTATATTAGGTGCACCTTCCCTTAGTTACCTACGCTGTACCTTTTTCTGTTCTTCGTAAACGGGCACGGCAGTTCAATACCAGCAGCATTATTGAGGTGCCGCTCTGGCTCCTAACAGCAGTATTCCTGCCAGTTTGTGGCACCTTTTGCTTGTTGCCATGGCACGTGGCTCGAAACCTGCATCAGTAATTTTGAATGCCGAGCTGCAATCCAACGGTGGAAGATGTGGGTTTGTGTGTGGATTCTTAAATCTGGTGTGTGTGTGTTGCTATACAGTGATCTTGGTATAGCCTTGCTACATTCTTCGAAACCCATCTGTACTTGGAATGCTAGTCTAATGCCACTCCATGATCACTGTTTAGTCTTAATGTTTCTTTCTGCCGAATTGAATAGTCACAATATTGGGGTCTTGTTTTTGGAAGATATTGTGTAGCTCCTGTACCAATACTGCTTACACTTGTACCTGGGCATTCATTGTACCTGGAAGCTCAGCCTAGCTGTACTTATGCCTAGTCCGCTCATTGACAGCAGGTTAGTAACGTGCTGTTTGAGTCACACGTCCGCTAAGTAAGATAAACGTAAATGTATAGCTATGTAATTCTAATTAAAACGCGCTGACCGTTGTCCTTTACGCTTTGCCCGAGCCCAGGTTTGGTGGATGAAGCCATCGACACAAAGTCCCTGCTGGACGCCTCCGAAGAGGCCATCAAGAAGGACATCGACAAGTGCCGCGTGGCCATGGCCAACATGCAGCCGCAGATGCTGGTCGCCGGCGCCACCAGCATCGCGCGCCGAGCCAACCGCATCCTGCTGGTGGCCAAGAGGGAGGTGGAGAACTCTGAGGACCCCAAGTTCCGGGAGGTGGTGAAAGAGGCTTCGGACGAGCTGAGCAAGACCATCTCCCCCATGGTGATGAATGCCAAGGCCGTGGCAGGGAACATCCAGGATCCAGGTACCAGAATTCACGTCTCCCCTTAGATAGCGATGATCCATCTGCCTATGGGCCTTCGAGAACCTCAGATAGACATAAGTCAGTCTTCCACTGAATTTCCACTATATAAGTGTTTTTAATGACGCCTACCGCTGTACGACACCTACAAGAATCTTCAAACCATTCTGTGACGAGCAGGGCTGCAAAAGGGCTTCCTGGACTCTGGTTACAAGATCCTGAGTGCCGTGGGCAAGGTTAGGGAGGCCTTCCAGCCACAAGAACCTGAATTCCCACCTCCACCCCCGAGTCTGGATCAGCTACATGTGAGTCGGTGGTCAGCGATCAGCCTATAAGACATCCTTTACGCCCATATCTATGTCATGGTTCTGGTTATTCTGGCTGGCCGACGTTCACAACGGCACGGTCGGCGTTTCTGAGCGCCTCAGACAGTTCCCCGTGTATTCTCGCAGTTGAACGATGATCTGGCTCCGCCCAAACCTCCACTCCCCGAGGGGGAGGTGCCTCCACCCAGACCTCCTCCTCCAGAAGAGAAGGATGAGGAGTTCCCCGAGCAGAAGGCCGGTGAGATGGTGAGCGAGCCCATGATGGTGGCCGCCCGGCAGCTTCACGACGAGGCTCGCAAGTGGTCCAGCAAGGTACGTGTTGGGCTGGGGACTGGGCCTACATCGCTCTGCACACGTTGGGGTCCCGATACTGTGCACATACTCTGACTAGCCCTTAACAAATAGTGGGTTTTTCAGCTTGGCTTCTGTATTAGTCATATGTCAGACACGGATGTTGTTTGAATACCATAGACATAGTTCGAAATAGTCTGAAATATTGATATAATTCTATATGATCCATGGTTCCATGTGTGTGGAGTTTGCATTTTCTGTGTGTGTGTGTGTGTGTGTGTGTGCGCTGAATGCTGAAGTTAATTGGAGATGCCAAATTGCACATAGGTGTGCATGTATGAGTGGCTGGTGTGTGAGGGTGCCCTGCGATGGGCTGGCCCCCCATCCTGGGCTGTTCCCTGCCCTGCGCCCCTAGCCTCTGGGATAAGCTCCGGACCCCCCGCAACCCTGAATAGGACAATGGGTTACACAAGATGGGTGGATGAAGTACTTGCATGCTGTATACCTAACAATGATTAATGTCTAACTGGGGCCTGTTTTTTTTTTTTTCATCTGATTCCAGTCTAAATGTACTTGAGATTAATTACCTGAAAAGATACACAGTTAACCACAGTGGAAGTGTCCTTGGTGGAGTTTTTGTTGCAGGTTTGCTGAAGAGCACCAGAAATCCCTTTCTTGTATTTTTCTATGCAACCATTAGGGGGACAAAGCCATTTTTGATGACAACTAAGAGCTCTTTCATCCCAATAATGGATAAAATGAGTATTTCATTTATAGTCAAGGACTGTGGGCATAGTAATGATATCCAAAGGTTTGTTCTCACAGCTGGTGAATATATACAATGAAAAATTTCAAAAGCTTTTTTTCTGTTAAGACGCCACCTGCATCTGCCTCTCTGCATATCAAAATGTCAGAGCTTGGCTGAATTAGTCAAATGGCAGGAGTGGAAAGTATAGGCACCTGGCTGAGAGGCCTGCATGTAAACGCCCTGTCCTGGGTTTGCCAGCACTTTCCCAGGTTAAATGTCCCCGTCCAGTATGACGCCTGTTAACCCTGTATAGTTCCTTTCCTTCTCTTTTGTGGCCATTCCAAAGGACCCCAACCTGTGCCATTTTTTTTTTTTTACACCTGTCCTTTGGCATTCCTAGCGACCTGCCTGCATTATGTATTAAACTGTCCCACACTGTGCCCCCCCGCCCCTGCAATGTTTACTGCTTCTATTTTTATTTGCATTATATTTTCAGGACATATTACGTGAATTATTTTGACAGAGGTAGGATCGGTATTAAGAAAATCAACTTCAGATTAACAGGCTTCCTTAGTCACATAACAAATGTCATTTTGTGCCTTTAATTTTTATCAATGTGTTTTTTTAATTTTAATATTAGTTTATATGATATTTAAGGCAGAGGGTGCAGGGAAAATGCTATTGTATTCACAGCAAAGTTTCTGCCTTCTTTAAAGATGCGTATGGATGATTATTGTGTAAGATCTGGTATTCTACCTGTGGAAGTCTGTTGCCTCCCCAGCCTTACATCGCCCCCTCCCCTGAATCTAATTCCTGCCCACCTTCCCCATCCTGTCCTGGAGACCAGTGTTTTTCAAACCGGTCCACAGGGAACCCCAGACAGTCCATGTTTTTGGAGGGAGCGAAAATGTGGGCAGGGGGGCTGGGAGGGAGCATAAACGTGGACTGTCTGGGGGGTCCCTGAGGACCAGGCTGAGAAACACTGCTGTAGACCTCCTCCTCCTCGCACTAACTCTCTCCTTGTTTCTCCCGGCTGCTCTCTGCCACCTCCCCCTGCTCCCACCAGCCCAGGGCCGCGGACGCGGCTTTCAAAACCGCTGAGGCGGATTTAGATGTAGATGGTGAGGACGAAGCGGACGATATTGAGTTCGTCCTCCCGTCAGACAATGAAGACGATTACGAACCCGAGCTGCTCTTAATGCCCGCCAGTCAGCCGGTTAACCAGCCCATGCTGGCCGCTGCTCAATCTTTACATCAAGAAGCGAGAAAGTGGTCCAGTAAGGTACTCGAAGCTTCGCCTCGCTGGCCGTGGTCAGGTCTGCATCCAGGCATTCGGAACGTTGAACCAGTGTTGCTGCATCACTTCTGGGCCCTTGTTGGGTACCTCTGGCTATTTTGGAATGACAACTTATTTTATTTTTTGGATTGCTCCTCTTGGTCAGACTGACGTTGGCTTCACAAGTTGTTGGCGCTCCCCTTTGCACATGTCCGGCTTGCTCTGGCCCGAAAGAGTACAGAGCTCCTTAAAGCGTTACCGTTCCCATAGAATGTGCTCAGCCTGCCTGTGAAGTCATGGATGAGGGCTTCCCAGTCACGTATGAAGTCATGACACCCGCCTGTTTTCCCACAGTGGCTTTACTAAACAAACCTAATCAACCAAACTGGAAATTTTTGTCTTTTTATGATGAATTGATTAACAAAAAGGAAGACTGTCTGCACAAGAACTTGTAAAATACTAGTAATTTTACAGTAATAGTCATTTATAGCTGTAGTAATTTTATAGTAATTTGAGCCATCCTTTTCAACTCAGTCTGTTTTTGAGATAAAAAAAACAAAGACTAACCGAGGTGTACTAACCGAAGGTTTGGATTACTTTCCTAAATATGAATGAATTTTTTTTCTTCTCCTTCGTTAAATGACGGCAAACGCCGCGTGTGTTTTAGCGCTGGTGTCAGGCTTGCGACAGACACTCTTCCTTTTTTGCCGTGGGTTACTAACAAGTTCACACACTGCATGTTGTGGCCATTGAAATGTGAGACGTGTGCTTGAGCTGTCTTGTCAAGTGTATGGTATCAAAATGACAAACTTGATTTGTGAGTGGTCATTTTAGTAAGTGATATCTTTAGCTTATTTGCATTTGAATTTCAGTTACATCTTTGAGTTATTTGTTTTTTTGTTAAGGTCCCTCTTATTTTGAGTGCTGGAGGGTTTGACAAAAACAGTTTTCTTCTGTTGAGTAGGGGAGTGTTATTTTACAGACCATATCCTTCCAGACAGGCAGAAAGAACCTGAAATGTCTAATTTTTACCCTAATTATTCACCCTAACTAATACATTTCATTTTTACAAAAAAGCCTGATAGTGTTCTACACAAAAACCATCTGGGTAGATGATGCATTGATTGTAATCGTGATAGTCTCGTTTAGATTTACTTAACAGTTACTATATATGACCCTCTGTAGGGTAATGACATCATCGGTGCTGCCAAGCGCATGGCCCTCCTGATGGCGGAGATGTCCCGCCTGGTACGAGGTGGCAGTGGGAACAAGCGTGCCCTCATTCAGTGTGCCAAGGACATCGCCAAGGCCTCCGATGAGGTCACCCGCCTAGCTAAGGAGGTGGCCAAGCAGTGCACTGACAAGCGGATCAGGACCAACCTGCTGCAGGTCAGCTTCCCTCTTTCCACGGCTTCCCCTGGAAGCTTTTAAAGTGCCAACAAAGGCTCGGAAATTTGATAGGTCTTTCTCAATACCAAGAACCCAAAGAACATACTTGTGTTCTTGGTAATGGCATTCTTGGGACTTGGGATGCAATGAATCGTGGGATTTTTCTCATTAGCAAGGATACAACTGGGGCGACAACAAAATCCAGAGATACGGGTATGCGAGAAGACAAGAATACCGGAAAAATACCGGATACCCGTCTTTTACCGCAACATTCAACTGTTGAGTCAGTTTGACATTTATATCAGGTATTGCAGGATACGGACATGCTTGGTAGATTAAAGACTTAATGCTTACTGCTGAACTAGAACTTACTGGTGCCTGTTGTCTAGGGAGTAGTTGGGGAAGTTGTCCCGAGCCCAGTGGGATGGGGTTGCATGTCATGAGGGCCCACTACGCCTTCGTGGGCTTCACCTTCGTCTCAGCCGTGCCAGTTAATAGAGTAGAGTAGAGGGACCTTCCGAGTTGGACTGTGCTGCCCGCGTGTAAATCTCAGTCCCCTGCCATTCAGGTGTGCGAGCGTATCCCCACCATCAGCACGCAGCTGAAGATCCTGTCCACAGTGAAGGCTACCATGTTGGGCAGGACCAACATCAGTGAGGAGGAGTCCGAGCAGGTGAGTGGTGTTAGTGGTGTGCGTGGGTTTGCATGGGTCACATTTGGGGACCAAAATGTCCCCAAAGTGTGGTAAAATCTGAAACTTCCTTACTTTTGGGTACATTTTTTCTGGTCTTCCCCATTTGGATGACCTAAATTATATGAAAATTTGTGAATGCGATCAAAAGAGTAAAAAGTCTTGTATTTGGGTTGGTTGCTTATGGTTAAGGTTAGGGCTGGGTAGGAGTAAGCTTTAATTATTAGAGCTCCAGTATGAAGTCACTCAAATTAGGTACACTTTTGCGCCGTGAAGACTGAAAACTGCCGCGGATTTTACTATTGATCCCACCCATGCGTACTCGCCTACCACTTATGTCAACCCCTGGTTATAGCCCCCCCTTGACTGTCCTGTGTTTTGCACTTTTTTTTTCAAAAAAAAAAAACTGTTGTGAGTCCCTCGTTTTGTCACTAGCTGTCTTGTATGTTGCTCTGCGGCCCTGGGCTGCTGTATACCTGTATATGGATGGTATGGCAATAAAGCCCCTTTTGACTGGATAATAACCCTTGCACCTTTTCTCCCTCTCCAAAAGGCCACGGAGATGTTGGTCCATAACGCTCAGAACCTGATGCAGTCTGTGAAGGAGACCGTGAGAGAAGCCGAGGCAGCTTCGATTAAGATCCGAACCGATGCGGGATTCACTCTGCGCTGGGTGCGAAAGACCCCCTGGTACCAGTAAGCCAGGAAGGGCGGATGCCATACACAGCCCTGCAGGGAAATGGTCTCCCGACCATCTAAACATACCCGAAACGTTACCTGAAACGGTCCTACAAACACTCCTGTGACTGGTTGACCACTTTCTCAGTTTTGTTTTTAAGTAATTGCTGCAGACCTAGAATTTTAGACAATCCAACTAAAAAAAGTTTTCTTATTTTTCCTATTTACTATGAATCTAACTTTTTTTAAACCATAGCAGAATTATTTTTCTTGTGTTGAATTTCAGAAGTTGAGAAAAATCTGGGTTTATATATTTGCATTTTCTATTTTGATATCAAAGATTTTACATTTTTAAATATCAAACAGATTATCTAACTCTGCAAAAATTATAAAAAGCTTATTTGAAACAGGACTGTTAACCATAGTTTTGGCCTTAAGATTTAATTTCCCTCACTACTGCTCGTCACCTGTCTGAACATTTACACACTTCACAATATGTTCTTACATTATTATTCACATTATAATATACTAACTCTGTGAAAACACTGTTGCTCTTGTGATATTTATTTAAAAACATGAATTATGAGTTGCATTTTGTCTTCTGTCATAGCAGAAAATAGTTAACCAGCTTTCTGTATTAAATCACTGTCATAAAATATGCCAAAGATATTTTATGTAATTTTGTGTTTCAGCAGTATCTGAAAACACTAAGGGCTACTTTATTAAGGATTCTATCAGCTGAATGTTATATTCTTTTTCTGGGTGGAAGATTTACATCTGAGAGGTTAGGAATTTAAGAAATTAACAAATGAAAATGGTTTCTTAGAATTTCAACTTACGTTTATTAAGAAACGGTCCTTTTGGCCTTTAACTGTAAGCCATATTAAGATATAATACTTAAGTTGTATTACTATCAGATTACTAAAGTTATTATGACATTAATGATGCAAATAAAAGGTCTCAGGCTGTTCCACTGTGTCATTTTCTGTGATTCACACTTAACCTTTCGCCATGTGAATCTGTAGCAGGAAGGGAGTCTCACAAAAATAGCGGAAAAATTACGTTATTATTATTATTTAATAAAACAAGTGCTTTAAAATGGCATTGGGGTTATTTGTGACGTGCTCGGAAGTTATGGAGATGACAATGCCTTGCATCAGTCAAAACATCACACTGAAATTAAATGTTACCACTAGATTAAAGGGAATATTTTCTCATAGAAATGCAGTATATGTAGGCTAACTTAATGTGCAGTGGTGACGTGTAACTTCCGTTACATTGTGAATAAACTTTGGTGGATAATTGAAGATGAATACTGCAGTTTGAATGTAAATAGAATACTAGTACTTGTTTTATAGCATATTACAAATCTGAAATCTACGTGCCTTAGGGTCTTACAGTTTTGGTCTGAAGTTGGCTTTAGTCGGTGTATTAATTAAGATTTACGTGTTCGTCGTCAAGGATGCTTGACTGGTCCCGAGTTGAGTTTATTTGCGAAGTTGTCAGTTTGAATTATACCATGTTGACACTTTTATAATAAAGCATTTTATAACATTTACCATTTGTTGTCATCCATCTTTATATTGTGCTAATAAAAAAATATGCTACAGTCAGTATACTCAATGTGGAAACGTCATGGTATGCGTTTGTGTATGTTTGTATGTACATGGAACGTATTTGCTATGCATACAAATTACTACTCGCCTTTACACTTTTACTATTTGTTAATATATATTAGGAACAGCATGCTCTAACAATCTAGAGGACAGTAAATCTCGCTAAATTAATTCTTCATCCCATTTCCCCGGATTTAATTTGAGTGCAGCTCTACATCAGTTGCAAAACATCCCCGGTACTATCAACAGACTACTGCGGACCTCCAGGCTTTTACATCTTCTTGAAGCGGGAAATTGAGTTTAATCCTCGCTTGGCGTCTGCTGTCATCGCACCGCATGCTTGGAGGACCTTTGCAGAAGGGTCCGACTTGCAGCACTAACGTGTGACACTTCGGGAGTCCCTCCGTAATTCGGATTTCATCCCCTCGCGTCCGCTTGCAGGCGCGTGCGCCGCGCCGCGCCTCGTCCGCGGGGCCGAGCGCGGGCGGTGACGTCACCGCGCCGCGCGCGCCTGCCCTCGGCCCGGAGATGAGGCTCGTGAGCACGCTCCTCTCGGCGTCTCGCGCATCTTCCAGAAGTGCCTCAACTGTGCACTGATCATGGCTGCAAAGCAACCTAAGCCGAAAAAGCCCAAACTGGATAAAAAGACTCTCAGGTAAAGTCCCAGTCCAAATGCGACGTGCGCTACGCCTTAGTTTTAAAGCAAAACCAATGCATGCCAGGGTAACATCGTTCCCTGTAAATTAGATAAGATGGATATTAAGATAGTTTGCCGATGCCTAGATAGATACTAAACAGTATTGCTCTGTCAGTTAAGCTGAAAGACTTCAAATGTTCGTGCTGAACATTTAACCATACACACCCTGTGCACAAAACGGACAGGTCCGTCGCATAAAACGCTGAATATCAAATACGTCACATTCTAATTTTCCCTCGATGTAAACTTACCTAGACAAATCCACTACAGTGCTAATGGCAAATTAAGAATTGTATTACTTGATTTGGATAGCCAGCGACCCTGGGGTAGTTTTAAGGCAGACGTCACAAAACGATCCGCTGTGGGGACCTCACAGAATGCTAATTGGCACAGTAATGTTGTTTGGTAAAATGTTTATGTGCCGTTATTCATTCACTTTTTGTTCATAAATAGGACAGACCATCCACCCGTGTCCAGGAATACCAACAGTATATAGGCTTCCCAAATTTTATAATAATGATGTAGATACTTTTATGTGTATATAAACTAAGAAACTTGATGTAAGAGATTGGTTAGTTCACACTTGTTAATGCAAAGTGTAACGTTAGCGACAGTCACAAGTATAGAGCATAGTATCCTTGCGTCCTCATAAAAGTATCCAAACTGATTATATAAAGAAACGTTATTATACTTCTAAAAAAGCACTGTAGCTTAAAGTAGGTGAGACGCATTTAGCAGCTGTCATTTGATGTGGTAAAAGTTACCGCTGACCAAAACGGACAAGATTCGTTCTTCTGGGTTTAAGGCGATGCTTCGCATTGGCATTAATATCAATCGGAACAACTTTGTGGGCTCGACTTAACCACGCCCACAAATGGGCCGACGTATCACAACCGGGCTTTGACGTAACGGCAAACTGTCCGCCACAGGTAAATAAAAGGTACGACAGAATGTCCCCCTCCTGGAAATAAAGCCTGTAGCCCTTAAGTTAATTTATTATTCGGGCTCTGCTGTGAGATGCGAAAGGAAGCTGCATTTTCCCCCCCGTGCCAAGTCCGCCTCGAATAACGTTAACGGGATCGATCTGTTAGATATGTTGGCCCGTCTTGTTCTACTCGTTTATTCCACTCATTCATTACTACCGGGTTGCGCCAAGAATATGCGCAGCGGAATTTTTATCTACCGAAAACTCTAACTATTTTTACGCGACCGGCGTTACAGTTTGGCACGTTATTGCACCGTTCACATGCTTGTTGAGCCGTGCGTACAATTTACGAAATTTACAGCTCATCGGGTGGGTGGAAGTGTAAAGGGAAGGGCAGCAATTGGCAATAATGGTGGAATTTACAACAGTGACTAGCTTTAGAAAACGCACTGCGCTTTTCTACGTTTTAGTTCAAAATATAATGTAAACGCTTTCCGAGACCGCCGATAATCGGCCCAGACCGAGACCTGGAGTTTAATGCGTTTCGAATACGCCGCAAAAGGAGACGCGCCATAATTTATTGAGCAGATATAGCGGGGCTGTCAATCTCGGCGCCCCGCCCACATTTTTGGCGTCCAATCGGGTGCGGGAACGCGGGGGCCGAGGGTTCCGGTTTTAGAGAATCGACGCGGAACACACGCTGCTGGAAGATAAGCGCCGTGAATTTAGCAGCACCTCGTTACCGGGCTCTGTGCCGATCTCGCATCTCCCTACACAGAAAGCAATGCCCGCCGCAAGGTAACAGCCTGCTCCTCACAGTATTTTATTATTAATTCGTGCAGTAATGCTGTTTATCGGAGGGCGGAGGGGCGCAGTCGTGGTTTCCAGGAACATTCTCTTTAAAAATAGGGTTTTAAAAAAACATTATAATGGATACACAGAGTAATGTAAATTGCGATTTATTTTAGCCAGTTATTGCGCCGCGTTTTTTTTTTAAGTTATGCGATAGTTGTATACCCTAACAAATTCCATCATCAGAAGTCATCGTATTTAATTGTCTGTTTAATTTTAAAATGAAAAGTTGCCAGCGCTTCTCGGATCGTGAATTGTTTTTGGGGTAACAGAGCATGCGGTTCTAGTTGGTAAGCTGAACTGATCTGTTGATATAGTGATAGTAGGGTATTAGGAAAGTATGGTTTATGAAGGAATGGCACGTTTTATTAATTTCAGTGTGGTATTCACACTAGCGGGTGCTTATTAGATTGCTTGGAATGTACATGTAGGCGTACACCTGTTTGCTTCTTAGAACCTTAAGCTCAGCACTATGTCACATGGAGACACGTGGTGCCATGCAGTGGTTGTCAACCATTAGCACTGACTATGAATATTTCCGTTTCTTTAGTGTTCCTCAATTGTATTTTCTCTGGACGTTTTTTCATCATTCATTGTGTTCAGTGCGCATGATTTCTTGTTATATATTTTTTTTTCCTCAGCCAGAATGCGTTGTTCGGAATGGGAAACCCATTGCTTGACATCTCTGCTGTAGTCGACAAGGACTTCCTGGACAAGTGAGTGGAATACTTTGAATACTTTTTTCAAGTGAAACTGGTTTTTGGTAATGGGGATGTCCGGTCATCCATTTCTCGCTTGCTACTTTCTTTGTCTCTATTTATGGATTTATGTTAATCCGTATATGTTAGCTGAATATTAAGTGTTTATATACCAAGAGAATTTTTTTTTGTGCCAATCAAAGCAATTCTTCGTTTTCACCAGGGGCCTGTATCACGTAGCAGGATTTCTTGCTTAGCCGGATAACTTGTCAGATTTAAGGTAGTCTGGAATTAAAGTAAGTCAGCAAAGATAAAGTCCATTAAGGTACCATTGGGGTACCTTAAATCCAAGTTAACCCGGCTAAGCATTAAATCCTGTTTGGTGATACGCCCCCCCCCCCCACTATAGCACTTTAGTGTAAGTAGGAGAAAGCTGTTTTTTGGTAAATGCAAGGTTCTGAAGTTGACTTTGACCAGGGCGCTGGCCATTCCTCCAAGTAGTACGTGTTCTATTAAGTTTATTAAGTTTGCTGCACGCATAATTTCAGTAAAACAGTGTTTCTTGAGGTCCTTGAAAGGGTACTGACACTCCGTTAGCAAAGAGTTTTATTTAAATGAATTAAATGTATTAATTAAGTTTTCTAAATTGTATTCAAAAACAGTCTGATCAGCCAGTTAATTTGAAGTAAAAAATAAGCAATACGGGAGCCTGCTCTGATAAACACATGCTCAGTAATACTATGTACAGATATTCGCACACACGCGCACACACTGTCTCACTCACTTTCTATCAGCCTGCACTTTAACACACAGAGGTATCGGCGCTGTTAGCATAATCATTACCTCCTCCTGACCTGACTTCCTCTCCTTGCTCCATGTCAACATCCCTCTCCAGTTAATAATAATAATACTAACAAAATAAAATAATAAATAACAATAATAAAAACAGAGTAATCTGTTTCATTGTTCAGATTTGGTATCCTTCTGGCGTGTGCCCACCTTGGGACAGAAACCGTCGTTCTGTGCCCCGAGGAATCCCAGGGCATTCTGTCGAATGCCGCGGAAGCTCGATTCGGACGTGCGTTCCGCCAGAGCCTGTTGCGTGGGGCTTTGAACCGATCAGAATACCGTCACATATCTCGCTTTATGCAGGCGTCGCACTGATGGCTAATATCACGTGCATACGTTTCAGGCTTGTGTAAGATTAGGGTCTCTACATGGGTTGGGTAATCGTTTGGCCCCTCGAGCGCCCAAAGTTTTAAATCTCATAAGTACTTGTTTTTTTTCTTTCTTTCTTCTCCACCACTGTCCTGGGGGGGAGCAGACGACAGACTTAGTACCATTTAAGCTTAATAGCTTAATGTCCATGATGACATTCCAAAATCTTTTTTTTTATGTTTTTATGGAAACTAAAATTTTATTTAATTGAATTTCCTGGAATTCGTCAGTCACCAAATCGAGCCTGCTCCTGTATTTGGGGTATTGGGACACTGTTATCACATGAGCCGTTATATGAAGACCTTTATTAGGTAGGCCAATATGTGGGAAGCAGTCTAAATGTTATACTTTGGTCCATCATACCATGCAAAGCATTTAAAAATGGCAATTGAAGAATATATGTATATATTTATATATTTTATATGCATGAATAGTTCCTAAAATGTGATCTGGCCTTTATCTCTTCAGTAATGTAAACTAATAAAGATGATGTTTAACGAATACACTCTGCATCCACTGCATCCACTATATTCTTGTTCGCATCGTTTTTTTGAATGAGTATTTTAAGTGGTCAAGAAAAAGGTAATTCTCATAAGTTCATAAGACCTGAAAAAAAGTTTGCAATGATTTCTAAAGTCTTGGGCCTCCTACTGTCTGCAGCCAGACCACACACAGTCTGCAAATGGAAGAAGGTCATCACTGGTGCTGCTCTACCAGTGCAAAATATGCTGTCTGATTCCCAAACCAGTGACAAAGCACCTTAGGATAAGGACAGAGTTGCCCATGTTAATGTCTCTGTTTGTGAGTCATCTCTAATCAGAAGCATGTTTATGGGCGGTCACCATGGAGGAAGCTATTCTCCATAAAAACCATTGTTGTCTCAAAGATAAGAACTACCCTGATGGTCTGCAGCACTACCTGTGGAAAGATGAGAGAAAAGTGGAACTTCTTGTTCAAATGTGTGCACCTTATTTATCCCAAACCAACATCAAAAGCCCCAAACTGTGAGCCTTTGTATGGGGCTGCTTTGCTGCCTCAGGGGCCTGACTGGCTCAAAGAGAAGAAATTCTATGTTTTACAAGAGTCAGGTCAGTGTCCTGACCTTTACTGCCTTTGGAATGCTATGGTATGGTAAATAGCTGTCCTTATTACTTGGAGTCAACTCACATTCTTGGAGCCATTGATACAGAAATTTGAAGAATTCTAGCACGAGTGTCTGCATATTGATGCTCATTACACAGTGCTTTTACGCGCCTGGTAGAGCAGTGGATTTGTTAACACCAGCATGACCACACACACATGAGTGATGGGTTATGGTGTGATAAGAATTTTTCAGCTGCGTTATAATCTTATGGGACCACCATTGCGTATGCTGACCAAAACGTTGTTATGAGGTGCATGATTGCATGTGTGATTTACCAGAGAGATCAAATCAGATACAGGAGAACCCATAAAATATAATGCCGATTAAATGAATGAGTTACGAGTCTAGTCAAGCAGGGCTTGTCATACCATCTGTATGCAGGTACTCAATACAGCGCCACGACAAAACACCTCCCCTGGGACCACAGTACCACATACAGCAGGTGACAAAGGAGAGGACTCATCAGTTTAAAAAAAGTACAAAACACACGGCAGTCAAGGAGCGCTGGGCTCAAGGCTTTTTATAGAGCGTAGATATAGCCGGATAAACACGATGCACAACTAGTCCGGTAAATGAATAGCAAAGATGTTTTGGTTTTGCAGGTCAGCAAGTCGTTAGAAAGATTTCCGATGGGTTTTAGATGTCATCATTGTCTGGAGTCCGACAGGCTGCTGCATGTGAACCTTAAAGGGAACTTTTCCTGTTTATAAAGGGGACAAACTGAAGGAATATGAACCAAATTCCTTTATAATGTTAGCCTCCCTTCTCATGTAGCTGTCGCTGCGGTATAATCATGTATTCTTTATAACCCCTTATAATGCTTTTCCAGGGTATGATGTATACGGTTATCATGGTGCACTGCACTAAAGTAAGCTAGACATGCAGTGAAGCATTGCAAGGGATGGATGGACAGATGGATGGACATATGGATGGATGGACGGACGGACGAATGGATGGATGGATGGATGGATGGACGGACGGACGGATGGATGGATGGACAGATGGACACAACAGATCTATACTCCAATCAACTGACTAGTCAACCAAAAAAGGGAAATGTGTGCACGCAGTCCAAACTGACAGTCCTTTGTTTCTGCAGGTATGGGCTGAAGCCAAACGACCAGATTTTAGCGGAAGAGAAGCACAAAGAGCTGTGAGTCTTTCCCCCACGACGACCCGGCTCTAATTAAGCTCTGCTCCGGCTGACTGCGCACTTTTATTAACCTCGGTGGCGGTCTCTCTGCTTTCCTGCCGCAGCTTTGCGACGAGTGTCCCCACACAACCGACAGCTCTGTCAAATTCAGCTTGAAGTTTCTGATCTCTAGTATTTTTTAAAGTATTCTCAATGCAGAAAACTGGTTGTTTTTTTTTTTTTTGTAGTACAGCTAGATGTCATCAGAATTCCTTCACCGTTATGCATAAATATTTTAATATTTTCGGTAGAAGTAATCACAATTGCTTTGTGTAAATCAGGTTTTGTATTGGCTGTTCTTTTTTTCCCACAATAATGTGCAACAAACATGCTATGCCCCTGAGAAACCTTATGTCTTATGTTACATTCTTGGGTTAGGCTCCTGTCTGCTACACCCAGGCCCAAGGCAACCAATAGGCATAATCTTTTCAAGCCCATGTGACCGCATGACTCCTCGCTGTGTTAAATGGCTGTCGAATGCTGTTTCACTGGAGACACTCCATAGTGTGAACTGGAGGAGTCTTGCTGGCAGGCGTAGATCCCCGCTGTGAGCAGCTGGGAGCAACACCAGACTGGTTTTTCAGTAAACTGGGCTGAAAAACAAACCTGGCCCCTGTTAACTGCGGTCAATAGATCCCTCGAAAAGCCTCTGAGGCTGGCTTCAGCTAGAAGACGTGACCCCTGGTTTGATAAATCAATGAAGACTCATCAGTATCACAGCTGAAATCACAGACGACACCTTGTCACGTGGCTTCCGTGATCTGTGGTTCACTGCTCCTCTCGTCCATGTAAGGCATGTGAGCATTTACACAGAAGATATCGAATGTCTTGTAGCACTTAACCATCGTAACGTTTAAATATGGCAAACCTCGCAAGGCCCTGGCTGAGCCATTTGTGTCTAGTAATGTCATGTTTTATGTGGGACGTGTTTAAGTGTGCAAGAAGCCTGCATTGTGGATATTTGTGAGTTTCTTCCTTAAGCAAAATCTGTCCTGCGGGCGACTGGAACTTCTGTGCTGGTTTAAGGTCAGATGTGAGTCTAATTCCATGGTTATTGTCAGATACCCCCGGGTATTTGTTGCACATCGCCCTAGCTGTGGGGTCTGGGAAAGGCCATGCGATGGACTTTGGGGCCCATGTTTTGAGATCCCATCTTGTGCTGAGCCGGGCCATCTCATGATCTCATGTTCCTGCTCTCGCCTCCCTTATCTGCAGCAGCAGCGTCTCACCATGTGGGTGCAGCCCGCGGTTTCCCCTTGTCTGACCTCCGCCGTCTTTTCTGTGCTGGGCTGTGGCTTTTTTGTCTGTTTCCCGAAAAGGAAGACGAACATTGTTTTTAAGGCCCTGTCTGTATAATCAACACATATGTATATAATGTACAGATATTTACAGAGTGTCACCGAGTACCTGAGTGTACTTCTGATGAATAAGCTGTTTATTAATCCAGTTAGGTCTCTCGCTGTGTTCTTAAATGGCTTTGGCCACTGTGCTGCACAGGCAACGCCATAGCTAAACTGGTTATATTTACTAAAAGTAGAGCGACAGGCTTTCCAGTAAAATATTACGCCCCTCGTGCCACTGAGCCTGTTTAATGAGCCGTGCAGCTGCAGTATGGCACAAATCTTATTGCTGACGGCGTCCGTGTCCCCGAAAGCGGGAATTCGCAGTCTCTCACAGATGGCGGCTCGCATCGACAGGAAACGCTGTGCTCTCAAATTCCTCTCCTCCCCTGTTGGTGTTTTACTCCGAGGGTGTATCTACCCTAAGGAAAGAAGTTAGTTGAATGGTTGAGTAGTTTCCATTTTGAGAGTTTTCTCAACGAAGGCTGCGGTGGTTAGCCCAGCCAAATGTTGTGTGGGTCTCTAATGAAACCACAGACAGTGACAGCTGGAGAAGCTATATGTATCCTAGCGTATAGCTGCTGAAATTGAATCTCGAAGTTTTGTGGTTTGTGTGAGATGCTGTTTGCATTGTGTTCTGTTAGACGCAGGGTTTTTCTCAGGGTAAATATCTCTTAAATTTTTGGACACTGTTTTTAATTGCTGAATTGAAGAATATTAATTAATGATTTTGTTCTGATTCGTTACCTTTTTGTATTTTCTGTATTTCTGCCCACAAAAAGCGTACGACAGAACGCTGCTCCTCTTTGGTGCAATTTAGTTTCGCAGCCATCTTCACCACATGGCGATAACTCTTATATTAACCTGCAAGGGCTGCCGGCTTGCCAGACGGAACTAGTCACATGCCACGCTCAGACACGGCCAATTACTATGCCTCCTGCCTTCACCGTTTCCAACGAAAATAAAAGTGCGGAAACTTACTTACAGTTACGCGTGGTAACTGTATAATTAATCCTGCTGACCAGTCCTGCAGCAGTGCATTTATGTCGGCCAATAGTGGACAGTGCGTGGGATCAGAGCAAATGAAAAAGTTTGGGGTACCCTGCACAGACAGTGCACTGACATGGCAATCGAGGTGATTATGCGTCATATGACGTTGTGTTACCAAAACGATGTTGATTTCCTCTGAAGTGTACGGCCAGCTTTAGGGAGGATGGACAATCTGTAAACGCCTCGATTGGCTTGCGTGACATCCTCATTTTAGTTAGCCTGCAGACTTCCCTTCCGTCGTTCCGTAAGACCGCTTGGTGTGGTGGTTGTGCTGGGAGTGCAGCTTGACACGGACTTCTCTACTGAAGTTGAGTCTCGTGTCTGACACTTTTGCTGTTATGACGTTTTCCTATTGAGGCGTGTGCTGGCTCTGATTTAATTAATGCTATTGATGTTCTGCAGACACGTGACCATAGTCACATGACCATAGTCACTTGACCGCGCCATATTGGGCGACGCAAGTGGGAATTTGGTATACAGAAAGGGACAGAGTAGTGACAAACAATAGACCTTTATCTGAAAAGTTTGTTGACTGCCGTCTACACGTCAGTGCCGTTTTCTGTGGAGGTGGGCCACAAACATCGCCACTTTGAAAAGTTTCCCATAACAGGCTTAAAAACCGACCCGTATCTTCTCCCTCCGGATATCTTCACGAATTTAACCAAAGCGCCTAGCCTGCCAGACTTCACTCATTACGATTTATATTGTTATGTCATCAACAGCATATCACCATTCATCGGAGCTGATTTAAAAGCTCACAAAAGCCTTGACACCTACCGATTTTTCATCGCAGGCTGGGTGACATCAACGCGCTGCTACTTAATTGATGGCAATGAAATACGTCCTTAAGTCATCCTTAGGACGTCCTCTTTTGGTCCAGAATTCGTCCTCAAAGGACAAGTTATGGACAGTTTGATGGAACATTAATAAAAAGAAGTACTTAATTATAAATATTAGAATAGAATATTAGAATTTAAAATGCTATTCCTAGAGACTGACATAACTTGCTTTTGAATGATTTCTTTATTTTTCATACGAACACGGTTGTCCTTAGGACGTCACCAAAAAGGGGACGTGTTGCGGACGTCCTAAGGACGTCCTCTGGCTGTCCCTTGTTTGCTGGGTGGACGGCTGTCAGTGCTTACGGTTAATGGCCGCAATCCACTTCTGCCTTCTCTTTAATATCAGGGATCCTGCAGAAGGATACGCCTTGCTTGTAGCCGTGTCTGTTATTACAGCCCAAGGCACAGCAGGAGATCACCATTTTTATTCTCTCTGCTTGTCTCCATTTCCTCGTTTAACCTATTACTGCACTTGCCGTCCATTCACGTCTTCATAGATATGACGTCGGTTGCCACGTCACACACAGAACATCAATGCCTTTGTTTCATTGTGTGCTGAGGGAAATTTTCATAAAAAAATGTAGATATGTTTTCAGTTAGTTCATCTAATTGTAATGAATTTATTTAGCGGATGCATTTATCCAAAGTGATGTACATTTGAGAAGGCAGGATCAGCCAATCCCTGGAGCATTTGGGGTTAAGGGCCTTGCTCAAGGGCTCAGAAATGACAAAACTTTGCTGGCTACAGGATTTGAACCAATCGTGGGCACAGAGTCCTAACCTGCAGAACGACACACTTCCCCCTGAAATTTTAAATGTAATTCAGGGTTTAAGGTAGTTTTGTTTAAGGTAGTCTTGGTTAATTAATGGCTTACCCAGACTGCTAAACAATTTATTGTGATGCTGTTAGGTGAATCGCTTGTTTGTTCCGGGCTGTATCATTTTGTAGTTCTACTGAATTGCCATGTTTTGTTAGTTTCCTTTTTTAAGTTGACTCGGACAGAGATGCAACAGAAACTGTTGTAATGGTTTCCTTTTTTTACAACAACAATTGTTTTGGTGGATGTTTGCAGGAGTTGAGTATGTGCAACCTGTCATTTATGTTGCAGTGTCAAGGTTATTTGGCACCAAGTTATGTAGCAGTACCCTTAATGGCCTGCGGGTGGCAGCAAAAGAATATGAATTCATGTTTCTGGGGAACAAAAAAAAAAAATGCTCCACTTGTCTGTATCATGGATAACATATTTTGGCCGTTCCAGGTAACTGTAACAGAATGCATAATTTCTGAGGCTTTGCTAGTGAACTTGGTTAAGAGTTTAGCTAGCTGAATCTGGAGAAATAATGGTGGAATTGCTTCATGAAGGTGTTTGAATTCGTAGCTCTTTGAAGTCCTAAGCTCGGTCTGATCTGGATAGTTTGCACCTAAACAGCAGAGTATACATTATACAAACAATGGGCTTCGCTCAGCAGTTTCAACACATCACAAACAACTGATTTTGAGGAACATTATCAGTTTTAGCCATCTGTCATTAAAATGGCCTCTTCAGAAGCTATTTCATATATGCAACTATGCATATATGAAGATAAGATTTGTAAACTCAGATCTGATAACATCTGGTCAGCGGCAGACCATGTGTTTAAGATCTCACAGAAGGATTAATGATTAATTCCTTTAAAAAAAATAAAAAATTCAAGGAGTGCCTTTTCCACCCGCAGAAATAGAGATGTTTGCTTGTCACTTTCCTTATGTACAGAATGCCAGTAAATTCTGCGTTATGGCATTTAACCTTCCGTATGAATAATTCACTGGCATTTTATTACCCGGCTGCCATTAGCATGCAGAACAGGGGGCTTTGTAGCAGAAAAGGCTGAGTCAGGGTATTCTCAGGAGATTGAGACACAAATCCCACCATTATCCCCTATAAGTGGAGATGTTTCCACTCAGGCGAAATATTGCACTCATCACTGCGATGTGCTTTTTCTGGGACGCTATGCAGAGGCCCCCCCCCCCCCTTTCTTGTTGGGAGCAGATGCTCGGCACCATAGCCCGTGCCACCGCGTTGACGCCGCGACCCGTCCCGAAGGAGAAGGTGGCTGAATCATCTCGACAGCTCAGAGGTCCGTCACAGCCGTGGGAGTCCGTGTGAGGGTGCCTGCGTACGTGTCCCGCGCCGAGCCTCCCGCGGCTGACGCTTTCAACTGTGGCGCCTCTATTACACGCCCCCCCCCCGAAACGCCACTAAGACCGCCGGCCCCGCCGCTATCGCACACAGCGCTTACGCACAAAATCCACTCGATACCTCCAGTGTCCCCGCGCCGCAGACGCGGTCCAGCCCACCGCTGACCCGTGCGGTTCGGCTGACGCCAAGCGAGCCGCCCGTCTGCGGCCCGATCGATGGCCCCGGCCTCGGCGCCGCTCTCCGTTTGCGTGGGCTGGAGCTTCCTCCGGATCCTACCTCCATTGTCCCTCCAACCTCCCCTCCTGATATTCTCGGGCTCGGTGGAACGCGTCGCCTGGCATTCTGCTGCAGCTCTGTGCTCGCGATGGCATCGGCAGCGTCGCGGGCACCCATCTGTCTCTCTCTCATTTTCTGTTTCTCTCTTTTTTTATGTTTTTAAAAAACGGGGGGGTCATTCCCTTTTATAAGCTTATTTTCTTAAATAGTAATATGTTTTTCTGTCGCTTTAGTTCACATAATAGATCGAATGTGGAATGCATTTATGGTCTGGGGAAAAAAATGAATACAGCGTTCTGTGTCCTGAAAACCATGCTTTTCCTAATTACTATGTTCCTAGCCAAAATGGGCATATGCCAAGATGTCTGTTTTCCTTTCCTTATATTAACAGGGAATTATTAAAACATATGTTTGTTTTATTTTGCTTTATTATCCTGAACCGATTTTTTGAAGTATTTAAGCATACAGCTGTCCCAAGGATCCTTGCAGTTTTTTTTTTTTTTTTTTTCCCTTCCCCTTAACGTTGCCTGTGCAGTCCTTCTGGGTGGTGGCTGATGCAATCTCAATTGAGACCAAAGTTCTGCATTTTTATCTTTGTCGTAGGCCTCAATGTCCAGCAGGTGGCACTAAAAAGAACAGCAGGCATTTAAAATGTAATAGCCGTATAAGTAGATTATTAGGTACGGAAATCAATTGTCCATTCCCCCCACAGATAAGAGTAAATGTTTCTTTGTTTGCTTCGATTATTCATTTTTAAAGGATAAATAGGGTAGGTGCTGTTCATTCTATCATGAGAACTGATGTGGTGTTTATGGTCTTTAACCGTCTTGGAGCGTTATGATGAAGGTGTTAATCTATATGCCCTTCTCAGAAGTAGACAGTATGAACCTTGCAGTTGTAATGATAGATGGGCAGCTCCCTTAAAGACTCTTTGGGGGAAGACTGGTTGAAACCACACAGCTGAATTATTTTCGGGTCTAAGCTCCCCTAAGTACCTGGAATGGGCTCCCAACAGAAGGAAAAAAACATTCTCTTTGTGTTCAAAGTTCACACCAGGCCATCTGGTGTTCTCCACATGGAGCTGAATTATTCACATGGAACATTATAAATCGCCACTTTCCCTGCATCTACTCTGGAGACCGGAGATGGTCCTTATTCTGAGTCCTGGCTTGAGGAACATTAGCCTAGGAAAAGGGAGGAAGGTTTACCTGTATTCCCTTCACTCCGTTGGTGCAAAGCAAGTCAGATGAGTAATGCTGCCCTGATGTCTGACCTTGTCTGTTAGTCCTCCCAGACCAGGTCTGCAGCTATTTCCATAGTGATTGACAGCTACTCAAAAACCCGAATATAAAAGTACAGTCCAAACTCATAAATATGGTGATGTATGTTCGGTAAGCAAGGATTGGGGATGAAGACAACCAATATGGACCATGTTTTAAGTTTTGGGTTTCCTAGAGTCTTGTGGTGGCTTGACTGTGCGTCATGTTTGAATGATTAGATGACCTCAACCTTGGATGATGGTGGAAGCGATGGGACTGACGTGGTAGCACAGCACGTGAAAACGAGACCCGAGTAATACCGTGAAATCCGATTGGCCGGGCGGCACATCGATGGTGTTTGCAGCAGTGGCTGCTGGAGGGCTGTATGTAGACGCCGACTTCCATGGATGTGCGTGGGTTTCCGTAGCGGGTCTGAGCAGGTGTGTTTTGAATGCGAGGGCGAGCGTCCACGCCCAGACCTGTGAAACGCTTTCACACATTTACACCTGAAGCCCCTTAAGCGACGCAACTTCATGCAAAATCTCAGTGTTTACGTTCAATATTTACGTCCAGAGCTGGCTTCCTCTGGGACATGTTTGTGACGATGTTTTTAATTATGGCTTTTCCCTGTGTAAAAGTGCTGCGTGCGAAGGATCCATCCTGTGACTCCGTTAGAGATGAAAGCTTCGCGTCTCTGCCTCACATGTGCCTTTTCCGAAATCACTGCCGAAATCCCAATGATCAGCCGCTAATAATTCCGGCACATTTGGAAAAGACCTGCCAGATGACTCTGTTGAAACAGGGATTCGCCTTTTTAACTCTTTACTATCCTTTATTGAGCGTGAGCCTATGCTACACTATTTTATTTATATAGATATACATTTTTTTTTGTTAAAATTTCATTTTACACTTTTAAGGTGCCTGCAAACTTTCTGTGCACTTGTGAAAACCAGCTTGCCCATTTTCACTGGCAGAACATGGCTGGTTTTTTTTCTTTTTTCCCTCCTTTTTGTCTTTATTAATGTTCCCCAGTCCCTGCCCTGATTAGCAGCAGTGCTTTTGATCGTGTTTCTTTGCCGTCCCTGTGATTTGTAAGCTGTTTAACGTGAGTGAAGTAATTAAATGACTAGACCGCGGAGGAGAAGAGAGTGGGTGCCGTGGCGATCATTAGCAGCGAATTACCTCTGTGTACACTTGAAGACTCTGAAGACTTTGAGTCCGCCCGCCTAGAAGGAAGCGGATCCCGTCTAAGCATTGATTAACAGAGGCTTGTTCCTCCTGTGAAATCACTTAATGGGTGTTTTTAGGGTGCTTTCAGTGTTAATGGGATAGGCTAACCTCAAAGGGAATGACGAGGAATCACTTAAATGAGCTCGCCTCCTGTTAAACGTAAAATTCTCCTAGCAGCAAATCTCGTCTTATTGCGGCAGCTAAATTTATGCTTCCGCTCCTGTCTACTCAGACAGTCATTTTTTTTGAACAGACGTCCCCCCAAGGCACTTCACACCTAGAGACAAAATGAAATTTAATTTTCAAAATGGAAATATTTGCGGCACTTTCGCATGTAATGATGTACCGTAATGAGTGTTAAAACTGCTCGTTCTGTTTCCCGCCTGTTACAGAAGGTCCATAAACGGAATAATTACAGTCAACGTATAAACAAAATAATTGCTATCAACGTACAGGCATCTCGCTGAGCCTCGGAATCTAACTGTCTGTAGTTGATGGCAAGGTCTCGGGCTACTGGTGCTTCAAATTTCAAACCAAGCTAGCTTTGAGTATTTGCGATCTCTTTTGAGTAAAGGAAGGTGCCAGGTGCCAATTCTGAAGACGTGTCCTTCAGTAGAGGAGCACATCTACCCTTCAGATGTCACGGCTAATATGACACCTCGTATATGTATGTCTTATAAAATGTGTATAAAAGACAGGTGTTTTCCCTACATTCCTAAACCCTCCGGAGGAGCTGTTCCTTGTGCACAGCATTTGAAAAGTCTCCCAGGGCAGGGTCTCCTGTTATTGGCTGAAAGGTGTGGCATCTAGTTGTTCTCTCTGGGTGGTGTGTAGCAATCCTTAAACTCCTTGTCTACTTCAAATAGCTCTAGGGGCCCTTGGTTGCCTGCGACTCATAAACAACCTCAGTACTCACATATTGTCCTGGTAAATAGATGTAGCAGGTGTGTTGACGGTCTCCATTTCACGTGTATAATGGTAACCGCGATGCCAAAGCTTCCTTGGGTTACCTCTCCCTCGGAAGCAGTGTTTGCGGGCTTTATGTGAAGCAATGCCTTTCTTTTGCCGTTTTCTGAAAAGGCGGCAAAATCTCGTTACTTTATTTCCGCTCAGCTACGTGACTGTTCCCAGAAGTTTTTATCAACACTCCAATATTGTTCTCCTATATTCAGAGGATGTGGACCTTCCCAATACTTAAAAAGATTTTTGAGTACCAGTATGGTACAGCTGATGGGCATGGTCTCAAAATGTCAGGTTCTGCACTGTAAATCAATAAAAACGAGTTGGAAACGAGCAATTTGAAATACTTTTTTCAGGTGCAGAGATTTGACTGAATGTCCAAGTACACGTCATTTTACGTCAGTAATCCACTATTAAATGGTGTATATATATATTAGTATAATGGTAAAGGAAGTGTATATTTCTAGTGTTAAACTAGCAAAAAAATATTTGTCTTTAAAATATGGTTTCTTAAGATGTCATTCTAAAAATTGGCCTGCGCACAAGAGAATGTTCTGGAGTCTCATATTATTACACAGTTTGTACCTCTTTCTGGTGTCTGGTTAGCACTTCTATAAGACAAGGAGAATACTAATGGAAACATTAGTCAGATGACCGTGCCGATTATTTTTAGGTTCTGGCATTTAAAGTTGGAACACTTGGTTCCGCTTGTCTGTCAATGAGTCACCAGAAGAGAGAGGTTGGCCCCCTCCGGGGCTGCAGGCACTGCATTACCGGAGTAAACCGGGGGCTGCCAGATCGGGGATCCTCTTCTATACGCACCTCCCGTGGCCAATCCTGAGCCGTGTCTGTTCCGCGATATGGAGCTAAGGCGTAGCGTTGTTGTTTTTTTCTGGAATGTTCCAGCAGGCACTCGTCGACCTACTTCACAGGCTTTCGTAGGTTAACCACAATTAGTTTTATCACTTAAAAGCATATCATCTAAACCAAGCGAAACCAATCTCTAATCGCAGTTTTTTTTTTTTCCCCCTCCTCTCCCCTTGGAGGTCATTTTTTTATAATTATGATCAGTGATACGGCTTATGCTGTGACAGCAGAATGCAGTGTGGGGTTATACAGAGTAGCATGTTTTGCATTGATATATGTAGCCTCTCCTTTGTGATGATCAAGTAAATTTGAGCTTCATTCACCCTCAGGCCACTTCCTCTCAGCACTGCCATCGATTTTTTTTATTTTTTTTATTTATTTTTTGCACCTAACGCAGTCATAGAGCATTGAAAGAAAACAGCCAAAGCCACGAACCCACGAAAGCCCATGAAGTAGGCCGACGTAATAGTTTCCTTACTACTGCATTTTTGCTCCTGTCGAAAATTCTTAAATGTTGGATGCCGGGGTGTCGGTTCCAGGTTGGGCGTAGGCCGTCCGCTAGCCTGGCTACGTTCAGGTCGGCTGTCTTTGCTGCGTCGTTTTTGGTCAGCAGTGAAATGCGTTCCTGGTGGAGCGGGAAAATAGGAATGCCCAGTGTTCAGGTTCCCTGCAGTGGTTTTAAAATTCAGGAACGGGCAGCTTAATATATATAATATTTATTTTATCATGGTGTTTCACGCTAAGTGTAATCCTGACACAATTATTCAGACGGTAATGATAGAAATCAGCACACAATACCCAAAGGGCACTTCTCGTAATTCATGCTTTTAATAATAATTTGCAACATTATAATTTGTCGTTGGCGTGATGAATGAAGTCAAATAAACTACTAATGTTATTCCCTTATACATGACTGATTGTTTTATCGTCCTCCTTTAGTGTTAACTAGGCCCGGAGGCCTATTTCATTTCACCACTGTGCCAGATGGTAAATATGCCTTTTTTTATTTCCTAAATATTAGCAAGAAGCTCGATCACTCAAACGGCGTTTATTTCTCGTGCAGCGGTGGTGCTGTCCTGCCGATGAAGACTCGTACTCCAGAGTGAGCCATTTCATTGGTTTCGGTTAATGGTGCCCCATTTGTTAACAAAAGCCATGTTGGAAGGAAATATTCTGGATCTAATTAAGTGAAATTGTTGTGGTTTAGAAGTTGGCCTAAATAGATACACAAGACATGGCTTCTTTCAATACCTGTCTCCATCTTTTTTTTTTTTATCTGCCCCATGTCCAGCTTTTTGCACAACATTTCTTTTAGGTATTAACTGAATTAAGCATTTAAGGCCTTTTTCTTTAAACTGTCTAGGGCAGCAGCAGCATGCATGAGACATGAGGTTAACAAAATAATTTTCAAGCACTGGCTTGAAAGAAATGTTTCAACTTTAGATTTAAGTTACTTTTTTTTCCATCTTGATTTAATACAGGCTGTTTAACTGCAAACACATGTTGAGGAATGCACTCTTGGCTTTGTCAATGTGACATTTAAATTCCAGTAAGATTTGTGGTACATTATTTCCAGAAGAATCGTCAAATGTATACTGAAGTATTTTCTTTCTCTTTCATGAGTTTATTGTTGATGAATTTAAGCAGATCTTCATAAATGGAACATTTAAAATGTTACTTCTCTGGACACCGTTCTTGAAGTATTCTGCTTAAAATACCCTATTGTGGAGGATTTTTTAAATGATGGATATATTCTTGATTGGCTGAAATTGCTTATTTGTTATATTATTAATGGTTTGCATACCACTGAGTGAGTTTGTACTACCTGTTCATATGTCTTAATCAGAAACTAACTGCAGATTAAGTAACATGTTAATGTTTTAACAGCTTTGCTGAGCTCAGAAATCTTAACCATATTGATTGTCCATCCATCTACCAGTTGGGGGGGGGGGGGTTAAGCCTGTCCCAGGTAGCGTAAGGCACAGAGCAAAGCACCACCCTTACTAGGTTAGCAGCACTTGACAGGTCACATACCTGCACATGCAATCACAAGCTACAGGCAGTGTATGGACACCGTTTGCGTCTGCAGCTTTGCATGTGCTGTTCTCGATGCCACCCTTACCTGGTGTCATGCGTCATGCCACCTTTTTTTCTGTTTTGAAGTCAAATCAGGAGTGTAGCTGAGTCACCTGACCCCCCCCCCCTCGGTGAAGGAGCGCGTTCGCTCGGCGGCGGTGAAACATTATGATTTTTGGCCACCCTGGGAATAGGCCGGGCCATTGTCTGCCTTGAATGGGGGGAAAATTGCCCGGGATTGTGTGTCAGAGTGTAATTGAGAGAGTGTGAAGGAGACAGTCTGTGTGTGGTTTCCCCAAAGCACACTCGCAGGCGTTGTGGTAAAAGCTCGGTGAGCAACTTGGTGTCTACGGAAGTCAGCACGTCGTTCCCACGCTCTAAACCCCCCCCCCCCGCAGCCCTCCTGTGCCCCCCAAAACTGCCACCTCCCCCCACCTCAAACCCCCGTCATGCGAGGGACCCTGTCGTAGTGTGATGGTTTTTAGTGGACAGCGTGCCATTCCTCGCGGTTAGGGGAGACTGCGTCGGACAGCGGACCCTTATAAGGCCTCTAATTTGTTCTACAGAGGCACGTGTTAAATGCGAAATTAGCATGACCTCACAAATTGCTTTCTGAGTTATAAGACAAACTTCTGGGGGGGAGGTTTGCTTTAAATGAAACCGAGAGCTGACATCAGCCTGTTTATAGCCTCGTAAAAAGTATGTCTTCTAGCCTTTTGTTACTTAAGCTGGCCTGGATTTGTTGGTTACTCTCCTCTTCCTGTCTGCCCATTAGTTGTACATCTATGATAGGTCAGGGTAACTTATCTGGTAACAGTATAATACTCCCCTTCCAGATGGGCGAATAGTTTCTAATTTTACCACCCCAGTTTAAATGGCAGCTCCAGTATCACATGACATTTCGCCCACAGTAGAAATACCTGGCATCATCTCTTCAGGTACGTCTTTAAGCTGTTCTAACCGAAGTCCGGAAAGGTTTCACGAGTGTCTTGCCTTTGGGCCGTTGCGCGCGAGCCAAGACTGCTGAA
>JAODKL010000041.1:7211774-7235406 GCA_026780765.1 Petrocephalus schoutedeni
ACCCATGCACCTTTCATGGCTCGAACAAATAGATTTGGAACAGTAATGTCATAAAATGAAATATTTACATGCATTACAGACTGGCAGTGCAGAAATAGGGGGGGGGCATTCTTCCATATATGCATATATGCATTTTTTTTTTTTTTTTTAAGTCAGTGGAAAAAGTAACCTCACAAGTCACACCAAAGTAAGCCGATCGAGGAACTGTCCATTTGTCCCCAGAGTAAATGCCATCGTTACATCCTGGCAAGAACAGTCTGAAAGCATAACGATTAATTATCCGTTACACAGCCACCAGCTATTTGGGCATTTTTATTGTCCAGGTCCGAGTACAAGTAAATTAAAAGCTTCACCTTCTGGTGCGAGACCACATACAAACATGATGCACATCACTTGCGTTTTAAGAGGTCCATAAAGTGCAGTTTTGCATTTTCGTTAAGTAAAGTTAAATTTAAGTAAAAAATGTACCTTAATGCTTAGGTTTTTTTGACAGCAATACAAAGACTTGTTATGACTTTAACAAAACTGTAGCAAACCAGAAATGTGAATTTAAATATTCTAGTTGATAAGGAGAAAAGTTTCCATCAGTAAGCAATCTTCATAGAGTTAGGGTTAGGGTTACACATTTAAATATTAATCTGTCTTTTGTATAATACTGATTTACACTATATGGACAAAAGTATTGAGACGCACCTGTTAATCATTGAATTCAGGTGTTTCATTCAGAGCTATTGCCGCAGATGTAAAATCAAACACCTAGCCTTGCAGTCTGGTTTGCAAACATTTGTGAAAGAATGGATTGTTCTGAAGAGCCCAGTGAATTCAAGTGTGGTACTGTCATGATATGCCACCATTTCAGTAAGTCAGTAAGTTTCTTCTCTGCAAGATATTTCACGGTCAAATTTTTAAGTTGTATTATTACAATGGAGGAGTTTAGGAACAATAAACTAGACAGACCTTGTAAAGTAGCAGATCAGATTCACAAATTTATGCTTCCAACTTTGAGTTTGGCGGAAAGCCCTTTTTCTGTTCCAGTATGCCTGTGCCCCAGTGCACAAAGCAAGGTCCATAAAGACATGGTTGGGTGAGTTTGGTGTGTAAGAACTTGACTGACCTCAACCCCCATCAAACACTTTTGGGATGAACTAAAATGGAGATTGCGAGCCAGGCCTTGGTGTCCAACACCAGTGCCTGATCTCACAAATGCTCCTCTGGATGGACGGGCAGAATTTCCCACAGGCACATTCCAAAATCTTGTGGAAAGCCATTGCAGAAGAGTGGCAGCTGTTATAGCTGCAAAGGGGAGACCAACTCCATATTGGTGCCTATGGATTTAGAATGGGATGACATAAAAGTTCCTGTAGGTGTAATGGCCAGGCACCCCAATACTTTTGTCTATATGGTGTTATATATCTGAAATTACAATAAATAGTTTGATAACGGCTCATTTAATTGTCATTGACGACACACCACATCATATAACAATGAAATGTGTCCTCTGCGTTAAACCCACATGGCATCATAACACAGCAGCAGGGAGTAGTGCTTGGGGGCCGGGACCTTGTTCAGGGTACCTGCGAGTCAGGGCCTCGAACCCGGCAACCTTTCAGTTACACAGTCGCAGCCCAGACTATTGAGGCACCACTGCCCTCTGATGGCACCAGTGTGCTTGTGGGGTTTGTTGGGTCCAGTGTTACTACCATAAACTGAAATGAAAATGGAAAATAATTTAAAAAAATTATTCATTAACATTATTCATTAAAATTGAAAACTATATTTACCTAAAAAAAACTTTAAACTTCAAGTATTGCCATACCACCAACATCTTTTTACCATGTTTAACCACACTATCTCCTCTATATATTTATACAGATTACTAAGTTTTGGGCATCACAATCTATATCTCATTAATATTTTAGGCATACTACTAATCTTTTTATCGAATTGTCGGAGCAAGTAACATACATATATTCGTGCCGAAAATCCGGTGTCCGTTATCTAAAGCCTGACAGTGATATACTGCATGTTGTCACAATAAAATTAACTTAAATGAGTCAGTTTGATTTTCTGGGGGAAAATTTAATCATTTAGATTAATCAGACCATCTGTAAAATACTCGTTAGTGGCAGCCGTGAACACATTGCATTTCTATTTCATTATAAGACGACATGTTTTTCTCACATTTATATTAATAAATTTATACTGGTGTTATAGTGGACGGTATGCCTTTTTTATTGTCACTATACACATGTATAATGGGATTAATATGGTAGATTAGTATTAGTAAAATTAGGAGATTAATATGATATGGCACAGCCCTATTGCTAAATAAATTTTAAAATGTAAAGTAAGTAACTCTTTCCAGGAAGCCCATATTCATAATGCCTAATAACTGTTCTTATAATTCATTGTAACACATTCATAAAGTATTACAAACAAGGGAATAAATATTTATTAAAAGGCATAACACATTATAGCCATGTTTGTCATGCATTATGGATGCTCTATGAAGGTCTCATCTATAATGCACTATAAATACCTTCAAAATGCATTATAGTGGTCAGTATAAGTATTACGGATGCGTTATGCTGCATTTTGAAGGTATATATAATGTGTTATAGATGAGACATTCATAGAGCATTCAGAAGCCGTAATACCCATGACTATTGTTATGCCTTTTATAAATGGGTATAGCTGGGTTTATGATGCTTTATGAATGCATTATACTGCATTATGAAGGTATGTGTAATTCAGTATAATGACTGTAAATGAAGTAAAGTCTTCCTATACCTTTTCTGTCTTGGTTTTGTTGCACGGTTTCGTTATTAGTAAGATGTCGTGTCATTCCTATCGTGCTTTTCAGACTGAAGGTGAGTTACCCAGTGGGCTCAGTGATTGACACTAAAGAAATAGACAAGAAATGATAATACACAAAATTACAATGGGTTTAAGAACACTTGTCTCTGCAAGTACTGGCATCCTTTCCAGGATCTCCCTTTGCTTGTGGCCTACTGTTCCCAAAATAAGTGTGTGGGCTCCCTGTGACCCAGGATAAGTGCTTGGAAGATGGATGGATGGATGGATGGATGGTTGGATGTTTTAAGTGTCCCCTGCACTTTTCCTTCAGACGCCCATCAGTTTTATCGCTTCAGCATCCTGTAGCTGTCTTGCTCGCTGGGTTAATGACTGCAGCTGCATTTTACCTGCATGGAGCTGAGCGGGAACATGTTAGAGCTGTGTTTTTTTTCCCCCAGTGGCTGTGAGGCTGATGTGAATGCTGCACACAAGGACAGTATCCATTTATTATATAATGCTTGCAAAAGCTACTGATTCTGCAGCTTCTGGGAACTGAGCTTAACAGCTTTGATGCAGAAGTGATAACGGAAAGCAGATTAACCACATAACCATGTTTTTTTTTCTGTAGCAAACACGAAGTAACACATTATTAATCTGATACTATCTATCTCTCTGTCCATCCATCCATATTCTACCTTCTAGAGTTGTGTGCAGCCTAGAGGCTGTTGCAGGCAGCCTAGGGTGCAAGGCTTGAGAACACTGTGGAAGGCGTTGTGTGATATCGTGTCATATCGAAATGCCAATGAACTGTAGCATATGCATTTGGTAACAACTTGTGAAATGGCTCCTGCCTTAAAGACGTATAAATACCTGGAAAATGTTTATTGTAATTTGTATATATATATAATCTCAACTATTGCTAATGTAATTTATGAGACAGGAATCAGCAAATCACATTTTGATTGGACAGATTGTAAGTGTCGCGAAACCTCTCAATATTCCAGGTGTATAACATACAAGGATGCATGCAGGTCCATCCATCACACAAACCATGGCTCGGATAAATTGGCTGCATTGTGCCCTGTAAGTAATCTACTTTTCAGAGTGCTGGTCCGCGGCATCCAGTCCCGGATTTATCGGGCCGTGCCTCCAGTGCTGCCCGGGATCCACCTGCATGGAATAAGTGGTCACGGGAAACTGAAGAGTGGATGGACTTGTGCCCTGTCATGTGTAATAATATCAAATCCACAACCGGGAGCCTCCATAAAGATGGGGGATTTGAGCTAGTCCTGCACCGGCCTTCCGCGCCGACTCCGGGATAAGTGCTTCTGCTGGGACCCGCTACTTGATTGACTGGCGCCGGTCCGCACCGACGCTTTAGCATAGCCTTCCGGCCCGTGGGTCCAGCCGAGCTCCCGGCTCCAGCAGATGCGTTTCCGAGCCGCGGAATACAACGCCGTGCGCGAAACCGGAGGCGGCCCTCTCTCCAGATTAGCGGCCAGCGCACAGGCCCCCCCCCCCAGCAACTGCGGGGCCGCGTCTCGTGCGTCTGGGTGCTGGGGGAGTGAGGAATCTATCAGTGCTCCTGCGATATGGAATTCTGACCAGAGCACAAAAAGAAATTGCCTACAGAAAGGCTCCCACTGCGGTGTCATTTTTGAGATGCGATTTGCAAGAAACGCGTATGGCTGTATTCACCTGTTTCTTAAGTCATCATCCTGGTGGATTCTAGGCTGCCTACTTGCGTGAAACTCATGTCACATCTCATAGTAAATTTTAATGAACTGGTTGTCGACTAGGAGCAGTATGGGAGCGCGTTGATTCGCAGTGTTGCCTCGCACCTCTGGGACATGGGTTCAAGTCCCTGCCAGGGTTCCGTGTGTGTGGAGCATATTCACCCTGTGTTGTCGTGGGGTTTCCTCCAGATACTCCAGTTTCCCCCCACAGTCCAGAACATGCTGAGGCTGATTGGTGCATAAGTGTGTCCTGTGATGGGCTGGCGCCCCATTCTGTGTTCCCTGCCTTGCACCCCCCAAAGACCCTGACCAGGAAGTGCAGTTAAGGAAACTGGTTATGGATGTTTGTTGCTTAGAAGCGTTATGGGGGCAAAGCGACTGCCACTGTTGCTTTGCACCCCTGGGATCAGTGTTCGAATCTCCGCTCCAGACCTGCATATATGGATTTAGCATGTTCTCCCCCTACAGTGCGAAATACACACTAAGGTCAGCGGAGTTGTCAAATTGCCAATAGTTGTGAATGTATGTTTGAATAGTGTGTGTGTGTGTGTGTGTGCGTGCGCCCTGTAACAGGCTGGCACCCTGTCCTGGGTTATTCCTTGCTTTGTGCTCGCAGTGTCCATGAGAGGCTATGGATCCCTGTGCTCCAGCATCGCACACGCGGGTGTACAAAGTGGATGGATGGATGGATGCACGGGCAGGCGTTGATTTGTACAACTATTCTAGGAGCCTCCCTTGAATTGGCATCGTTAGTGTTGAGGACAGATTCTCAGATAGACTCAAACGAAGGTGAACCAATTGAGTCTATTTCCCTAAACGAGGGAGGATGGTGCCCTTGGAGAGGCTTGTTTTTGTGCCCGCTTTTCGCAGCCGGTAAGCTCCTTTTTTTGGCATTCTCTTAGCTGGCCATGCAGCTGCGCTTCTCGAGAACATGTTGCACAGCAACAGAAGAACGCCTTTAAATATTTGGGGGGGGGGGGGGGAATCAAACCTTCGAGAGTGGACCGGAGAGCCCGCAATTAGATTTTATTCCCATAGGTCACAAGTTCAACGAGCCCAAGTTTTGAAAATATACTGGTGAAGTGCTAGTATTATTTTGACTAATGATTCTCATTTATGCTCAGACGTCTGGGCACTGGTCTTGCTGGCAGTGGCATGCGCGCTATAAGGAGGCGTGGCGGTAATCATAATCGTAACAATAAGTGTAAATGCATAAAGGCACATCTGTCGTAATTGACGCAGCGGGCCGCGCGTACATTATTAAGGTTGCTCTGTGTATAATGTAAATAAAGTCAGTAGCACATTGTCGTCCTCTCCGGGTTGCAGGCTTCATCCAGTGACAGACTGGAAAATAGTGGAGGAGAAAGTGCGAAGTGGAGTGTTGAGCTTTATGGAAACAGATGGGGGGGTGGGGGGTGGGGGGGGGTTGATATCAGCAGCCTGGCTGACGTGCTGGTAGGTGACAGACAGACACTATTAGTAATAGTCCTTATTAGTGGGCTTTCGCCTCGCAGTGAGCCCAGTGTTGACACCCCCCCCCCACCCCCCCGCGTTCCTCCTACACCTTTGCTATCTAGCTGGGATTCGCAGAGCCAGTAGCGGTCCACATGCACGCATATAAATCGTGTCATTATATTATCTTTATTTATTTAATTTCCACGGTAGCGAAATGCGGGCGGCACCTCTGTGGGCAGCCGGCGGAGCTGCGGCGGGGGGTGAGACTCGCGAGAGCGGTCACTTCCGGGGAAAAAAAAAAAAAAAAAACCCGTTGCTCTGTCCTTGAGAGAAATGCAAATGCTCCCGTGCAGTTTGACTGTGGGCAAGGAGAAAATGTGGGTGGGGGGCTCCCTCGTAATTATGCTTTGCTAATCACTCAAATACAAAGGGGTCTCCATCCAGGATTTTGAGTAATGTACAATGCTCTTCCAGCATTTGCTGCACCGACTTCATTTTAACCTGAATAAATGGATCCTTCCTGACAAAAAAAAAAAAGTGCCAGCCTTTTACATTTCAGGGGCTGTAAACCGCTAAGAAAGGGCGAGGTGAAAGGGCCACTGTAGCCTTTGGAGTAATAACAGGCAACCCTACAAGAGAGAAAGGGGTTGGATTTGAGGTAGAGGTTTCGGGGGGGGGTGGTGGGGCACGGGAGCGTTGAATAAAGGAACATTTATTTTTGTGCTCCAGTCTGTAACAGCCCCAGGAAACGGCTCAGATTCTTGATGAAGAGCAAATCTTATTAACTTACAGCCCTCTCACTGTAATAGGCTTCACCTCGGACTGGGCGCGAGCGCGGGCTGATACCTGTGTCTGGAGGGCTGGATGCGCGAGGCCTAATCAAGTCAAACAATCTGCTCAGCTGTGGCAACACAAATGAAGATGTTGATATTCAAGCGTGTTCCCAGTGGGCTCCTTCACACTTCCCCCAGCTAATGTGAAGGAGCAAGAGTCGGAGTGGTTCAGGACCGGGTTACACGAGCCCATGAGAATTGTAAGCCGATCTCCGGGCTGCTTGGCTTTCTCAGGTGTGTTCCGACCGCCGCATGGTTGCGGGCTACGAGAGCCGTGCACCAGGCATGGGAATGCCACGCTGTGCCTGTTTCGGGCGAAGGAATCTGTTCTGATGTGTGTTTTTTTTTTTTTTTTTTTGTTAAGTGTTTCCGCACAGAAACCAAAACAACAAAATAGCCTGGCAGCAAAGCCAGAGCACATAGTTTCTGAACATTGTTTCGGTTATGGTGGGAAAAGGCGCCAAGCATTTTGATTTTTGCTCATATGCTTGTTTGTTTGTTTCTTGTTTTTTTTTTTAAAAAAAAGTTAAATTTTTGGTTTTTAGTCACTGTAATGTCCTCAAAAAAATCCTGACTGGAGGTTCACTTTATTTAGTTTTAAGAGCATTTAGCCCACCCCAACCGCACAGTTCACCGTGTATGTGTCCCGAGAATAACAAGCGGTGTTCAACTGAAATTAATCCAGCCCGAACGTTCTGCTGAAGTAATTTTCCACGCAATTTGCTGAAAAAATACTGCCAGATTGCCCCAAACACAGGTTGTCACATTCCATCCTAATACCATCCCATAACAAGTCATTTTCTACACATTTTAGAAGTATCCGCTAGCATAAATAACATGTATTCATGGTTTTCTAGGTTATGGTTATAGAGTTTAGTTAGATGGTTAGTTGCTGCTATCTTGATGTTTGGAAATAAAGCATGGAAGATGTCTAAAGATCTGTCAAAGATTTAGACAACACACATCAGCTGGTATCCAGTATATTTGTTGCTTGCTTTAAAATGTAATGAACATAAAAGAAAGGGATACAGATTTGAGCTGGTAATAGTGGGCAAGATGTCCCAAATACTGTGATGGTTGACACAAGTATGGCTGGTGTTTATTTCAACTGGTATGTGAACAGTGTGGTGTGGTGGCTATCCATCTCCATGGTTGGGGCAGCGGTAGTTAAGTCCATACAAAACCTAGATTTTGTTTCAACTAAGCAGTTTTGCTCTCTTTGACTGTGAATCTTAATACTCAACTGGCTGCTAGAAGCAAAATCTTGGTTTGGATTTTTACCTTCCGGGTCTGAACTATCCATCACTGGATGTGTGTTTAAAACCCACCCCTGACTGTCTTTGTGTAGTTCTCCTATGCTCCTGTCTATGGATTTCCTCGCAAGTTCCAAGGACCTGCAGTTAGATGACATAGACTTCGTCCCATTCACCCCACTTCAGGGTAAACACACTGACATGCTACATACCTCAGTGACATATGTTGATGTAAATGTAAAGTGTGCAAGTGTATGTAAAGAGCTCAAGTGCTCTGGAGTTTCTTGAAGCCAGTGAGACACACTTGAAATCTGAAGAGGTCAGCAAGGAACATTCTGTCATTTATTAGCTGTGTTTGGGATTGTCCTGTACTAACCGAGGATATGTAAATTGAAACTTTATTTCAATCTGATTGGCCGGCAGATTTCCTCAGGTTTGATGTATACAGTAGTCTTCACTAATGCAGTGCATTGTGGTCTGTATTTAGCTTATTTCATGGATGGGACACCCTTGAACACTTGTGTTAAATGTGTAAACATGCATGCCAAGTGTGGTAGAGTGTAAGTGTGGACCTAGCGTGGCAAATGGGACGGAGCCATGGGGTCTCGAAGCCCTTGGCTTGTGGTTGTGTGAGCATGTGCATCGTGATTACCTGCCATGCCGCCTCGGTCATCTCCTTCCTGGGCTTTGTAGAATGCGCTCTAGGTGTACAGTCACCCTGTACCGGAACGACGGTTATGGAAGACAGATGGACAGTATGTAAACACTCAGGACACGCCATCCTTCACCTCTGGACCCCTGTGTTTTCTGGCACTCTATTGAAGTCTGGAGAAGCACTCCAGACACCCAGCCGTTTGAATTATAGTTTGTTTTATTAGTATCATTAAGCTTTGTAGTTATTAAGTAGTTCTATTTTGTTAGCATTCCAGTAAGGCCCGGGGATTCCTGTCTGTAATTGAGTTCTTCCTCCTTGTCCCCCTTGGTGACTAATGACTGCAGTGCAATGTGGGGGCCCCCCCCCCCCCCCCGAAACATAGTGCCAAAAGGATGTTAAAATGCGCACCTCTGAGGTATTACCCAATCAAGCTGATTCCGTGCATTTCAAAGAGCCGTTCATCACCGCCAGTCCGTCGCACGTTAACCGCTCCTTGTTGACATTGTTTTGATTAGTATCTTCCTCACCCGTTAAGATAATATTTCCTAATTAGATTTTTAATGTACCGCTGTGAGATTTCTTTGATAATTACTGTCAATTCTCTCTAGCGATTTTTGCGGCTTGTCTTCACTGCTGAGTTCATGCCTGGTTAGTTCACAGTTATAAACAGAAATGTTATGTTGACAGCTTGGTTTCCGACATGAAATCTCTCTGTATCCATCAGCTGAACTCTGAGCCACGGCGCCAAACGGCTCTCCAAAATTCACCACTTTATTAGCATATTAGAAATGTATATATGACCTTCTTTTTAATTAAGAGAATGGCCACATCAGACATAATCTAGGCTGTAATATATATATTACCTAATTTGGGATACAGGGAGGCGTTCAAAGTGTATGGGGTTAGTCCAAGATGCGCCCCGCAGAACCCTGTGCTGACCTGAAGAGTAGAAGGTCATGCAGCAGACATTATAATAAATGGTTTTAGACTTTCTGATAATGCACGGTGCTTGATTCTGAGTCGATACATACATCGTCCACTTTTAGTATCTGAAAGCAATTTATGTTTATTTGCGACTCTGACAAGAGCGAATGATAATATGTGATATTATTCCCACTTTTTCGCCATTAGTGCGTCATTGTAACGTTTCTGTAAAGTAGTCCGGGGGGGGGGGGTGATGATGATAATCTTTATTTCTTGACACTGACAGACTAAAACAGTATTAAAGGCTTCCATGATAAGTGGTGGTCCACTGTTCTTTATTATACTAAGATTACTTCATGGTTTAACAGGCATACTGAATATTTCCCTGTGCATGGTAATGAATCTTTCTGAACACCATTTTGCATGTGTTGCAGTGTTTGAGTGCATCAAGGAAACCATTATCTCAGTTTGTGTGACATATTATTTTTCTTCTTGAAAGCTTTCTGGCTTTTTTTTTTTTCTTTAAATTATCTTTCTTGTGCTAAGTTTGACAATTTGCTTGTATATCGCGGAACACTGGTGAGGGAGGGGGGGGAAAAGCCTTCTCAGAATAAGCATTCACCGCTTCGTTCTGGATGCAATTAAAATTTTCCACACTTGTTCAAAATGTCAAAATAGTCCATATCCTCTGCGTCATGCTCTCTGTTTACAGTGCAGGAACAACAGGCAACCCCTGTTGTTTCTAATAAGTACAGAATGCATGTTGACAAAGTTTTCCTGGCGATAAGCGTTAATATCATACATGTAATGTTCACGGGGGGGTAAGCCGAGTTTTTGAAGGATATCAAATGACGCCCTTTGTGTTATGGAATTGTCCATCACAAAGGAGCCCTTGATGGATCTTTCTGGCGTAATTGTCTAATTATGCCGGGCAGATGGGGCACGGTGCTAACGAGGACGCGTCGCGCTGCCCCTCCTGGACTCGATGACAAAAGGCGGGCCGGTATCGTGGGCCCTCGAGCGAGGCGAGGGGGAAAACTCCTGCCATAGTGTCGCTCCCGTACTCGACACGTAACCACAGAAACAAACGCGTCACGTAAATACTTAAAGGACTCGAGTTCCTGGGAAGTGTATCGCCGCGGCGTAATGGGGTTACTTTTCAAGCCCGCTTCCCAGCTTCCTATTGAGACTTGATTCATTACTTAAACCCTAATTAGAGAGAGTCTGGTTAATGGCATTCGATAATTGATCACGTCGCCCGGTGCAGCATACGCTGTTCTGTAGGGCTTGGTGACCCCGCCCATCAGACGGTTTCATCTATTTGTCTCCTGCAGAGAGGGGGTGGGGGTGGGGGGGGCAAATTAAAAACACATTTCTGCAAGAACCCCTCCCCCCCCTCCTTTTTTATTTCATCTGCAGTGGAGGGCAGGAGACGCAGCCACAGTGCGCGTTATGTGTTCACTTCACAATAGAGATGTGGCTCTGATTAGCAGGTGAAGTCTTGATCTCCTGGGAACGCAGTTCAGTGTTTTGACAGCCTGAAATATCAAGTGTCTTTTCACCTTTTTGGGGGGAAAAAAAAGAAGAAAAAGACCGCAACGTAAACGCTTTTGATCACCCGGGGGCTCTTAACAGGTGCAGCTGCGATCTCATCCTGAGATGCACTGATTTCCAGTCACTTCCTCACATCAGGAAGGTGTGTTTGCGCCTCACCCAGGCCTTTGCTTTTTCAACACCCCCCCTCCCCCCCACACACACACACATCTTCAGGCCTATAATCCCAATACTATAAGAGATCAAGAAAGGGTTTGATGAATGGAGTAATGAATTTTCATTAACTAATAACATGCCAGCTGCTTCTTTTGCTATAGCAATTTTAGTGAGTCAGAACGGCAATTTGTATATAAATAATTAAAGTGGCTCATTTCATAGAATAAAAATGTGAATTTATTTTATAATTAGTATAGGTATCATACTTAACTTCTTTTACATTAAAACCAGTGGAGTCAATTATGTAGCATGCTTTAAGAATTGTGAATGATATTTTATTAATAGCTTTAATATTTGTTCATATTGTGGCACAATCGTAAGTAACCACTTACATAACTGTGTGATTACATATTCTGAATTATATTGCCAATAATGTTATTTCGTTAGCCATTGTATCATCTTGAGTGGTTTGACAAATTTTGCACTGTGTAAGAATACATATTTATATTAAGGAATCTGTAAGAGCGTTAGAGAGCATTCACACATTCATTAATGTATGTGTCAACGTGTGCATGTATAATATGCATTATAAAATCCCAATTATGTGTTACAAATCACTGTACACAAAAGAAATCATATTGAACATGGGTTAAATGAACATGCTGACATCTGAGTAAGGGAATGTGGAGGAGGCATCGATGCAAATGATTTATGCTCTAATGAGAGTCAACGCTTACAGTACCTTAGGAAACGATACCACACACAAACACAACTCCACTGGGCAAAATATCTGCTTGCGGTTTTAGTCGAACGACTCGTTAATTATCCTATATGTTTTCATTGCGCTTGGGAGCATCACGTTATTTATCTCTCGTTAGCGTGATTGTCGCATAATAATTTCTAGTGTAACTTTAGAGTAATAATTGTAGTGTGTTCACTTTTTTTTTGTTAGTTTTTTTTTGCAAATGATTCGAAGAACTTCTGGAAGGTCTGTCTGCTGGACGTGTTCCAGATGGCATCACACCAAAGGAAAACATGTTATTACAGAATGGGTGTGACTTCCTTGTGCCAATCACATCTGCTGGTGTAGCAGTTCTGAATTCCTGTGGCTGGCAGCTGTTTTTAATTTCTTTGACAGACTCTTTAAGGAACTGCGTAGGGGATTTCTCATCATTAACACATTAATCCCACAAAAAACTGCAGGTTGATCGTTGTATGGGCCCGAAAGTACCACATTTCATTTTAGAGAGCACGTGTTCACTGGCACGCTCTGCGCCATCAGAACGGGGATCATCTGGGTCACAAGCTTATCCCATTTATGCAGCATCATGACTTTAATTGAGTTAAGGAGAAGAAACGGTCTGACGTGTCGTTTGTATGGTCATGATTGTTGTGCGGGGGCAGCTTGGAGCATGAGTACGGTGGTATTCTTATTAGTGCATTGGAATGGGTTTTATTTAAATCAAAGCAGCCCTAACAGTAAAACACTACATCAGTTTTCTGGACATTGTAGTGGTTAAGGGTGGAGTAGTAGTGAGCCCTGTTGCCTTGAACCTTCATTGTCGGGGGTTTGTTTCCTGCTTCCATTGTATATTGGTTTAATGACTTGTGATTCTTCCTGTCCCCCAGCATCATGCAGTTGGGCCGCTTGGTGTCTCGTTTTCCCATAGTGTATGATTGTGTGAGTATATGCCCTGTGATGGACTGGCATTCCAGTGGCATCTGGGGTAGGCTCCAGGCTCACTCTGCGATGGACGTGGAATATGGATGGAATATTGGGAATATCCTTTGCAGTTATATGTACCAAAAAGACAGATGTTGTGCAGCAAGTTTAGAACAAAACAGGTCAGGTGACCCTCACCAGCATAAACGGGTAGAAGATGGATATAGTTGTTCTTCTAAATCGGGATTTTCTTTATGTTGTTGTTAGCCTGACATGGGCATTTAGTCGCTTGGTCAGAACTTATCGCTGTTCCCAACAGTCTCTAAGCGGGTGGTGTCAGGGGAGTAGAGGGGGCTCGGAATGGCGTTAGCCCGAGCAATCTGCTTAGCACCGTGCTGACCCACTTCATAGCACAATTACAGCCGGTTCACTTCCTGCAAGCCTCGAGCCGCGAGTCTCTTTGAAGGAAATTAGCCGCAGCAGGAAAATTTAGATAACTGCTTTTGTGTTTAAAAAAATTAGCCCATCAGGGATTGTTATTATGATTAATTTACCAACTGATCAGAGGGCTCTCACTGCCGAGAAAGCGAGCGGGTTTTGTTGGATTAATGCTTCGTATGAAAAGTTCTGGTTCTGTTCCAGTTTTCTGGAGTTTTTCTGTTTTCAGCAGCTCTCGTCTTATTTGACTTATTGTGTTGGTGGCTTGCATCCCTGTCGGGTTAATGAATAGCTGTGTGTTTAGCACAGTTTTGATTACCTTGAAGGCAGGGGTTTGAATGCAGTAATAGAGTAATTCTAATAAAATCCATAGTATTTGGAGCTAGCGTTTTTTTTTTTTTTGCATATAGATGATGTTGGGTCTAGTAACTTTTTCCGAGTGTCAGAGTTCTATATGTTCCATATTCGGGGTTCACTGAACTGAGCTTATGGCTGTGTTTCAACCAGTATCCATATCAGCTAAATTTATTTAGCAGATGCGTGTATCCAAAGCGATGTAAATTTAAGAGAGTAGGGTCAGCCAGTCCCTGGAGCCACTGGAGTTAAGGGCCTCACACGGGGGCCCAACAATGACATCACTCTGCCTGGTACAGGATTTGATCCGGTGACCTCCCATGTCATGGGTATAGCATCCTAAACCGCTGAGCCACACAACATCCCCTTATCGATTAGCTCCGCCTGGCCACCGATTTCCGCCGATTGTACACGTCAGTGTGTTTTTGTTTTGTTTCCACCCTCGTATCCCAGTAACCCAGTTTGATGCTGGTCCCAGGACAGTTCGATTCTCTAGGTTGATTCGCCGCTCAGCCTCCGAAACGCTGGCACCACGTTTTGTGTTTTGCCAGCCTGGCGGCTCCTAGCGTTTGTGTTCTCATGTTTATCGTGTTGGCCCACCCCCATCTATCCGTGGGACGAGGGAGCGTCATCATAGACCTGTGCCTTCCTGTCAGCTCGCCGCATCTATAAGCTACTTTCGACCTGAAATAGTCATCATTATGGAAAGTTGAGGATGTGATCAGAGTGTGAACTGCTGTGCATTGCTGGCAGAAGAAAGTAAGGATCAACGTTAGAGATATCCCATGAATTGAAGGACATATTGTCTCTTTTACTTTATTATGTTTGGTTAGGTTGTTTACTTCGGAACAAATGTTGTTTTCTTTTCCCCAGATCCTCCATTCGAAATCTTGTTTTTTCTGTTAGCTGCTCTGCCCAGCTACCGTCATGACGAACACAGTGGTCTCTTAGTATTCCAACAGACGACATTGAAAGTGCTTTCGCCAGCTCAGCCGGTTCAATGGGCACCTCCCTGAAATCCAGAGAAAACAGTCCTCTCTGAGAGTTTACCGCCTCACCTGTGCTGCCAAAGCTAACAGAGGGAAAGGTCTGAAAACGCGCCTGACTTGTTTACATTTACCATCCAAGAAAAGCCGCATGCAGGACGTCCCTCTCGTAGCGGTCTTGAGGAACAATGTCTGTGCCTGGCTCGGTTACTGTGTGCGGTTTTCGTAGGAATGAACTCAGATCTTGTTGAATTTTGGGGTTTGATGTATGTTTGGACAAAGTTACAGTAAGGCAAGGGCTTTCTCGCCGTGATCACAATTCCGTTCACGGAATTTCTCACAGGTGACGATCATGAAAAACCAACTTCAGTCCAACTAAAGATGACTAAAGTCTTTGTTTTTCACTGCTTTTTCCCAGAGTGTCTTAAATGTGTTTTATGTCTTTGACTGAAATCTGATAAAGTACTTGACTGAACACCATATTTGGCACAGTCTGCACACCCTAGCTGCTTATAAATCACATTCTTTTTTTATTTTGTTTTTTTTTTTGTATTTGAAAAAGATTTAATTGGTGTGCATAGTCCCAGGTCTGACCCTACTTACATTCTGCTGTGTATAGAAAGTTTAAGGAACAGGTTAAACGGTTCCAAGATATAGGAATTCTTGGCTGAGGCCATGTTTCACTTGGCAGGCGAAAGACTTTTGAAAGACATTTTATGTGCGGAGAAATCTGCATCAGCCCTGAGTATTTCTTAATTTTTGCAAAGCATTAAATGTCCCGTACCATGTTCCCCTGCTTACTACGGATTTATAAACCGTACAACACCAGTCCATTAAAAGTGAGAGAGCACTCTAATGGCGTTCACGGGGTGCTCAAGTGACATTGTTATTACTGCAATCCACGGGAAAGTTATGGTGGTTGACAGTGTATATTTGATTTATTGCATGGATTAGATTTATGTCAGACTGCGTTGGAGCGTAACATCTCGTTGCCCTCGCAGTGGAAAGGCCCCAAGCATCCCGTAGTGGAAATATCTCCAGCGAAGGGCTCTCCTCTTTGTGGCTTCCACTTACAGCCTAGCAACGTACACCTGCAAGGACATCGCTCATGGCTCTTTAATGCATCTTGTTTGTTTGATTTACATTCCAAGGCCCCTCCTGTAAACTTGAAACATTATTAGGCTTGATTTAACGATAAATTTGAAATGGAAGAGTGATTTTCAGGCAGCTGCCGGAGAGCCGAGTTTTATGGTCTGTGGAAAGTAAAATACTGAAAACTGTGCAATGCTTTTAAATCCATTCTAATATATATCTAGGTTAACGTATATATATTTATCGTGAATCCACTGAGGACTTGGAGCTCTGTGAAACCAATATTCCAGAATTCTGGTTCAGAGAGTTACAGTTTCCGGCACTGTCATTAAAGAAAGATACAGTCCTTACATCATCGCTGCCTGGCCCAGTTGTCTTTTTCGGTACCAGAAGCCAGATTCAATGGAAGAAAGAGTGTGGAATTAAATTTACCCGATCTGCCGCACATTTCCTTTTGTTAGCCAGTTTTTATTTATTTTATTTATTTCTCTGTTGTGTCTGGGTGAGTAAAGCCTGGGGTTGTTCATTTTCAGAGTCATTAATGGGTTAGTGTTCCACGTCATGAGCTGGCTGTCGACAGGGGCGATTTGTCAGACTGAACAAAGTCCTACGCCGTCACGACTTACGGCCAGTGGCACGCCATCGATTTCCAAATTTCACGTCTTGAACGGTCGACGCAATGATACGATTTACGACGAGGCCCGCGGGTGACGTCTTCCGAGGTTGAAATGATACCTGCCTTATAAACGTGATTTAATCCTGGAAAACATCATTTCTGCCAGGTATTATCTGCTTAAGCGGTGGGTCGAGAGCTGTTCTTTATGGCTCCATAGTAACCCCAGTGTTTTTCCTGGAGTTTACCTGCCATGTGGCTATGGAGATAAATGGAACATAGCTTCACTAGATCGGCCAGCTCCTAGCAGCAGCTGAAGGAACCTAGGTTATCAGATTTATAAATGAAAATGTTTTTTTTTTTTTTTCTTTCCACCCATTTTGTTCCCGTGTGCTTCGTCAAGCACTCGCAACCGTCGCAGGGCTCCAATTCATCCCAACCAAACACTTTGCCGTGACATAAAGAGCAGAACGACTCAATTACCATTGCCGCTTTGACGTCCTCGAGTACGCCGAGAAGAAATGTTTCTTAAACTCATCGTGCTCGCGCTTTGTGTCTCAGCCTGCCTCATTTTGTCCTCTGTGAATATACCACATTTTAAAAAAAGAAGGGGAAAAAAAACAAGCCATGCTAATAAGCTACATTGACAACAGGTATCGCTGTTTTTGTAGCCACTCCTTAGAGTTTCCAGATACTCATATGGGGCTGTTTGCATGATCAGAAATGGAGTTTATTAATGTATAATAAAAGCGCTCGCCGTTAGTAAATGCAGATGACTTGTGTGTTTAATTACAGGTTCCTTTCTGGCTTTTTAAAACCCCGTAACCAGTCCTTCATGATTCGGCCAGCTTTGTAGGATGGGATTCTATCTATTAGTGTCATGATAGGCTGTTAGTCCAGCCATCCGGCTGATTTAATGGCATCCTTGTCAGGGTCATTCAAAAGTTAAGAGGTTTTTTTTTTTTTTTTTTTCCCCCCTTCTTCTCGGGCTCACCTGCATTGCAGCCAGAGTATCTGCACACCAGCTACTTTAACACGAGGTTTCTGTAAAAGGAGAAGCAGCTCTGCAGATTTTCAATGGGTAACTTGAGAAAACCTCTGTGTCCGCAGAAAAATGTTCGGAGGGGGATGGAAGGGAAAAAATAAAAATGTAAGTCCAAGTCGTTACGCCAAATGAGCACTGTACTGTACATGCTGTAGGCAGGGGAGATTTTTTTTGATAGTCAAATCAGGGTTCATTACCAGGCTCTGTCAAATATTTGACACGGCTGTTGAGGAGTGAACCACTCCTTTTTTTGTTTTGGTGTCCATGCTGCCGGCCGGAGGTTATTCCCCAGATAACGAGATCCTTGGATCCATCAGAATAATCTGTCGAATGCAGTCCGGCCTCCGGGCGTAGAATGGCCGGCCTTATGTGGGCGGGATGGAAGGGGGTCGTCCGAAGAAGGGGGTGTCAGTAATATAGGGCAGATAAGCTGTTCGTGACACGCTGCGTTTATTGAAGGAATGGAGACGTTGATTTAATGGCACTCAGTGGGGGGCAGGGGGGTCTTTTTGTCTTAATCTGCTGATAACTGCCTCATAGTGACATAAGACATGCAAAATACAAGAGAGACTGCTGGGAACAACTGACCCTATGCACTCTGCAGCAGTGTCTGCACAGACGAGGAATTTAACTTGTGGCTGGAGCCACAGAGAGCCAAGTGGATACCATTTAATACCTACATTTTATTGGACAGATCTTATTTTTAAGTCAATTTGGCCATGCAGCCACATTAAATTCACTCTAACCCTCACCTGCGATAACCTCCCCCCCCCCACCCGCAGCCTTTTCATTGGTGTGCCATGCAGCCAAGAAGCTCTGGCCGCCATCGCCCCGGTAACGCGTTTCCGCGGGGGCTCGAGATCAAAGAGCCGCGCCATGTTCCCAGCTACCTGAGGGTGACTTCACCTGCGCTGGTGGGGCGGCGATGGCGAGTGGCTGTGTGGAGGGGGGGCAGGAATGCACCACAAACCCCCTGGAACTGGGGGGGGGGGGCTCCGGTGGGATTATGGGATTTAACTCCTAAAAGGACCTCCGCGAGTCCTCTGTTCCCCCAGCCGGACCTGGGAAACCTAAATACCGATTTATGATAAATTCCCACAGTAAATCAGCCCGGTTCCTGCCGCCTTTGTCTCCCTGGCGAGCAGCGGGACGGGCAGCTACCACGACCCCCCCCCCCCATCACCGTGACGCGCCGTAGCAGATGTGCGTAAGTGACAGCCCTGTTCCGCGCCCTGCCTCTTCCTCGGCCTGGGCACGTACGCCGCGGTCCGTGAGGTAAGGGTGACCCAATTGCGACTGAGAGCCAAGAACCAGATTCCAGTTTAGTCTGTACTGCCTTGTTTACCCTGTAAATAATTCATATTTCAGCAGAAAACGGTGGAGGGGAGGATATGCTGGTGTTTTAAGATAAGAATGTCTTAGAAGCACAGAAGGGGGGGGGACTGGGTGTTTTTTTTTTTTTTTTTTTTCTTTCGAGATGAGCTTGGCGCCTCTGAAGATCACGATACAGCTCTCATTCTGGCGGTGTACGAGATGTCGCTGGAGATGGGCTACAGGTTTTTTTTTTTCTCGTTTTTCCCCCCCCCCCCCCCCCATGCCTGCAGACTTCATCCTTTGATACCCTTTCAAGGGAGAGAAGATAATGCCAGGACATTCCTCGTGTACTTAACATCAGAGCGCGTACGACTCCACATCACCTGGCCTGATGTTTATCGCGCGGTCCGCCCCAAAGAGACGCGCCTTCGTGACTTGGCGCCCTCTCGCACGCCGCCGCAGCTCCTCGTCTGACACAAAGGAAGTCCCGCTGTCAGCGCCACGCTGCGAGGGTGTTACCGTCACGCTCGTTCCGCGGGGATCCCTGTCGAGTATCCGACACGCCGGCGATCTGCATCCCAGCCTCCATCTCTCCTTCCCTCCTCCGTATTTTTTGGGTAGAGCGTGGCGGTAACAAGGGCAGGATACGTTTTAGCGTTTTACCGCGTGCCCCGCCCCCCACCTTCCCCTGTTGGCCACTTAATGCTTTTACGTTTTTTTTGGGGGGGCTCTGTCTTTGTTCCCAGGTTTCAGGCAAGGTAGCCAAGCCCACCCCCGGACAGGCTATCCACATCTTCAGCAGACTTTAGCTTATGCTGTCGTCTGTCATTAATGGTTCACTGTACTGCAGTGGTTAAGTGGCCTGGTGGGGGGCCGGCATGCTGAACTGGTGCAGCCAGAACCAATGTAGCCCCCTTTTCTTGAACACTCCGGCTCCTGGTTCCCTCCCAGCCACCTCTTTGCATGATGGGGGGGGCGGGGTATTATTTGGGGGGGGAGGGAGGATAGAGGCCAGCCTGCAGCCCCTTGTGAGTCGTGCACAAGCAGCTACACAGAAAATGCTCCGGATAGCTAACTGTGCATGTAATTGAACTGATAGGAGTTATTGACCAGATGTTCCGCTCCAGGAGGGGGAGAAAAAGCCTAGCATGTTACCTGATTGAGTGAAAATTCCTCGGCCTCTTTTTGAAGGCTGAGACTTAGCAGGAAAGAGTGATTTAATAGAGCCTGCCAGACCTCATCATTGTCAATGCACTCTGACAAGCCCTTTGCCTGCTCACCCCCTTCCATGTCATCCTTGACAGGTATTGATGGGCAGATGTTTAGCTGTTTTTATTGATAAATTATTTATTTCTTCCCTGACACTGCCTCTGTACTCCAAGGGGGTGGGGGGGGGGAATGTGTGCTAGCAAAGAATAGAACAAGCTGTTCCAGCCCACTTCTGGACACAGACTCCAGTTGGCTATTTTAATCATCTATAAATAGCCTAGAATTTTGCCAGGTTGATAAGCCTATAATTAATGTCACCATTATCTAGCATGGAAAATGTAATTCCCGGAGCACATTACTGGTTAAAAGAGCTTTTCAGGTTTTGGGGTATTTACAACCCATATTGAAGAATTGACTCGCCAAACTAAATGTTGTTCAATTTTTATTTCGCGCTGGAGAACCGAGCAGACTAACCACTCCCCTCTAGTTTCCGACAGTCGTTCGCGGGAGGGCCGCGCGTGTGATGTCATCGCATCGTCGTTCAAACGAAATGTGGCGCCATTTGTTTTATTTGGGATATTACTGACGACGCCCTTCTGCCAGATTACCTGGAGAGTTACTGCTGGGCTCCACCTGCATTGCCCATTCATCCAGTTGCTGTTTCGTCAGCTGGAATATGCAAGGAATCACATGCACAGTCCTGTTACGCCCTCCACACCACTTAATATCTGAAATAAATTGTGCAGATTTAGCATTTTGTAGTCTTTGTAAACAATATCAATTTTTTATTGGTAAATGTGAGAAATATATGCAAATTTAGGAAAATAAGACATTTAATGACTGGTAATGGGAAAGTAATGGGGCCTCTGGATGGCAGAGAATGGAATAAATAGGGGCATGAATACAGGCTGTCGCTAGCGGTCCCGTGTCCCCGGCTTGGCTCCCATCCCTGCTGTTGTCCTCTCCGGATTGGCCCCTGCTGCAGTGCAGGAGTGGCAGCTGTTCGGTGCTGTGCATGCTGGGTCAGCTCCCTGAGCGGCCCACCTCGCCTCCGCAAGATGTCATAATTAATAGCCATCCGCAGGCCTGAGGAGCGCCGGGCCCGTGCGCGAGTCAAATTAAAGAGAAACAAAGATTCATCCCCCCCACTTAACTTTTACCACGCGCCTGCCATGAGACAGGTGCGAGCAGCTTCACAGTGCGTGAGGGCTGCCCCCCCCCCCCCCCCCCCCGCACCCAAATAATATGTGATGCAGAGCTGCAATGACTTCTGGGACATTTCCTCAAGTTAAGTCAATATGTGAGTCATTAGGTGTTGCAGGGGCTGGTCACACCTTCCACTGGCTTATTGCAGATTGCTGGATGCCGTCTTATCCGCCACCTGGGGCGGCGCCTTGCCTGCTGCTTAATTTCGCCGCTCCATGCCGCGGTAATGAAGCGCCGCCGCGTACGTTTGCCAATTCCGGCATCCGCGCTGTCGGATAATTGGGAAGACACCGAGCATGAATACCCGGCACAAGGATGTTTGACCTTTCAACCCGCAGATAGCGCTCTGTCGTAATGAAGGCATTATCTGGAATCCGGATCTGAATTGGAAAGGAGCTGTCAGCTGAGGTTTCAGGGTAGAAATGAGTGAGCGTATTTTCCTGCTCGGGGGGGGGTGGTGCTCGTGAGAGGCAAGGCTGATGTCCGTAATTGGTTGGTTTTGCAAAAAAAAAAAAATGTAATTTGCTTAGTCCAAAACAAGAGAACAACTGAAAAGTCTGCTTCTGAAGCCTCCAAACGGAGGCCCCCACCGGTCGTCTTTTCGCTCCTTATCGTTATTTTGCATCTATTTGCCTCGGATGTGACTAGCAGAGGATCCGTGACACAATCATTTCATTATATTTGAATTTCCCAAATGTGATTCAAACTGCGAGCTGCGCTTCAGCTAGCCGGTCGCTGTCGTTCCTGGGTGGGATCCGGGATCGAGGTGTGAGCCGTAGGTGACATCAATGGGATGGAAGAAGAGCTCGAAGTGATGGAGGGGTGGAAAAGTCCTAAACAAACTTTAAAGGACCTTAAAAGAACTTGATTAGTGATTGGTCCAGGCAGCCAGTTCACGGTTTTGTTTTAATCCACCACCTGTGTACCTGAGCCAGGTAATCAGGACTTTGGCAATTGGTTGACTAATTAAATGAACAGTACAGGTTATGTAATGGGGAGGGGGGCAACATCTGGGTTCATAGCTACTGATCTAGGTTAAGTGTGGAGTCAATGTCTCTCGAATGCAGCCAAGAGACAAGTGGGAAAAATAAAGCATTCATTAAAGAGCCGACATTAAGGTCTGGCGTGCGTTATTAGGCAGGGCGGCAGGGTACAGACTTTTCCGCAGAATTAATGATGTGCGCAAGATCGACATGCTGTGCCTTTGGAAGTCTCTGGCTAGCAGAAATTCACTGGAGGTCCCTGGGAGCTTACTGGAGACCAGCTTCAAATGAAAGGATTGGAAAGATCATCAAGCCATTGTTTGGAAGATAGATGGGTCTTGTCTGAGTGCATTCGAGCCGCCTACTCTGGTGGCCACCTTCAATGTCATAAACTATAGCAGGTCCTCACGAGGCGTAACAGTACTGCTAACAATTATTAATCATTGGATGCGATGTCTCTGTGCCTCGGTCTGATAAGCACTTCATTTTTGAGACATGGTCTTTTAATATGGTAAAACGGAAGGTCTGAGCCTGCTCTGGCAGCACAGGGCACAAGGCAGGGGTACTCCCTAAATAGGATGCTAGTCCATTGCACAGCGCGCGCACACACACACACACACACACACACACACAGTGCCAGTAATTAGAGAAAACTGCCTGAGAAAAAAAAATCCTTTAGGAGATGGGGCGAGCATGCAAATTCCACACACACGGAGCGGAGGTGTGACTCCTCCACCTTGCCACCCACTGAGCCACTGTGCTGCCCATGTCCATATAATCACCCTCTTTAATTCCAAAGAGCAGCTAATGCAATACAACCATGAATTTAAAAGTAGAAGGAAATCGTCATGATGTCCGCTGGTTTCATGCCACTTCGTGCTTGGTGACGAGCAATTAAACATATAACATGGCAGAGCAGTGGAACCGCATCTCTCGTCGGTCTTCATTGCTTCATAAGCCTCGGTTGGTGTAGTTATAGATGTGGTCCTTTTTGACCCATGTCAAGTTATGATATGGCTGTATATTTATATATGAATACCACCCACCCCAGGCCCGGTACCCTTGATCCAGTTCATTTATTCTGAGTGACGCAGTCTGGCTCAGCTTTCAATCAAATGAACCAGACGTTATCGGTGGTGGTATATACCGGTAGGGGCAAGATATTAATAAAATGTATCTGTCTGTGAATCGGGAATAATAATTCACATTGGGGAGACAGAAATGTGTTAGTATTAGATTAATGTGGCTGGTTTTTGCTAAGTTCTGTTTCAGTGTGTTTAGATGGGCTAACTAATTGTGAAGTAACGCTATAGCTGTAGACTGGTATTCTCCTATGGGCTGGCTAATTGTGAAGTAACGCTATAGCT
>JAODKL010000041.1:7245946-7263745 GCA_026780765.1 Petrocephalus schoutedeni
ATATATATATATATATATATTTTTTTTTTACCGCTGAGCAGAGTTTGCTCTGTAATTTGATCTCCCTTGACAGATGTGTTTTCAGTGATGCCACTTTGAATTAACCCATCGTGCCACAGAAGCCCTCAGCGCTGGCGACCTATTATTTATTTATTTATCTATCTATCTAGCTACCTAGCTTCTCTGATGCGGCAGGGAGAATTCTCTCAAAATGGCTGAGTTCTCCCCCCAGCACCCCCCACCCCCGGATGCGCCCACCCTCCCCGCATAGAGGGAGCCCGGTGCGTGCGGCTTGCAGTGAGGGAGGTTAATGAAAAAGAATTAGACGGAGGAGCGCGAATCGCCGCATCAGACTGCCCGCTTACAGATGGCACTAAATGACCTGCGGATATAAAGAAGGGCTTTTGACACTCGTGAGCGCGTGCCAGCGCCGCTAAATCGATCGCACGTCCAGAGGGGGTCTGGCAGCGCTGGGGCTGGCTGCGAAGGGATGTGCGACCTGCGAAAGGCGCTTTCTCCCTGCTCATTAACTGCACGCTCCCATCCGAGAGGCAGCCGCGTCTCCGGCAGACGCTGCAGGCTCCCACAGCACTCCCAATGCTCCTGGAAAAAAAAAAAAAAAAAAACCTTATCTCCTAGCGCATGCGTCGTCTGGCTACGTGGCCCCCATGCCGAGGTCCCGGGGAAAGGGGTTTGCCCCCCTCCCTCCCCCGTGGAGGTCGGAGTTATCGTGTGGTTTGCTCCACCTCACGTTACTTAATCGGTGATGTGGTCAGTGTCGGTCAAACCGAACTCAAATTTGAGCCGCCAACAGCTACATTAGCATTTAATCGTTGTCTTTTTTTTTTTCTATTTGAGGTATCTGTGACTGTTTGTGGATCCCTTCTAATGTATTCATATTTATTTAATTTACCACATTAAGGTTATTAGGTGCTGTCTTTTTTGTATTTCCGGGAGGACCGTGCAGCAAAAAAAAAAACAGTTGAGGGGGGAGAAAAAAAAAAGCCGCAAAAAGAAAAGCTTGAAAAGCGAATGGGACAACAATGACTGGCGCGCAGTGCGTAGTGCGCAGTGCGCGTACGGCTGCACCCCGAAGGGGCGCGCGGCTCCGGCGGGCCTGCCAGGCTCCCGCGTACACTGCCAACGCCGGCAGAAAGAGGCGTTTCCCAGCACAATCACTGACACCTCATTTGCAGGCGGGCCGCTGATTGCGCAGAGGTGACTGTGTCTGGGCCCTGTCGTGAAGACACCGTACCCCCCCCCCCCCCGCTGTCCTCTCACTGACCTTGAGCGAGATCTGGCGTCAGCTGCTCTGCGTGGCTGTCCTCCCCCCCCGCCCCAATCCCCGTAACTGGAGGGGACGCGCACAATGCAGAGGCAGCCGGGGAGACAGGGAGCTGGCAGGCGTACTGCCTGCAGCCGATTGGTTACAGTGTTGGTTGCTGATGATATTTAATCCTGCCGTATTTACATGCCAAGTTTCACTTCTGGCAAGCCTTATTAAATAGATTTGTAAATGCATTTCATCTTGATTAGAATTCGTCCTCAAGAGATTAGGCTTTGCTTTTTCGTGATGTGGGGCATGTAAATGATTCTGCCATGTAGGCTGTGAGTATCACAGTGGAAAATGCTCCTCTCTCCCTCCCTCTCTCTCTCTCTCTCTCTCTCCCTCTCCCTCTTTCCCTCTCTCTCTCCCTCCCGCTGTAGCCTTTCTTTCCGACACGTTGATCGGCGGCGTACAATACCAAATTCATCAAATTGTCCTCCTCTGCCGGCTACGTCTGTTATTCATGCTCTCTCCGTTAGCTTTATCAGCTTCGCTACCTTTTTCAACGGATGCGCCTTTTTCGAAAACCCCCTTTAATCTGATAGCTGCCATAATTGTTAAGCCATCTGATGAAAACAAATCCCTGATTGCACAATTACTCCAGCATTGCCTATTAACTATATCCTTGTTTTTTTTTTTCCCCCCTCTAATGAAAACATTTAAATTTGAATAGGCCAGCGAGCTATCTGGCATATTAGCCCAGCCCACCCCCACATGGCTAATTTCTCCAGTATCAGACGTTCGCTGTGTTTTGGGGGAAGATAGGTGACGGTTTATTCAGGGGAGAGCTGTAGATGTTTATCTGCCTAATTGAACCATCGTTAGCAGCTCTGAGTGGAGGCGTGACGCGCGTCACCGAGGCTCCCGGCAGCCCCAGGATACGTGGCTGCTGCTCTGAGTGGGAACGGACCCCATAAGCGCCGAGGGGGGCCTTTGAAATCCCGCCGTTCCCGGGTTTTGGACACAGCTGGGGAGTGTAGGCTTGCCCATACCTATGGGAGACATGTGAAGAACATGTGTGTGAAATGTGCCTGCATTTATGAGTCTGTCATATCCCGAGCTGTGTTCTTTTTTCTTTTCTTTTATTTTATTTTTTTTTTTAGAAAAAATGGAATTGTAGTTTTTCTAAGCTCTTATTTATTAAAGACAAGTGATACAATCGGTGCCTGATGTTTGCTTGTTTGTTTTGTTCTGCCTGCCTTTATTTTTGCGTGTTTGTCGCTACATTCCCGCCCTGCTTTTTCCGAGATAGCGTTTCCCCCATTTTGAAGAACATTACGACGTGAAATAATCGCCTTAATCCACAGCATCTGACTAATTTCCCAGAGCCAAGAGCGGAGCCTGGCAGAGCTCCAGAATGCAGTCTGTACCACTCTACCTGCTTCCCAACGCACTGCTCTCTTCACACCACTCTGACTTTTCAACACAGATTCCTTTTGAAACTAATAGTTTGTAATACCTGCAAAGGCAGGTGTGTGGCTTTGTGCCTTTTTGTATTCTTTCAAGTGAGCAGATAATTGGTTTATGTTTCAGACATGAATAAAAATTAATCTGAAACACACATTTACAAATGAGTGACGCTTCAGATGATTCCCCAATTGCTCAGTGTTGGTACCTCACGTCTAAGGGGTTATTCATTGACGCTTGGCCATCAGCTCCACACGTGTAGTATGCCCGTTCCCTCCATGTTCCTGCACCAATGTCCTCCTGCACTGCAAAAATGACTTGTGGTCCAGGTGAATCAGTGAATAACCTTTAGGTCTCCAAACCAGGCTCCTGAATTGGGTTCACTATTTCAGGCTGGATCCACTTACGCCCAGTTATTGGCATTTAAAGCTTATGTGAGTAAAACTTCAGCAAAATCACGAAAGCGTGTTTGTACCTAAAACACTTAAACAGTATTCTTTTTATGCATTGTAAAGATGCCATTAGTAACTTAAATGCGAAAATGTGGAAAAAACTTTGAAATGCATCGTAAAATCTCGGGTGATTTTCAAAGCAGGCAATTGGAAAATTGTTGTAATGCATTTTGCATATAAGGGTTATAATGAAACACTTAGTTCTGTTTAGAAATGGCTTGTTGCTATTATGGAAACATCACTGCTAGGCTTCATTGTCTGTTTTTGCCACCTGATTGATGGTCAGTGATTACTGCACCGTAACAAAATATGTTGTTGTATTTCACGCTGATAGATCAATAGTTTATCAGTGGCAGAAAACTTGGTTCCTTGCCGAACCTGAATCAAGAAGACGTGTCATGTGTTGTAAGTTTATGTGAAACACATGCTGTGAAGAATTTTTCACGATGATGAATTTCCACCGCTCCCCCAAAGACTCCCTGACTTTGTTCAGCTTTAATGACTGGCAGGACAAATTTGTTCACAATAAATTATTTGTGAATGTGTGGATCTTCTCCGGGTTGTACAGCGGCGTTCCAAGCCTAAACTCCAGTCGGATGGGTTCCCGTGCACTCTGCTGAAGCAGTTATCTGGAAGTGGCAGATGTATGCCCATTTTAGATCTTCTGAGAATTATTCTGGTGCACTTCCTGTTGATACAGTTCCCAAGTACAGGACTTGCAGAACGTTAGGGGTCATACCTGCATTTGTAGACATGGTTCCTCTTTAGTTATGTTACAATACACTGGCTGTTGTCATGGATTTCTGTTCCCTACTTTTGCCAGGGTAATAATTTATTTTGTGCACTCTGCAGATGTGTTACAACATATTGTATCAAATTCGGTATGTGCACTGTGCAAGGAGGTTTAGGTATCTTGAAGCTGTACATTCCCCGACAATGTAAATTCTCCGGAGTGCGATGAATTTCTCCTTCGGAACCCTGTGCTAACAAGCGCCCTGTGATTTATTGTTCATCTGTTGTGTTTTAATCATCCACTTTTTTTTGTGGCAACATCCTCGCTCATGGCCGTAGCCCAGTCGTGGGACCCCTGCTACCCGAGCCAAGCCGAACCCGGGGCAGGGACCCTGCAGCTGCAGTTCCACTAACCGGGGTTCTCCGGCTCCCCGGAGATGCTCTCTGGGTCAGGCCCTACCTTGCATTAACCTGCCTCTCTCACAGGCCCACTCAGAGCCACACGTCCCACACCTTCTCTTATCACCGCTGTCAGCGAATGGCGTCGCTTTTCATGATCGCCGCGAGTCTGACAGAGGAACAAAGTCAGAACTCCAACAAGCCGAGCACTAGTCCCTGTTAAATAAAAGCAGACGTCTTTTTGATGTTATATGAGCATGCTTCCACTTTGAAACCACAGTGGTGCGATCCCAACTGAAAGTATTTTGCGCAGTAACATAACAAGGAAGGCCAATCAAAACAATAACTGTTTCCCTTTGACGAAGCCCTGAGCTTCCAATTGTCAGAAGATGTAAGCTGACTCATTCACACAAGAAGGGCAACCATCCCTCGTAGCTACAGGACGAGGCAACAATATGAATAATAAAATAGTTTCCTTGGTCATGTTTATGTTCTCTATCCTGTAAACAAAATTTAAAATTCTGATTAATAATGCACCCGTTATTGTTAAGGATTCATTTGCAGAGTGAAATTATAATTGTGTGATAAACATTATGCTCAAATAGTTTACATGCGTTGAGTTTAGTTTCACAAAAATTTTGGAATAAATTTAAAAAGCAGTTCTGCAGTTACACATTTCTATCTTTTGGATACTGTGGGAGGGACACGCTGCATTTCTCCAGCACCGTTTCATGAATATTCAAGGCTGTCTGACTGAAGATATTGATGGATCCAGGTTGGCTACATAATTGTATTCAGGGTGTTAATATTTTATTTAATTTTATATTATTAAACGCAGAACAAGCACAGCTGTTCGTGGCAAAGACATTAATCTTTAATAAAAAGTATTATCTGATATTAATTGCCAAGAAACATTTACTGCGGGAACAGTTCCTTGAAAAATGAGTTTGGAAAACAGTTATGGGTTCTAAAAAAGCAGAAGGAATTGATACCTATAGGAACTTTAGAAACCAGTAAAGCACAGTTAAGTACAAACGGTTTGTTAATGCAAAATTATGTTCATGTTCAATATTTTAAGTATCAGGCCCATTGTTTATCCATCCACCCATCTAGCTTCTAAGCATTCACCCTGACCTGGTGCCTCTCCCAGGCAACATTGGGCATAAAGCTGCACCCAGCATGGTATGATATTTAATATTATGTAGTGAAAAATTTAAAATAACCCAAACAAGAAGAGCAACATATTTCTCAGTCTGAAGCTTTGTTTTTTGGCACTCCTAGAAAATGTGAATATTTTATACCGAAACTGTGTGCGTAAACACTCTTCAACTCCGTGTGGCCATTCTCTACAACTGTTGCTGTCCAAGGTATGAAAATTAAGCCTTGGTTTGAAATAAGTCACTTGTCTCATTATAGTATAGAATATATAGTACTCAGCATGGCAAATTTATTGGTTGATTACACTCAAATGGTGTTTACACTGATCATGGGGCATTTCTGTTTCATTGTTATTGAGCTATGCTAATATGCCTGGATAGAGCAATAAATCAATAAATCCCAGTCTTTTTTTTTTTTCTTACTAAGGCATACATTAATATGTGATGGCACATCGGATCATTCAGTATTAGCTCCTGGTATTTTCTAAATTCACCTTTAAACATATTTAGCTAGCAAAAAAAAGCAGTAATGTGCTAAATCATGAAGTCTGTCACATCTCCAACAGCCGTTAGCCTGTCTGTATTGGTGATGACGTTTCATTGTGCCTATTATCTCCTTCTGACACTGGGATTTGCCAAGTTATCATCAGTCCCTATTTTAATAGGATATAACTGAATTTCATCAAAGTGCTACAGCATTGTGGTAAATGCGGCTTGTCATATGTCTGGTATTGGTATAAATGACCAGAGTCAACAGGGTGTGTGTCACACAAACCAATTTCCTCCATTCCTTAGTGAGTGGAATAGTTTCTGGATTTACATACAAGATGGATTTTATTGAGCTACATAATAATGCTAAATGATCTGCCCCATTAATGAAAAGACCCCATGATGCGTATATGGGATTTAGAAAGCAAAGGTTGCTAACTTCAGTGGAAAAAAATTGATTAGGCAGTAGGTGTTCTTTGAATAGCCATTGTGTGTTTTCTGAGGTTGGCATTTTGACAGGATGTCGACTTCAGCCATTGCAAAGCCTGCAGATTTATCAGCCCTATTCAGAGTGAAAATAAATATATATTTGGTAATCACAATTTAGCAAAGAGATATGTACCTCTGGATTTGGTCAGATATAGCCAACAGAAATTCTTGCCTATCCATCCCTTATCCCAAAAATATAAATGTCTGTATGTGATTAGATGGTAACTACTATTGTTTTATTTCTAACGGAAATTCATTCATATGCTTTGCTGACTGCTATAATGTCTTATTTTTTACTGTGGATTTTGTATTGTACTGTATTCAGGAAGTCCTCACAACCTTGACTAGGATAAGTGGTTGGAAGATGGATGCATGGATGGACAGATAGGTGTTTTTATAAATGATGATATCTGTTTTTTTAAATAATTGTAGGTTGTGGCTGGATCAGCAAAATTTTTGTCATGAGGAAATGATGATTGTAATAGAATCAAACACATGTTTAGTGAATCATGGTATGCCTGTATATACAAAAATGAATCTGCTAGCAATGCACACAGAGGTAGAGTGGCTGTCATATTGTCCCCTTATTGAGTATGCTGTGCGCTTATTTTGAAGAACAGTAAGTATTCCATGCAAGGAGAGGGATGAGTTTTTAAGCGGTGCAGTTTACTTACGGATGTTCTCCGTACCAGCAGCCTTTAGACACTGCAGTGTTTTATATATGTTAGTATTTTTAATCTCTAATGCACTTAACTTGATTTACACAAACAGCCTTCCTAAATTTGTCATGACACTAATAAAAGCATTGTGTGCTCGCTAGCTTCAAACTATGTGTCCATAGCACGAGCACTTTGTCCTCTGAGTACATGTTCCCTCTAGGTGCAGATGACATACTTTGTACCTTGACAGTTAGCCCTAGTTTTTGTTTACCGTGCAGACACATTCGAAACCCCAATCACTGTCGCTCCAGCTTGGCTTGAAAACTGCATTCGAAAACGCATATTACACTCTATGCTGAGAGTTTGCGATCTCGCCGGACCTTGAGAAATAGCGGTGGTCGATGCTAATGAGGCACTCAGCGAAAGCTTTCTGCCCGAAAATAGGGGCACTCTTGTCAGGATGTTCTCACACACACACACACACATCATCCCCATAGACAGTGTTTCTGCCGGGTGATGTGGATTGTCTAACGTGAAGAATATGTTCAAGGGCATTTGGACGAATAATGTTTCCACTGGTCATACACTAAACAAACTTCTCTGAACACCGGTATTACCCGGATACCCTACATATGTTGCAGGGGCAGTGCTGGAAGTGTACAGGTGACCAAAATGTTGGTCAGATCCCTAGGGACAGTGCTGTTATACCCTTGAGCAGTGAACTCACTTTTCATAGCCTCACTTTTTTTTTTTTTTTTTTTTTTTTTTAAACACCAACGTTATGAATGGGTAGAGTTCTTAGTAAATTATGTCTAAGACACACTGGATAAAAGAATTTTCCAAGCATTTTCTTTGTTTAGCCAAGATTTGAAAAGGGATTATTAGCTTGTATTTTGTGTTTTGTTAACCTACTGGCTGTCATTGCCTCACCTGTCCTGGGTTAATTCTGGGATAGCTAACAATTTATTATCCCTGTGAAGATCAAGCATATGATTTAACAGTATGATCTGCTGTTACTTCCTCAATATGTACTTTGCCATGATACATAGCGGCTGCTTCTTATAAATATCACATATGTCATTTCCAGTGAATATATTGGCTGCTGTAATAACACCTTTTGCTGCTTGAATACTAGCGTGCGCGTGTGTGTGGGTTTGTATTCACCACATTGTGTGGACCAAATGTTACTTTTTAGCTTGTCAAGATATTTTTCAGGTCCTCATAAAAATCTGTGAATGCAATAAAAAAAACTAAATCTAAGTTTCGTATCTTGTTTGGTTACTTATGGTTATGGGTAGGGTTTAAGGTTGTCATGTCATGGTTAGGGTTTTTCCCATAGAAATGAATGGAGAGTCCCCACAGAGATATGAATACAAACCTGTGTGTGTGTGGCTTTGTAATTATTACAGTGTGGGGACCCAATGTTAGTTAAGGTTAAGGTTAGGGTTGGGTAGGGGTTACTTAGGGTTAAGGTTAGGGCTGAGTAGGGGTTACTTAGGGTTAAGGTTAGGGTTGGGTAGGGGTTACTTAGGGTTAAGGTTAGGGCTGGGTAGGGGTTAGTTGGGATCAGGGTTATACCCATAGGAATGAATGGAGTGTCCCCATAATGATAGGAATACATGGACTGTGTGTGTGTGTGTGTGTGTGTGTGTGTGTGTTTGAGTGAATTTGTAATTATTACAGTGTGGGGACCTAATCTCCCCACAATGTCATAAAAACCTTTTTACTTTGTGGGGACATTTTTTCCATCCTCACAAGGATAACCTTTTATTAAAAGTCTAGAACTACAATTTAAAAACTAAAAATGGTCAGTGGCCAATAGTCTTGTATTTTGTTTGGTTACTTATGGTTAAGGTTCGGGCTGGGTAGGGGTTGTCATTGGTGGAATTAGGGTTATACCCACAGGAATAAATGGAGGAATAGGAATAAAGATAGGAATATGGATTGTGTGTTAGTGTGTGTGTATATACAGACACATTCACACAGTATATAAATATATATACACAGCACATACAGTATTGTGTGTACAATGTATGTCTGAAGTGTTTTTCAGGTATATACATATACAGTTGCGTACAACATAATTCTGTACAGCATAGCAGTGAGCAACATGAGTGCAGCTTATATTCAGATATTTACAAATTGTTTACAGTGATCTGAACAAGGCAGTGACCAAACATGGTACTGTTTAGTCTGGATTGTTGGAGCCTCTGGTCTGTGTGCGCTGTAAACATTCCAGCGGGGTGTTTTTCCTGGGCTGCCTCGCCCCCGGTCCGGGCACTCCACAGGCCGTCTCTGTTAGCCAAACCTCCACGTATTCACGTCACTCCGTCCGTGGTTCATATCACCGTTCACTCATTTATTTGCTTATTTTCTTCTCTTTCTTTCTTTTCAGCACTGTGCATCGCAGGTTAAGTCAGCACTCGAACAAGCAAAAGTTTTATGAAAAGACGGAAACGGCCAGCGCGACAATAGTTCGTGGATGTTTTCTCATGCCACATGGCACTTCAGTGAACAGTATGAATTACCAAGGCCTTTTATTTAAGAATGAAGCCCTTCATTCAGTATTGTTGTGTGGATTTCTGAAGTGAAACCATCCGGCCACCGTGGCTGATGTGTACTGATACGTAGCGGTACTAGAACTACGATCCTGAATTAAGCCAATGAACCCGAAACTGGGTGCATTTGTTTCCCTCCACATTAAGCGCCTTTCAGTGGGGTTTTATTTAACGGTTTATTAGTTCTGGTTAATAACATCCAGTTAAGCAATGCAATCCGAATTGAAGTAAAATTTCAAGCCATTTTCCAACAGCTGCCTGAATATTATTTCATATTGTAGCGAAAACTTTGATGTGCATGTCGTCGCACTAAGAGGTTGACGCATTTGAGTGCGTGATACTTGCATCATTTACCGACTCCCATTAGCAGAAGCTGAAAATCACGCACCTCCGGATCAAAGTGGTGGAATCTTACCGAGAGCGGCAAGTGCATTTGCACATAAACCTTTTCTCTCCACCCCTGAAGCTTCCTATATTTAGTACATATATGTAATTACAATAATGAATCTTGTTTTTCAGACAGGCAGATTAAGAGCAGACACCACTGTCGAACATTTTAGACAGTGTGGTTATTTGTCTGATGTAATCTCATGTAAAATATAAAAAAAGAAAGAGAAGCTTCACATCCTAGGTTCTTTTTTTTTTTTTTTGCTTCATCCATTACAGATGTTTTGAGTGGCTCAATTAACTTTAAGGACAACATTCATGGCCTCAAATCTTCTGCCACATCAGTGTTTTTCCCGATGCTGACAAGATATAGATTGGTCTTTTTGTTAGGCAGGCAATTCACATTGCAATTGTGTGACCCTGTCATGGACATGGTACAGATGCGCTTATTGATCTGAACAGTTCACTATCTTTCCAGAGATCTTTAACACCGCCGTGGTGTTGGCCGTGGAGAATACAAGGAAGTTTTTATTCATTCAGACCAACAAATTGCCTTGGGATGCCTCCCTTTGAAAGACACACTGTTTTGTCATTTTTTTTTTAAATGTCCTCTCCTGTCTGGCCTGACATCTATTGTGTCTTTCCATGAATTTCTGACCCTTGGAAATATGTTTCCAGATATCTTTGTTTTTGCGATTGTTCTGCACGGATTGACTTGTCGGGGCCTCTCATTCCTTCCTTTGCCGTTTCGGAATTTGAATACACCTCCCCCCCCCCCCCCCCCCCCCAAAAACACACATGCGCACACACACACACGGCTTGCCGCACGTTTGCGATGCTGTGGACTAATATATTTGCCATGGCAACTTTCTAATGTTTGATCAACACGCATCCCGGTGAATGTGTGACCGGAGCAGCTGGACGTTTCTGCCGTTGACTCGGTCATTTCCTACGGCGACGATCCCTTGGGGTTCGCGAAGCAAGGAGCAGCCCAAGCATAGGGAGGGGAGGGAAAAATCTGCAAGAGATCCTAGCAGCCCACATGTTGGCCAGGCCTCGTGACACATGTAGAGCATCCCCTGCGATCTTTGAAGATGCAGACATGTGTACCACACATGACCTGCCAAAAAAACTGCAGAATTGTCTCGCTGGTCATTGATCTTCGGTGAACGCCGATATTGCAACACTAGATCATCTGTTTTTGCAAAGACAATATTCCATTTTTAATCAAGTGACAGATAACGTCAGAAAGCATTTTCTGTTGTGTGCCAGCGTTTTATTGTAATTCCACTGATAATGAAATTCCGATGCAATGTGGCATTATTTGTAAATTGGGAAGATTTTGACTTACATGCATGGTGCTGTATATAAATGTTATGTGTAAAGCTCACACTACTTGGAAGGCACTTCCGTCTGCTTTCGAGACTCCCATATCTATTTCTAGGGCAACAGGCTGAAATTGGGCTTGTGATCAGGTTATACATGAACAGTCCCTTGTGGGAACCTAGCGGCTAAAGGAGAAAAAAAATGCATGAAAACCCAGAAATGTGGGGTGAGAGAGTACAGCTGAAAAAGCTAATCGGAGGGTCTTGGTTAGAGATGAATTTCAAGCAGTCGTCTTTTGCTAAGCGCTGACATTTTCCAATGTGAATAACTTAATTTGACTGATAGGATGGCAAGCCACGTCTTTGACTTGCACTTTCATGAGTGCAGCACTGTAGGCTAATTAGGACACAGATCATGGGCCGCGGGTGCCTCGGAGCACTACCTGCCCGTGCTGCTATATCAGCATTCTTCAGGAGTCGTCGGGTAAACATGGCACAGCTGCCTCTCCTACCTGCTCGCGGGTTGTGGCGCCTCCCAGCAGGCCGTGGGCCACACGGTCCCACGCCGCAGCATTCGGCTGCTGTCGCCTTTGTAGGAACTGGAGGGCTTCTCTCTTCCTCGCACGGCAGATAAGACCAGGAGCCTCAGAGGATTACACTGGCTAAGCCCTTATCAGGTCGGGAAATTCACTGCCAGCTGCAAAATGGTAGGAGGACAAATCAAGAGGAAATAATATTAGTTGACTTGTTCCTCTTCCCAAGGAAAGGTGATGTGGCATTGATGCAAAGTTCCTTCTTCCAGTTCATTGGGGGTTTATTTTTTAATCTATTTATTATTTTTTTTGCATACTCACATTTACAGGGCTTATGTAGTGGGCTGATGGAGACTCGGCATACATCAAGAAGAAGACGTGTTTTAAGGAGCCTCGAGTTCCCTATAACGACATTAAATATCCATAGGAGGTTTTTTTTCTATGCTGAGATAATGGGGTCTTGAGAGGAATGATTCTCAGTACTCAGCGTTAAGAGAGAAACTGCTTATTGCAGATCATTTATCTCTCAGGTGCAAATTATATCCCTCAGTCACACTTATATGGGGAACTGGAACCTGTCAGCATCTTTAATAGTTGTAAAACTGATGGGGAGGACCATTACATATCAATAATTAACAAACGATTAGTACAAATGCAAACTTTTCTCTCAAGTCATGAGTGGCGCTTATTGGTATTTCCAATTATTCTGATTAGATTTTTTTTCTCTGGGCTACCTTAGGGTGAATTATTATTTAATGAAAAGTTATTGATCCTGACCAATTCCTCTGTGTATTACAACGGTACCAGCTGTGTTTTTCACAGATGGCTCTTCGTCATGCAGTAAATTCTAGGTTTATAAATGCACTCTAACAGAAGATACACACTCCAGTAGATGCTTTTTTAACGGATCTCAGTAGCAGGTATGTTCTATTTCACAGTGTTCGGAAGCATATCATGCAAATGACTAATATTTTAAGCCTTAAAGTCCCCTTGGACTATAGTGGTTTCTCAATATTCAAGAGAGCCTACATAAATAAAGTCAATAAAATGCAGAATTTACTCTTTCGCCACTTTTACATGGATTAAGAGGTAATGGGAGAAACCTTCATTTCACAGCTCCTGAATGGAGCAGGAGGTCAGCGTGAGGAACCCGGACCTTTCTGGGCTGTAGGAGCTCTAAGCTTCCTTGATGTTGTGCTTTCCTCAGCTGAGATTGGTCATAAGTGGCTTATGTGAATCGCAAATGCTGCATCGGAGTGCAAATATGCGCTACACATTTATATATACACACACACACACATGTGACAGGGGTACATTTCAAGTACAGAAGGCAAAAATTTAGACCACGGCTTTGTTTCAACCAACTAGTTGAGTACTCTGTGACTGTGACTCGGAATGTGTGTGTGTGTGTGTGTGTGTGAGCGCTATTTAATATGCTCTTGGTCCATCCATGCTTGCTTAAGTAGCCGTTAGCATCTCGGCATGAACTCTTAAAACACGATACCTTGTAAAGTTTAATGCAGAATGTGAATATGTTTGCGTTCTGTGATGTATGTCTTTTATTAAAAGGAGATGTCCATATGAATAAGCTACATTAAGTATCGATGGTGGGGTTGCATACACGCTGGAAATGAGCTTCCCGCAGTTGCTAGACGTTTTCGCGCTCTGATGAGAAATGTGCTACTTGCCGTTCTTATTAGAAAGGAGATTCTGTTAAAAGGAGTATTTATCCTATCAAGTAATTTTTCAGATCATTGGAATGTTTTTAGAACACTGAATGGTTTGTTCTTTAAAATTATTTAGCTATCCATTAAATGAAGCACATGATTTGTGTAATGCTGCCCTGATGTGCTCAGTAAATTTCAGACAACATTTATACAACATTTATATAACATTTAACCGGTATTTTGACTATCCTCAAAGTGTACATTTTTTTGGCTTAATGAGTGTTTGCACTCTACTGGTAAAAAAATTAAATAAATAAATAAATTACCAAGCACTAATTCACTCAGTTCAGTGTAAAACAAAGATATATTTCTTTAGTGTTAAGGGCATGTGTCCTGTCACCTTGACAACTGTTCTAATTACCTTGGTCTGGCCAATCAATAGCTGATGTGTTTTTTCCCCTCCTGCACAAATGTGGCTCTTCAACCATGTAGTCTTCACTTAGCCTTTTGATTATTTTCAGCTGAAGAGATTGGGCCCCGGCACTTCCTCTTCTTGGCCACAGAATAAGGGCTCCCTCTAATATAATCCTCTCCATCGATCAGATTTTGTTGACTTGCATAGCAACACCCCCCCCATGCAATTAGGAACTTACCTCTCTCCGGCCGAGCAAAGCTTTTAAAGTGCTCAGTCTTTCCCCGGGCCCCATTTACGCTGCTCCCGCCGAATAGTTACTCTCCTAATTTGGAAATGATTATGATACCGCCATCGCATGGACTGCGAGTGGCCGTCAGTTAAGCTAAGAGTAAAAGCAGATGTGTTAATCCTGACCTGGAACAATAATTACGAGATCAGTCAGTCGGCTGGGTTGGAGGTTAACGAATAGCATGAATGTGATCTTTAAATCCTGTTAACACATTATTGCCACGTTTTATTTTATAGTCTTGGCCAAGAACAACTTTTTATTATTTTTAGACCCCTGCTGCTTTGTCTGGTTTTTTCGTTCCATGTTCTGAATGTACACCTGACAACAGACAGAGAATTTTATTTTAATTTATTTATTTATTTATTTTTATATATGCAATCATATATGCATAAATGTAGACTAAATCATTATAACGATAAACCTAAAAATATGTACTGTATTGAAAACTTGATTATAAATTAATCATTGGCTTAGCCATTGACTCCTACTGTGTTCACTTATGATGTTTAAACAACTAGTGTTGTACTCTGTCCTAGTAGCATTTAGCTAACATGCTGAATTATATTTTGCATCTATATAGCTGTATATGAATTTATTCACCATTTGCCCTTTGTCTGTGTATGGGTCTGTTCCCTGCTAAACTCTGATTTGCAATAACTAAAAATGTAAAGGTTGCTTTTGTATTATTTGTTGTGATGTTGATTGCATGGTGTACAAAAAGTCTGCTGGAAGTCGGGAAGACATGATCAGATACAAAGTGTAATGATATGGTTGTGTAAGTATCTCCTTTTGAAAGGAAAATTGCATTTGTTTAGTGAAATCAGTATACTTTTGACAAAAGCACAATACTACAGTTCTACCACCCACGGATGTAATTAACACTCATTTTAGCATACGTTATTTCTGCGCTTTCGGGTAATTTATTCAATTTTCAGATTACGTGCACAGAGTTCAGTCATACCATTTCAATTCACAGTCAGGTTGAGAAACTAAACACACATTTGTGTTCTGCTGTCACAGCTATGGTGAAAATTTGACAATTCGTTTATAGGGTTATAATAAGACGATTCAGATGATTAACCCCCTACTGGATAAAAATAGCCGTGTGTTATTCTTATATCAGTCAGAAGACGTTGTTTTCAAACCTGCGGTAGATATTTTCATCTGAGATCATATACATTACAGTTGCCTTGAGAAGGTCTTTAAAAAGCAGTTATGAATCATTAATAATTACTTTGTATGAATTATTTTTTATTTGAGAACGAAGCATTACATATTTAATGTTGTCAGAGTAAATTTTTGTTACATTACAGCATGGATGCAGCTTATTAGTATTGAGTTGTTACAGCGTCATGTACAAGCATATACAACAGTTTGCACACTGTTTACAATAATTAGGGATTTTAAAGAAGCCATTAAGAGTGAGATGCTCATTTATGAGCTCTCAGACTTTGCAAAGGAAGTGGGGATTAAATTAACCGTCCAGAAGCAACACTTTTGGCTTTGTTATTCCGTCTGTTATTTTAGTCTTTCGACCAAAACCAAATATGATTCATTGGCTTGTATGGTTACAAGCACATATTACAGCACGGTGATCTTTATTAGACAGACGATTGTACAGCAGTGACAGACTGTCTGTTTGAATGTCCGTGACAGTACAGTTACAAGCAAGACTGGAGGTAGCTACACAGTAGCCACCCAAAATGATTTCTGGAATCACAGCCTGAAGTTCCAGGACTGTGGGCCACAACTCCAAATGTTGTTGTCTCCTTGAAAGATGTGTTCATGGGAAAAAAATGTACAAACCTCTGTGACATTTGAACCGTTATATATTCTTGGTCAAAATAAAACTGCATTTCATTGCTATGTAGATACAATATGTCTGACAGAACCCATAGTCTGTGTCAAGGTTGGTGAAGATGAATCATTTTTGAAAATTAGGGACTGGTTCATTGAACCGGACACATTACTAAATCCACCTCTGATGTGAATGAATGTTATTGTGTCCAAAATATGGATTTGAGGATGTTTGGGATGAATAAGTCGAAAAAAAGATTTGCCAACCTACATTCGATACAGTTGAACAGTATCAAATTCTGCTCAAAATTCTGAAATGCTGGCCCACATAATGTAATTGTCAAAGGATTGAATATAAGAGTACATTTTACTTTTCAGCGTTCATCTTAAAGTCATTAACATAAAACAATTGGTAATTGCTACTAATTCTCATTTGTTGTTTCGTTAATCACCAAAACATTAGCAGCCATAAGGTCTGACAGGGCATTTGTCAAAGGTAATATTGTAATGAACTATCTAATGAAACATGAAATCGATATAAATCAATTGTGTTTGTTGCATATGCAGTTCCCGCGATACAGCATTTGCCACCTTTCTGACTTTCTGCATGTTTGCGTTGTTTGAGAGTAGAGAACCTGAGTGCAAGAACGATTGTCATTTATGTGGTACCGTTATGCGCCCTCCTGTATGATAAAGAAATTGTCCCCGATAATTAGTTGTGCCACCTTCAGCTGCAATGATTATAACCAGACACTTCCTGTAGATATTGATCGGTCTCCCATGGTGTCCGGGAGGAATTCTCACCTGCTGTTCCACGTAGAACTGCTTTGATTCTGGGAAATTTGTTGATTTATGAGCATGAAATGCTCATTTCGGTTCTTGCTGAGACCTTAAATGGGTTTAACTCTGGATTAGGCCAGTTTAGCGATATAACACTTGTTCTTCAGCCCTTATGATGTACACATGCCATTGTTTTGTCGTCTTGCTGTATGGCCCGTTTGCATTTTCGCTCACTCTTGTAGACTTATCTGTTAGAGAGCAGAATTTGTGATAGAGAGTCATCTAGGTCCGGATGCAGAAGAGTATCCCCAAACCATGGTACTACCATTATACTTTGTTATTGCCATAACTTTATTTTCCCAGATAAAATAAAGCAAGACTGTGTTTCAAAGCATTATATAGTTATACAGGCATTTACTGGGGAAATTGTGTTGTGCATGATCTTGTGAACAATGATCCTTTATTTGTTTTGAATTCATTAGCAGGAGCAAAATACCTTTTTATCACCTGAATATACCGTAAGTAACCTTTTTTTGACTGGCTAACAAGTAAGGCTGCCATCGTGGGGAAGTGACAGGTGACATAGGCGTACTTCCTGTTTCCTGCGAAGACTCACACCTAGCACTGCATTTGTATATGTAGAGAAATGTGCCATCTTCTGTGCCGTGCTGTGTTAATGAATTACATTAGATGTCAAGGCCGTGTGAATTGCTGGAGCACTTGATTTCACTGAGGCATTTGAGAACAATATTGGTTCGCTCTAAGTAGGTTCATACCCCCTTTAAATGTGCCCTCTTAGTTTAATTTTTTTTTGAAGAAAGTTTCAACATCTGTTTCTGTATAGGTGGGATTAGCAGGCTGTTTCTTGTTACTCAGGCAACATTTTCCCTCCCCCAAACCCCCCCCCCCCCCCTTGGCATTCTTAACAAAAAATGGC
>JAODKL010000041.1:7263845-7274738 GCA_026780765.1 Petrocephalus schoutedeni
CTTGGCATTCTTAACAAAAAATGGCAGCAATATCTCAACCTGTCTGCTCGGAGCAGACTTGTACCCCCGCCCTTATACAACCATCGAGCCTCCAGAATAAACCACGATTGTAGCTACAGCTGAATAAGGAAATGAAAGTAACACATTTGCGGGGATGTTTGTGTAGGTATTAATTATACGCAAACTGAACAAAAGTGCGCGGTTTTGTCCGTCCCGCTTCCACAAACCTGAATGAAACCGCCTTCTTTCCATCAAAGTCAGTCACAAAGTCTGCACTCGAAAATACCCCGACGTACTAACAATGTCTGCTCTGTCCCTCTGTACCTATTAGTCTCAAACTGAGGTTAAAAAAAAACCTGTAAGCATTTGCATATACTTATAAACTTTCTTTAATTTTCTTCTGGGTTTAGCTTAAATTGCCTTTAAAGAGTGTGAGTGTGAGTCTGAGGTTGGGTTATGCGCTGAATTATGTGGACTTGTATTGGCATTTGGAGTCTCTTGGCTCTGAAAGTTGTCTGTTTTAAATCCTAAGTACATTCCTTGCTGTTCTTTTTTTTTCCCCTTCTTTTCCCCCTCTCGGCCCAGTCTGTAACTTTATCCAGCACGTTTTTTTTTTTTCCTCTCTTCCCAAACACTACGGGAGAGAGCACAAGCCGCCGACCCGAGGAGCTGCAAGAGTTTGTTGCGCGGCGAAACGTTAGCAAAATTCTGCGCTAATTATGTAAACCACCCCTGTATTTGGTGGCGGGCCACCTTTAACCTCCCTCATAGGGTTAATGCTCCCGGGCTGGCTCTTTCACGCCTTTTGCTGGTGTGCAGCTAATGTGCCACGGGCCGTCGTGACTACGAGTCTCCAGCAGCAGAGCAAATTAAAGTTTCAGATCCTCCTTTCCCTGTCCGTTCAGTCTGAACGTGCAAGGTTAGCAGAGTGCCGCATTGATAGATGAAATCCTCCAGTAGTGCTGTAGGTTAGATATCCGCACGGGGCTGGGACGGATGTCACGCTAATGGCACTGCTGATTATTTATTTATAGAGATTATTGCTAAATTGCTGATTACATATATTTGTAGTATCTCATTCCTTTACACATTAATTTCCAGGATGAAGGGTATGCCGTGTCCTAGGTAAATCGATTCCTGTAGAAATGCCATCAGATGTGAATATGATAGCTCTCATTTTATGGCATATAAGTGAGGAAAATGCTTCCTATGCATTTATATTGTCATTTAATTAATTAGGTAGTGATGCAGCCTTAGTGTGTATTTGTATGCTCCACATGCATTTGCTATTCATCCTGGTTGTTTTGTTTTGTTTAAAATTAAATGCCTAGCTTTTTTGGAATGCATACTAATAAGGTCCACGGATCTATTTTCAATAATCACTTATTCAACCCACACTCGGCAGAAATTGGCCATATGAAAAGAATATCAATTCTTTTATTGGTGCAAATTATGTATTCTTTGTTTTCTATATAAAGATTACAATAGCTGAGTGTTATAAAATGCCATGGAGTAGCGCGTGTAAGGCTCAGCCACACCATGGCCAGGGCTGCGAGCAATTTAAAGCAGCTGTTTTATATGTGCAGTACGTTATGCCAGTTCTAGGCAGACTGGTTAACATGCAGGAGCATCACGGAGACAATTTAGAGTCCTGAAATATACAATAAAGGGGTTGTAAGGAGCACAATTTACACTCACGCCATTGATCTGAGATTTGTTTGACTTTTTAATAAATCATCGGATCCGTCAATAGCAGACTGCAACAGATAGATTATGAAATGAGGTAGTTGACTTGAAGGCAATTGCTTTTTTTTCCCCTCGCCTTATACAATTTTTACACACTGTGCAAGTTGACCCCTGAAATTCTGTTGCTGTGAATAAGTTACAGTTACACTGCGGTAGCTGAAGTCGAGTTACAATTCTAGGAATGAGCTCTGAGTTCTAACTGTGGCTAATGGTATTCCTTAGCAGCCTGCCATAGTTAAATTTAATGACTGGCAAACATTCCTATTCCTTTGGTTTGGCTGCAGAGGTTAATAAAGATGTATGAAATTTGTTTTTCACATCAATCAATGTAATTCTGCCTGCTTTATGAGTAGCATGTATGTTGCATGCACACAATTTAAATTCTAGTTGTGTGCCTGCGATGTAAATTTTATTATCTGGAACATGTATGTAGGTATCCAGGTGTCTGACATTTTAAGAAGTCAGATCCTCACTGGCATATAAAATTCAACTAGTCTTTTTTTTTCCCTTTCCCCAATTTGGGCGGGTTGATAATGGGGGGGTGAGGGGTACATTTAACTTAAGTATCTGATATCAAATACATTTTTTTCCTATGCAGTCAACCCCTTAATGAACAAAACAAAATTTGGTTTTTAACAAAAATATTTTGGTAGGACTGGTAACTAGCTGGTAGCCTATACTGGGTTTTTAACACACTTACTGGTCCGTTATAGTCATGAATTCAGATTTTTTTTTTGTCTGCTGGTGTAGATGTGTAGTTTTTAATTGGTATTGATATAGGGAGTAAAGATGGTCTCTGCAGGAGTCTTTATGTAGGTCAGATTTTTGGTGTGATAGTCTTACCCGTGGTCATTAAATGACTGTGAGGTGATTTTCCGTTTTAAAGAATTACTCTGCATTTGTCTCTTGTATGTGTTGTGCTTTTGTTTTTACTTAAATCTCCGATGGACCTTTCCCCACTCTGTTTTGCAGATATTTTGGTTCTCATTGTTCTCACCTTTATTGGGATGGCTTACCGATGGCCACATTTTACAGACGCTGTTGTACTTCAATTTTACTTCCTTTGTCTGTTGACCTGGACGGAGTCCTACATTTCTGATAAGGTTGTCTTGTATGTAATTAGTCGACGTTATGAAAAGACGCAACAGATGTTATGTGTACAGTTGCACTTTGAAAAGTCCAGAAATGTAGACATATTTTACACCCACTGGCATGTTGAATGACGCAGCCTTTTTATTGAAACAGATTTATTGTCTGTACCATCGGCTTAATTGAACTTGTGTGTAAATAAAACCAACTGACCTTGTTCTCAAGTGAAAAATAAATCGGCTGCATTAACAAAGCAACCACACCACATATTTTGTATCCATTCCTCTGTAGGGGAAGTATACACAGAACTTTTTTTTTTTTGTCTCTGAATTTTATCCCCCTTGCAACCGGATGGTATTTTTTAACGTAAAAATGTTAATTTACTTTGTACTTCACAAGGACATGTGATTTTCCTGCATTGTGTTCTAGAGCAGAACTTCAGAGACTGGCTGCTTTGGGCCTTTTGATACCACTAAATGAGATCTACATTTGTGCCCCAAGCAAATTTAAGGTACCTGTTAAGGCAGAGACTCAAACTGTGTTAATAAATCTAGCCCACCCTAAGATATTGATCTTCTTGCGGTAGGATTTTGCAAAGCTGGAGGAGGATACCAGTGTGTGATAACATATGACCTTAATCAGTGTAGGTCTGTATGATTCCACATAATGAAGTCTGTCTACCTGAGTGTATGTCAGGGGAGGTAATGAGGTAATGCCTGAGGTAACGAGAGAATGTTGAAACCTGCTGGTGAGTGGCTTTAATAGACATGCTGAAGCCGGACAATCTGGAAGACATTTATCAAAACAGAATAAAGCTCCTCGTGGGGAAAGTAATTGCAGCTTTGAGAAACCTTTCTGTAAACAAACATGAATTTAAGAGAAATGGGTAAGAATATCAGAGCTGCACGTAATGTAGTTGATTTACTGCAGTAAAAGCAGACATTTAGTTAGTGTTTGTTCATTATAGGATATGGGTACCCACATGTCCTCATGCTCGAGATATTTGGCCAGAATTAATGTGGATCTGTTCTAAAGGTTTATATCTTTTATTTTGAGTTATGTGTAGTACTTTCTTATTACTTTATATGGGTACCGTATTCCATATGGAATGATTTCCTGTCAGCCAATCAGAATGCAGGTGTAGCCGAGTTTACGAGCGTGTATGATAACGGCGAATTTGTGATGAAACTCACGCTAAGATGAAGTCTGCTATTAGCAGGTAGCGTTGTAGCAAAGAGTTTACAACTAACTGAATTGTCACAAGGTAGAATTTAACAGACCACTTGAATTGACCCGAATTACTTCTCTAATAGAAAGTTAAAACATTAATTACCTTGTGAACATGTAGCCTGCTAAGCTATTAATAACGATATTAATCCACCCCACTATCTATTCATTTTCCATAAGCACTAATCCAGTACACAGTCATGATGGTGATAATAATAACATGACCAATAATATTGATTATATATTATCTATACAATGTATTGTCTAAAATTATACTTGGACTATTGTAGGAGTATAATCTCGATGTCATTAGGAAGTTCATTAAATTTCATCAATCACTTTAATGCAGATGGCCATACTTGGCTTGACTGTAAATAAGAAGCTTTGGTTCTAATGTATACCGTTAACATGATGAAATTGGCGTTTTTGCTAGCAGTTGATACTGCATAATGTTATGCAGCTTGAAAAATAATGTGTCCCCCAGTAAGACTTTAAATATTTCTGAAGTTCTGAAGCTGTGACAGAGTACATCATAAAACTGTGTTATGAACAAAGGACATACAGGAGCGAAAATGAACTCTGAATGAAAGTCACCGAAGTTTATTTTTCATAACCTCCACTGGCAATACAAAGAAAAATATTCTTACTAAAATAGAACACTTTCACTCTTCAGATGCCTGGTGTATTTTTAGTTATGTGAGCTCATTCATCTGTGGAATACAGGTATTCTGATGTCAGAACATCCCCAGGAGGATAGACCTGAGTGCAATTAGCATTGATGTCCTATTAAGTGAGAAATAACTTTAGTTTCAACTTTAGTTGCATGTTAATTTGTGAATGATTTTGTCACATAACTACAAAGTGCAGGGAAAGCATTTATTGCATTTTATTTTATACCATCCACCCTAAATTCAAATGATCACGTTAAAGTTCACTGTCGTCTGTTGTGTGAAGCATCAAAACAGTCTCTGAATGACTTAATACATCTTTTTCCGCAACTGAAAAACACAAAGTGTACCGTAAGCACTTTGATCCGTGGCTGGAAACCGTATAGTCATTACTGTAAGACTCTATGGCATCTGGAGAAATTACATCTGTTATTCCCGACACACAATCTTTACCTGAGCTCTAAAGACTTGATTTATTCAGCTTCTGTTCCACAAAATCAGGTTTATGATAGGGCTTGGAATTTCACAAGACTTGGGCTCCTTACCCAGAAGCCGCTGAAGTCGCGAAGCTTATAACTTTCAAAAGACGTACATTATTTTTATGAAAGGTCTGCCCCGGGCATTCCTCGGACTTCAAACACAGAAACACAAAAGCTGTAATGTGCAGGGATTGTGTTTTCCAATTCCTTGGCATCAAAGCCGAAGTGTGTTGATGGCGAGTAGAACGTAGCGTGGAACGTAGCATAGACGAGGATGGCCTTTATATCAATATGATACGAAACAGCTAAGGCGCTCCATGCTGGCTACATATGGGTACTCAGCGCTAAATTCTTGTAAATAAATTCAGCTGGTGTCAATGTACACTATGTGTGTATATTTTTTCCTCTGAAACTTTAATGTGTCAGGATCTGGAATTTTAATCCCTTAAAACATCACTTACAGAACTAGCTTTGTCAGTGTTCTGTTATTGATGTACCGTGATGTATTGTAATGTTGGACAACATTATAGTGCCCTTTTAATTAAAAAGTCTATGTGGAATTTGTTTTTAAAGTTCAACAACTCCCTGGAAATTAGATAGATGCTTCGTCCTTTGATCAGAAGAAGTAATGCAAGGCCTACAAATGCTCATCTCCAGCAACATAAAAAGCTGGTATTGATCTGAAAAAGGGGGGGGGGAAAAAGCAGTGTTCCCTTTAATAGACTGACGGCATCTTAGAGAAAAATGTCAGGATCTGTGATTGGCCGTCTGCTGGAGGTGAGCCTTTGGAGTATTTATAGCATCCCTGGTATAGGAAATTGCAGTCATGTAACAAAGCAAATCAGCTTTGGCCTACAGCAAACTGCAACGTAACCAAAAGGTGTTTTTGTGCCACATGCAAAAACATGTCAAAGTATACTGCATTTGTGTGAAATTCGGTAATTTTATCGTTATTAATACGTCGAGGGGGATTCGTCACAGTTTGCGCTAGGAATGCTTTGGCATTATGCACATGTATCCAGTAGATTTTTTCCCATTGATGCTAAGCTATTATGAATAATTGTGTAGCTAAAACAAGGTTAGGAAGATCAGTATCAAAAGGGGAGTTTTGTGTACTTGGCATTGGGGTGTCGTTTCAGATTTCGAGTTGAAATACAAAGGGTATTTCTTACCTGATTTGTATTCATTCACACAATGCAGAGAGCAACCTCTCTTGTTTCCAAGTAAGGAGAGTCCAGACAGGACTTTTGTTTTCCACATAATCCGATACGAGCACGGTGCTTCCTTCAGTACAGCCCCTGGACCACAGCCATCGGTCTTGTCTTGGATGCTTTTTTCAGGACGTTCTTTTAGCTGGGTGGAAAATTACATGTCTGGGACTCTTTTTTTTTTCCATTTAACTTTGATCCCATTATTAATGATTTAAAATTGTATTTAAGATGCACACAAGCAGACTCTAATTAAGTCTTTTGGGATGACAGGCAAATAAAACGTTTGATTTTCTAAAATAATTTGGAATGTGTCGAAGGTGCCATTTTTTTTTTCTCGCATTGCCTCCCCCCAGTTTTTTTTTATCCATTTTTTTTATCTATTATCTGATTGGGGTGTTCATTATGGTCTTGACAAGTGGTTTCCATTGATCTAAATGTATTTGACCCTGCATTAAATGCACAGTATACTAAAGCACTGAGGACCATTGTCATTATGTGTCTTGTTCACAGTTCACAGTCTTCAGCTCTCACAAATACAGGGAAATTGCTGTTTCCTTTCAGGGATTTTTCCTGACAGTGTCCCCGGAGTCCATACTGAAAGTGGCCAAGCATGCATCGGACAACAACAAGATCTTCTGCTTAAACCTCTCAGCCCCGTTCATCAGTACGTTCTTCAAGGAACCCTTGATGAAGGTCATGCCGTTTGTCGACATCTTGTTCGGGAACGAGATGGTAAGTAAGTTTGTTCCATTTGTCAGTGCCTCAGGACTGACATTATCTTCACAGCATATGTATCACAGTTTAAATGCCTTTAACTCGATCCGTGGGTGGGGAAGGTGGGCGGATTTTGCGATTATGTTTGTGAGTGTGTGTCTGTCTGTCTTTGTGCGTGACCTGAGAATTCATTGCGCTGACCCCCGACAAAAGAGAAAAAGGAAACGCACTGTAGGATTTTCAGGCATATTAAAGCCTGCTGTGTTTTTTTTCACCCCCACTGGCAATTTAACATTTCACAAAGGCACCACTTGGTAAAGAAAATAGTAAGAATCAAACTTTTAATCATGGGAGATCTAATGTGGTCTCCAGACTTAGCTCGGTCATGGGTCAGTAAATCTTTGGGAGGTTCTCAGAAAAGGAGCATGCCTTCAGCAGCTTCCTGGCCTACCCAGGATGCACTTGGGTGAGTGGGGCAGCTAGCAATGGAGGGTGTGTGTGTCACCATGCCCTACACTCCCACACTCATCACCCCCTTTCGTGAAGCCTGGTGGGTATGGAGACTTGATCCAGAATCCCAAATGGGGGCCCAGGTCCAAAAGACCCCGCTGATGAGCCAGAGTGATGATGACTTAGAGTCATCTAGAGTCGAGGCATGGGTTTATTAACTCCTATAACCAGTCGTAACACTTGTTGAAGAGTTGCACACGTTGTCATTGTTGAGGAGTCTTCTTATATGACTGTTTTACTTCTAGCTCCGTGGTCTCCAGGGAAAAGCTATCGTTGATATATGCATGTTCCAGACTAGCTTGACTACCAGGGCTTGCTGATCCGTTTACAGTTACATATGGATTTATATTTTGGTGGAGGAAGCTTCACCAGTCTTGCTTCCGATCCTCCATCATTTTTTTTTTCCCCAATAACTACTTATCCGGTCAGTGTCACACAGCTCCCGGGGGTATATAGCTGTCTACATTCTGAAGGAAATTCCAGATTATCTCAGGGCACTATTACACACACACAGACACACACACACACACTCCGTCCTACAGTATAAGGACAGTTTATGGTTACCTGAATCATGTTTTTGGACTGTGGGTGGAAGCCTTTGCAAATCAAGGGGGAAACTGCACTCTAAAAGTGGTGCATGGCTTAGTGGATTAAGACTCTTTGCTAGTGATCAGAAGGTCGCCAGTTCAAATCCCCTGGCTAGTAGAATGATTTCACCATTGGGCCCTTGGGCAAGGCCCTTAACCCCAGTTGCTTCCGGCACTGGCTGACCTTGATTTCTCAATTATATGCTGCTATGGATGAAAAGCATCTGCCAAATAATTAAATCAAGTAACTTACCAGATTAAGTGCAGATTGGGTACAAGCTTTAAACCTGGGGGCCGTGGCATAACAGTTGAGTGTTTGTATCACCTCAGTGTTAAAAAGCCGGTATAGAGAAAGTGATATGATCTGCAGCATTGTACATGTCATTATGTTTCATGCCTGAAAAAGCTTAAAGAACACTCGTCCTTTGAGGCATCTCAAATTATCTTTAAATCTTAGTACATTTCTAGCAAAAGATATCTATACACATAAGAGGAGGCTGACAAGGGTTCAGTGATTATAAAATGATACTTATAGATAAGCTCTGAGAATCTTCCTTAACGAAAATCACTGTCTTTGCTTATCCTTCAAAACCCATTATCTGTTTTTTTTACCACTACTTATTGTTTATCGGAACCTGAAAAGTGTACGCTTCATTTAGCACGGTAGCGTTTATTAGCCAAGTTGGCTGTTCCGCCAAATCAGTGAATGCGGCAGAAGTCGTTGTGGGTCTCGTGGCTGCAGATGTGTTTGAATATTTCATTGTTTGCTGCCATGTTTGAGGTGACAGGGGTGAGTGATTATAGCCAAAATGTCATATCATGATATTTTTGGTTTGAATCACAATCCGTGATTTAGATCGTTTTTTTTTTTTTTGTTTGTTTACAAACCAACCAAATTGGAATGTAAATAGTAAGGCCTGTTAAACTACTTAATCAGCAATTCTATCCTTACAAGAAACACTGCCTGTAGCATTATAATAAATACGTGCACATAGCCTGATATTCTGCATGTTGTCCCGGGTCCTGACCTTTCAGGTGGTTAGAGAGATTGTGCCACCTGTTGTATGAAAGGTGCCTTCACAAAATTAACAAATTACCGTACATTGGTCCACGTCAGATTGTGCAAATCCACACCATTTCCGCACAATCAAAGTAATCAAAGAACATTTTTTTTCTTCCAACTGATTACTCCCTATTAGCCATGCCGCACCCTTCCATCGTCATGAAAAACTACTTTTGTTTATGTGAGATCTCGAGGAAATCACTCTGTTATTATGCAAAATTTAGCTAACTGGTTTGAAAAGATTAATTAAGTTTTCATCTCGAGATCTAGTCGCTAAGTTGAGATCCACTGAGACAGATAATTAGCTGAGAAGCGAGATATACAGACGGCGCTGCGATGTTATGTGGGCCGAAGTTTATTGCCTAATATCCGTCAGCATTTGTTGTAGCACTGTTGCAGTGTCTGAATATGCAGCAATCACGCGATAGGCACTTGTCTGTTTGATGTGTCGTTATAGTGATAGATAACTCTGAATTGCACAATTGGATACAATTGCAAGCAGTCACTATAAATTATCCTCATATTGCCCAGGCGTGACTACTGTGAGCCCATTCCGTTGCCTGCCCTTGTCTTGTAGAACGGGGCAAGTCCCCTGTGCTACAGTGGTCTGTTTGTTCAGCTGTGAGCCCGACCTCCGTCGTTAGGACAAGCTCGCAGCCTACTCGGTAACAGTAACTAAGTGACAGATATGCGGCTGTGTGCTCATGCATGATGCGTTGTGAACGACAGGTGCCATGGGTACCACACGTCACTGCACGTTGCTCGCTGTCAGGATGGGGGGGACCCTTTCCCTCACTACATACATCATTCCAGATGGAAAGTGTAATTTAATTTCCACTGCGTTTCTACGTGTATTGTAGCTAAGGACTTACATTAAATATTGATTTTTGCACTTCTGAGTTGTTTAAATGGGTAATAAGTGATAAAGTGCAAATATCTGACGGCAATGCACTGTTAGCCACGACTGAGCCAGCGATCCTAATCACATGACCAGTAGATTAGGCCCTCTTTAATAAGGTGGCTAGGATTGCTACACTGCCCCCTACTGTTGGGAGCCGCCACGTCGTGATCCTACCTCGGACCCTCAATGACAGGGGCACATATAGGGATGCACTACTGGATATGCCCCCCACCTGTGGGCTTGTCATCCCGCTTCTGACACCAGCACTGTGACTCCGGCGGGGGCAGCTGGTGGCGAGGCTCGAAAATTCCGGTCTGTTCCGGCCGTCCTGCTGCGTCTGTCACCGAGTCAAACTGCCGGAGGAAAACAGCGCGACTCCTGTTCCTGTCACGGCCACGATCCTTTTGGTTGGGGCGGCGGGGGGGGCTGAAGTCGCCCCGCCGCTCTCGGGCCCCAGAACTGGGGCGCGACCCTGGGGGCTGGGCCACCTGCCGCCCGGAGCTCCGCGGGGACGCGGCTAAGGCGGGCGGTGGACGCGGGGAGCCACACTCTCCCAGGGCATCCGGCTTCCGTGGGGGGGCACCGGAGCAAGCAGCTGACCTCTATGGGAGCCTCCCCCATGTATGCCGTTAAATGAGTAGCTGCCTTTTTAGGGTTGGGGGTACAGTAACCCCCATGGGGGGGGGGGGGGGGGGGGG
>JAODKL010000041.1:7274779-7296729 GCA_026780765.1 Petrocephalus schoutedeni
GGGGGGGGGGGGGCTGTTTATCCTCCGTCTTCCAGCCACTAGCTTGCAGGCAGACCTGCAGGCTATGCCAGGCAGCACTAGGCAGGGGTGCACCCTGGATGGGATGACAGTCCGTCACAGGGCACACATACAGATAAGCAACAGCCCTATTTCTTGGGCAATTTAGAGACCTGGACTGCAGGTGGAAGCCAGCGAACCCGGAGGATACCTGCGTGGCACAGCAAGAACAGCATGGGCACCGGGCCTCAGTGAGGCGCCGCGGGCAGGGATGTGGGGAACCGCTCCGGCTCAGCGGCTCCTCTGGTGGGCGGTGGGGCCACTTCGCCCCTTAAGTCTGTGGGTGGAGACCTGCTACGGCTTGATCTCCAAAGCCCGGCCTGCTTCTGCCGTCGGACACCTAAGGGAATGTCCCCAACCACACATCCAATAGGCAAGGATCCTTTAATGGGCTACTAGAATTCCTGCAACATTCAATTCAGTGTAATATCCCACTTTCCTTTGTGGTAAGTCGATGTCCTTCTTCAGTAAGGGTTTACCATGGCAGTTTGTCATTTTACACAGTGATGCTTAATTACTAGTTAATTCCACTATATGAATGCAGTTTTTATTGTAGTATTTTGCGGGTTGCTTATAATGGAATGCTAAAATATCTATATTTGATGGTCTCCCATGAGCCTGTAATATTTTCTGAAACTATTTAACCGGCTCTGCGGCATCTAACCATGGATTTACATCTGTAAACAGCTTTTTGCAGGAGTGCAGTAATTACTGCTTTGGGGGAGTTATTCAGCTCAATGGAAAGTGAAGAGAAGCGATGCATTTACTCAGGTGCCGGGGACCCGGGAACAGCAAAGGCGAGGGCATCGAGCCTGACATCTTTCTCCCTAATTGGCGAATATGACCTGGGAACACTACTAGCCTAATTGAGTCCTTGTCGGCTGTCCTCTGACTACATGGCATAAATTCAGGGCATAACATTTCAGAACACTTAATGGCCACAGTTAATTAAGCAAGACTGAGGAATCGTTATTGCCGAAACCAGATGGCTTAGCTGACAAAATTATTCACAATTTGCTTGCCATTTGTTGCACATAAGATAAACTGTACAATGGAAATTATTTGGTTATTACTCATGAAATTTTATTGCGGAAGCTTAGGGAGTGTAGAAAAATGGCAAGATTAATTGAGATCGAATGAATCACCCCGACTGATATTGTATAGGCCGTGATTCATTGCGGCGTGATTCAGATCATTTGAAATGACTGTCTTAAAAAAAAAAAAGGCTCGAAAGGCTGCTAGGTTGGTAAATGATTTAAAACGCTCTATTCCTCATAAAATGGAGTCGGGAGTTACCGTGAGCCAGTGCGCGATTAAGAGATTTATCCTCTCGTGCCTTCCGCAGCCTCCCCTCACCATCAGGTATTCGCCGCGTGTCGGGGCATGGCAGTGTCTCCTGATGCTGTCACATCCGCTCAGCACAGCCGAAATCACGGCTGCTCTATGTACACGTCTTCCTGGGCGTTTGATGGCCGGCGCGGAAGGCCCCTTTTTCCGCGGCTCAGCCCGTGGCTCCTTCTCCCAGCGCCGGGGTACGGCGCGACAGCGCGCGGGTAACCCCAGAAAGCCCACCCGGCCGGGTTCTGTCTCACCGTGCCACTTCATCCTCTCCCCGACAGCACGGCGGCGCCCACCGTGCTTTCGACTGAGCGTCGGGTCTGGTATGATGGAGGGGGAATGAAGTGACGTTTTATTTGCCGTTTGTAAGAGTTTGTGTACATGTGCTTAGGAATGCTTCTTATGGCACATCCCGTACATACACTTACCGGTTGAGAACCAAGTTGGTGGCTAGGACACCCAGGAACAGTTTTGGGTGCGGTGGGGGTTAAGGGCTTTGCTCAGCATCAGTCTGCCAACCCCAGAATTCGAACCAGCGACTTTCCGATCATGGGCATTAAATCCTAACTTCCTACTCGGCGAAAAAGGAGTGAGGGCCAGATTTCTGCGGAGCACTGGGTACACCGTGCCCCTGCTGCTCAGGCCAGGCCGTCCCACCCAACACAGAGTAGCTGGGATGGGGGGGGGGGGGTTTCCTGTTGTTGTTTCCTGGCCTATTGAAGCGGCCCACAGGCTTGGCTCAGAGAGGTGTCTTCCAAAGGAAAGGATGTGCCCGCGAGAGAGACGGGTTTAAATGTAAAGGAAGTAATAAGGGAAACACAGAGACAATGCGTACGGCCAGATTGAGCCGGCTGCCTTCCTCCGAGTCACTGTCCTTAGTCATTTAAGTCAAAAGCCCACACAATGGCTGTAAAGAAGAAAAAAAAAAAACTAAAAACGGACAGTGCAGACACTTTCTGTGTTGTGTAACTGGCTTCATTGTTGTACCAAGTGCCGTATTTATTTATTTATTTCTGAAGCACCGTTGGCGCGGCGTTGATGCCAGCGGCTGCTCTGCCGCGGTTTCACTCCACCGCGCCGAGACCGTACCTGTCGCCAAAGCGCACACCTGCCGCTATAGAGCGCCGGATCCATATACGTCGTCTCGGTACATGTCCCGACTGGCCCTGCCAAATGTTTTCTGTCAATAATCCAAGCAGCGAGAGAGCATGAGTCTGCCAGGGGAGCCCGGCTAACAACTGTAATTGTGCGGACTCGGGGTTGGCCTTGGAAATCCTCCGAAAGTGAACCGTGGAATATTTGAAATCGCCGAGGGTTAAAAGAGGGGTTCTCGGAACGCCGCGCAGGAAATATGAGACCGTGCGGCATCTTAACAAGCAGGTTGGGACCGGAGTCCTTTGAAAGAGAGTAATGATGGATGTAAGAGGAGATATTGTGCTGAGGGTCGATCAATAGTGCGAGCTCTCTGCTGGCGCTGGGGCCAGTATATTTCTGTCACAGCCAGAGTGAGTGCAGGATGTCAGCTTGTTGCTGGAATGACTTAGAGAGGTTTAACACCGGCCTCCTCTGATACCCTATAACCCCGTATTTTCCTGCTTGTGATCTAGTAGGACTCAAAGGCCAAAGGGATGTTTTCCTTTCTCTTATCTTCCGGAGCACTGTGGAAAAGAAGGCCTTTTGTCCTCGGATGACAATATTCCCACAGTCCGGCCATGGTTTTTTTTTTTTTCTTTTTTTTCGGTACACTCATCCTTTGCTTTCTGTCACCTCTCACCCCCACCCCCCCCGTTCTGTTGCCATTTGTAGATTTATTATTACAGTAAGTCGGACCGCAGTGAATAAATCTGTCAGGAGCTGTATAAAAGCAGGTTCAGAAGTGGACATTAGTCTTTTGATTTTAGGTGGGGGGGAAAAAGAAGTCCAAATATTTTGTATTAAAGTAAAAAAAACACATCCATTCAAACTGGTTGCGTGGCATAAAAATGCAGTTTTACGAAATGTAATGGGCATCTCTTTTTTTTTTTTTTTTTTTGACTGTCAAAGGTAACCCTGGAAATCATTGCTGTGCTTGTGGGTGCTGAAAACCGACTAAATTAGGTATTATATCAGCAGCATGATTATTAAGCCTTTACTTGGAACTGTGGTTTTCATTTATGAAAATATAGTGTTCTTATATAAAGGTTTTGTTGAGCAAGTCTGAATGATCTCACATATAATGCTGTCTTTTTGGAGGGAATCTTGTGTTGCTGTAGAATGAATTGATGTAACATGGGGGGAGCATTTAGAACGTATATAAGATTGATGGAACACAGACGATTGAATGGTGGAGGAAATGATCTGTTACTTATTTTGAAACCACACCTCTTTGAAGTCCAGCATTGTTCCCATATGAACTGAATGACTTATTATTTTGATGTCCCGCATTATTGTGGCCTTTTTGATTGCATCGTGGTGAGTATTTCCTTGAAGCGAAGCCGTGCGGATATAGACTTTCTTTTGCGGAGTCCTCACGGGTAGCTGCACGCAGGCCAGGGGAACAGCTCGCCGCTCCAAACCTCAGTAAATTAGAGCCCCCCCCCCTCACCTGGCAAGGGGCCATTTCATGCCACATCAGCAGATAGGGCCGTGAACAAATCCAATTCTGATGTGGCCAGTTCATTAAAAGGAAACTTTCATCTCCTTGACACAAATGGTTTACATTGTCGAAAAATACTTTTTTTCTTCCTTTTTTTATCGTTTTAAATATGCGAGCAGTAAAAGAGCGCAAGATCTTTATTACGGAGTCAGAAGTGAATAGAGCAAGCTAAGTGATCTAGCAGGCGAATTATGTTCATTTTCTCTATGAAGCTTTTGTATCTAACTGCTGCAAGTTTATTTGATTTTTTTTTTGTTGTAAAAAAAAAAAAACAGCAGTACGTAAAATCATTTAGGACGCATGCAACAAAGTACTTTGCCAATACAATAACCAGTTCTTTCCCCCATATTGTTTTAGTGGAGTTTTTCATATTATTCCACTGCCAGTAAATGTCTGTTGGTCTGTGGTGCTGTTTCCATGTCACCTCATAATGAGTAGTAGTATCAGTGAGGTCTTTGCTTGGGGACGGCCCCACAGCACTGCAGCTGTCGCTCGCACACACCCAGTAAGCACGCCCACCCCCACCCACCCGGAGACAAACAATGCATGCCTCTGCATTGCTTCCTTTACCTTCTGATGTTATATCCTGTATTACAAATTCTCTTCCTTTCGCTCCTACGACATTCGCTGCCTATCAGATGTTAGATATACCGCAAATGTTTCCTTCTGCTTTGACTCTGGACTTTTCCAGAAGCCATGGGTAAAAACTTCACGGCCTTCATCTTGGACAGTTAAAGGGGTCAGAAGAGAAGGTCGCGTGTGTTTCATTAAAGCAGGAAAGAGGCACGTGCTTTGTAGAAAGCGGAGGCTGCCACGCGGGCTATGGAGGCTAATCCCCTCCATGGCTGTGTAGCCCTGTTTGTTTGTGTTGTCTGTCTGTCACACCAGGCCTGACAACTGAGCATCTCCAGCAATCTCTTCAGTCTTGCTTGGCTGCTAGTGTTTTGATTAAATTGTGTCTCGTTGCCAAGTGCCAGTAAAATAGATGTAAGCTTATATTCTGCAAAGTCCCTCGCTATCAGCTCCTTAATTGAGAGAATGGAGCTATGGTAGTTCATGCAGAACTCTACACAGTTGGTAATGACATCTGTCAACTGCTGAGGCAAATCTGGTAAAGGCTCCAGATACTGCTTCTGTAAAAGTTCACCAATGCAGACTGTAAATGGCAGAGAAATTAAATTAATAGTGAGCTTCTCTCCCAGCAAATTAAGAGGAGTTTTAACTTGACCCATTTTTTGACAGGTACCAGGATGGAGAATTCTGCTTAAAGTATAACTTGAAAACCAGATTTGGGGGTTAACCAGTACAGTACTGGATGCATTTCTAGATTTAAGTTTTTTAAGCTGTCACCTACCTTTACATTTGAAGGTCAGACAGATCGGTTCCAACTATCGGTCTTGAGTGAGAATGTAAATCAAATTTATTCTTTGCTGGTTAGCTACAACATTCATATTTTATTCATTTCAATATCGACATTTCTAATTTAGTAAAATGTGTATACAAGTAACACCTAGAAATCTATTGTCTTTTATGTGTAGATTATCAGACACCATCAGCTACAGTGTCTCTCACGTAAGCCCCTCAACTAAAACCTATCTTAAGCAATTTGTCTTTGACCCAGATTTCATAGCTTTCAGATGTTTACACATGCAGAATATATTAATAAACAAAGTAAAATTACCTACAATAGGCTAACACGCCGCGCACTGTATTATAATTTGTGCAACACGAGTAACCTAAAGGGATTTTGCATTCATGCCAGGAAAGATCTGGAGAGATACACACAACGTTTCGCGGCTGCCATGTGTGTTTGAAGAGCTTACGGGCACCATCTCTCCATGTTGTCATCTGATTAACAATGTGGGCATATGACTTGCATCAGAACCTATGTTGAAATCATTATAAACCAGACCAAGTATAGACAAAACAAGCCTCTAGACTGTGTCTACCAAATCCGTAAATCGACTTTTACAAGTTCTCGTGAAAATAAATCCCTGGTGGTTGTCTGTCAGATGAGGTCCGCAGACTTGGTTAATACTGGTTAGGTTAGGTTAGGTAATACGTTACTGATCGTGTTAAAGACTAACTCTTTCGGTACCTCTATAGTTTGATGATTTTTGGTGTGGTCCGGTGTTTTAAAAAGCCGAAAAACAGCTCCAGGCAAAATCCTCTTTATTCCTCAGGAGATCAGTTTAAACACATGCAATAAAAGCTCTGCTGTTAATTTCCAAAGTGCCTCCTTGAATGAAATGTATATGTCTGTGATCTAAGAGCTTGTTAATGTTTTGTGCCATTACACTACAGAGAGCTTCATCTTCAGCTGGGAGTTTCTCCTCATCTGACATTTATTTTACAGAAATGACATTGAAAAAAACTGATCTTTTCTTCCCGGCGAAATTTTGGTATCAGTGAAAATAGTGAGTTGAATATGGTGATTTGTGGCAAAACTAGATGTTAGCGGTCTGACATATTGGCTGAATTATGAAAGTCATGCAATCCCAGACTCAATGAAAGTCCCAGATAACTACAGTACATACATCGGTTACATATATCCAATAATGTGTAAATTTCATGGTATGAATACAGACTGTAATTGGCTCAATAAATGTTTCTTTGATGTGGCTCCCAATATTTTCAGATTTCCTGGTTTATCCTGAAGGTAGGTTAGATTATACAGTACTGCCAGCCTTCCTCCTAACCAAGAACATGGGGCATAGAATGTGCAGAAATTCTTTATTTTCCCTGCCATGGTTTGTTTTTAACATGAACATGCCAATGGTGCTAAATCAGACTTGTATCCCACTGTGCACTTCCACAAGTGAAAGGAGACATTTGTATTACTGTTTAAACAGTTTAACTCTGTTTTCACTGTTTCTCTCAAATGTTTAATAATGTTTATATAATATTGCCCATGTACTTGATTTAAATGTATATGTATAGTGGAGAGTGGAATGGGAGCATTATAAGCACCATTGCCTCATAGTCGCAGGTTTATGGGTTCGATTCCTGAACTTGTTTCTCTAAATTAACCATAACGTGTGAATGTCTGCCCTGTGAAGGACTGGCATCCTACACAGGGCGATCCCCTGCCTTGTGTCCCATGCCTCCTGGGATAGGAGTCCTGTGACCCTATAATAGAAAAAGGACGGCGTACAGTGGTCCATAACCATTTCTTTTGTGAAATCTACTGGCTGTCTAAGGAACTGTCTGCAGACCACTCAGACATCTGTGAGAGGTGTGACGGGCTAAGGAATCTACTTTCGTTTCATTGTTTTCATCGTCTCCAGGCATAACATATCATATTAGCCTAAGAAACAGCTGTTTACTGAAAGACCACAAACAGGAAATAAGTATAACTTAATATAAATAAAGTATGGGTCCAGCTTAGCATGCCTGTGTGAAACACTTTTAAAATTTCCGTCTCAAACATTACTCTAGGCTGCGCAACTGAGCTAACGTTTTTGGTTTGTATTAGCCTGGGGGAATTTAGTGTTTCAGCATATCAGCTTTTATTAACCTTAGTGCTGAGCTCTACTCTTTGATTTGTATTCTTTCTGAAACACTGCCATCATTTTTTTTTGCATGCTTGTCAAATAATTACAAACAACTGTAGAGAATACAGCAGAGTTAATCACAGTATTTATTATTTTGTCTGTCACAGCAGATAAAACATGAGTAAACCTTAGGTGAGCTTTACAGGTTGAAAATGCTATTATTTTGTCGCTACAATTGTCAATGGCTGAAGCCATGTCTACTGTACATTACTGATCCAGTGTCTGCATTTTTGACAAGCCACTCACTCTTCCATTGGATGCATTAGCGAAGGACACAGGAGGAGATTTTTTTGCAAGATCTTGTTAAAACGCGTCTAGTGTTTTTTACATATACCGAAGTCTGCTTCTCAGGACAATAAAAGCCAAGACATTAACCAGAAAGTCCTTCCACGTGAAATGAATTATTCAACAGCGATAACGGAGCACCTGGTCATAATGTAGACCATCGGGGCTCTGTAATCGTCGGGGCAGACACGGAACTCCTTTTTTTTTTTTTTTCTCACTGTCTAGGCATTGAACTTTATCTTGTAAAGCTGAATCGCGTGGCAAACGTCCATGAAAGACACTGACTCGTTTTAACTTCTCATATAGAAGTCGAAAGAAAGGTTTTGAGCAATGTACAGTCTTCAGGTTGAGTGAAGATTTGTGTATCTGAATGTAGAAACTGCTAGACCTTCACTGCAAAATGTGAAACTAATTAATAGTGTCCATCAATCTATTCTCGAAAACTGCTCATCCAATTAAAGGCAGCAGCTAATTAAGACTAAAATTTGGATATAGATAAAACACCTAAATGGGGCTCCATTTTAGAAGGGGCAAGCAGCCAAACCAACTGGTCTATTTAAAATGGAGGACATGGAAGGTACCAAATGGCGAACTGAAGAGGAATTTTGTATTAGTTTCACCTCAGTGGCCAACCCGAATTATATTTTGAGTTTTTGATTCTTTTCCATGTATTTTTCGTATACTGCTTTCCTCATTATCATCTCTTAATATTCTATACATTAATTTGTTGACTGGAGACATCCTCACTGAATTCATCATTGGTTGGCCCCTTAAATTGTTAAGGTGATGCCCAACTCAGTTGGGGGGGCATATGGTTGCTGGACGTCTGAGGTATTTGTAGACATTTACTCCGTTCATTTTTTATAGATTTCGTTTGCTATTGTTTGATGTTTTGTTTTGCTTTTCGTCTGTGCTGTGTATAACCTGTAGTGAAACTCGTTTCACCCCTTGCTCCCACAGTAAATCAGAGCAGAGAACTTTATGCTTGTCTGTAAGGCCTCTTGCATACTCTGCTGTTGGCCATCTTAGCAACAACATTGTTACATAATAAGGAAGTATATTTCATGTGGTTCAAACTGTATAGTTATAATAAGGTCTAAGCACTGACTTCACACTAATTCAATGAGTTAATGCTGAACTGTACTGCCTAATTACTCCCAGTAAACCCTGTTTAACCTTGGCAATGCAAATAACTGAATTAGCCAATAATAAAGTTGTGATTTGTGGCCTGGAAGGTATGAAAGGATTCCAGGATTTTATTACGTGGCACTATAGGGGAGGTGTGTACTGCCACCCTGATAGCACATTCCCTGCGGAACGGCTGGCGTGTATCAGGCTTCTACCCCGAACAAATACCGAACTCTTTCTATGCATTTACATAAAAGTGTTTGAGGTACGAATCCAACTTACAGTTTAATTAAAGTGCAGGCAGAGGAACAGTCGATAATGTATGTTTATCACAAAAAAGCAAAGAAAATGTCTTAAATAATAATAAAAAAAAATGTATGTAATTTATGTTAGTATTAAGTTACCCAAATACTCCTTCATTTGGATACAATTCTCAACTAACCAGGCAGACATTTGCCGTCTTAAGCCGTTTGTTCAAGCAGAAACTAGGGAAACAGCTGCTCTAGCTCTGAGTCGAGCGCTACATGTAAATTGGCAAATCGCTCGCTCTTAATGAGATGTGAACGCAAAACAGTTCCTTTGGATATAACCATAGTCATTTGAATAGTACTAATAATAGCAGTAATAATAATGATTGATCCACCTTCCAACCACTTAGCCAGCGCAGTCTTTGAGGTACTTATTGTTATAATGTGTCTTGGCTGGCTTAATGTGTTAGTCAGTATCTTGGTCATATGCAGAGAGGGATTGGGGGGGGGGGGGGTGCAGAGGGCACATCCACAGGAGGTAACAGGAGGTAACCAATGAAAATCGAAATGGGGGATGGGGGTAGTTATTAGCCGCCACAGTGCCAGGATGGTCAGGCAGGAGTCCTCCATTCTCATCCTGCGCACAAAAAAACGCCCCGGCAGCTTCTGGCCACCCCCCCCGCTCGTCCGAAGCCCGGGCTGGTGCCAGGCGCACTTGCTTGGCCGAGCCTCCGGCTCATCTGCGTGTGGCAGATTAATTGATGTGTCCCCGGCACCATTATGCTGACCCGTGGCAGACGGGCCGCCAGCCGCCCCCCGGGACCCACTAACCTTATTGCTTTTTTTCCCCCCCCCCTCACTCCTTCCTCTCCTAAAGGGCAAGGATGTCAACATCTCCCCAAGGTCACACTGTAAAGCAGTGTAAAGACCTTTCCGACATAATTGGATAATTTACCATCATAGAATCACCTCACTGTAGCATGTGGGCTCCGTAGTTAAAATCGTAAACCCGGCGATGGGATTAGTCCGTCAATATTGTCTTCTGTCATCTTAATTATGGGCTTTTTCACCATTCGTTATGCGGAGATGACTGGCTATCACCGGACATTAGCCATGAGTAAAGTAGCGTCCTTTCCGTCTGTAATCATTACTGTGTCTCCTGGTATTGTATTCTTCGCGGGCTTGACCTTGTTATTTTTCAATTTTCTCATGGGTTACAAAAAAAAGCGAAGTGAAATGGCTCGAGCTGGAATCTGCCACACTGTTGTCATGCTGCTGTGGTAATTTAGGAAAAAAAAAAAAAAAACCTGGCAGATCAGAGCAGTTGTTTGGTCTTCGGAATACTAATTGAAAAGAAGGCAGAGTGGAATCGGTTTATGCTACTTAACCTCGGAAAATAGCACAAGGCTTAAGATAAGTGACTGAGGAAAGTGAGATGTCTCTGCACATATTGTCCTGCACCCGGCAGAGTGTCTCTGTAATTAACTGTTCATTTTTGTTTTATTTCAGGAGGCAGCCACTTTCGCCAGAGAGCAAGGCTTTGAGGTGAGTTGACCGGCAGTTGCTCACTAAACAGATCCTAAAGGATTATTTTTGCTGATAATGAAGTTCTTTTGGACAGTGATTGATGTGCTATTATACTCTCCAGGTCTTGCAGCAGTTGCCATGGAAACCTGGCAGTCGCCATGGTTTCTTTGTTCAGCCAGCTCGGTGTTATGACGCACTCTGCTAGGTCTGCACCCAACATCGCCTACAGATGTTATTTATTGAATTTTGAAAAGCCTCATGGGAAGCTGAGAAGTTGGGCACGGCTTCAAGCTTCCTCCGCAGATACTGGGGAAATCAGGCTGCTTGGTTAAAAAAGCCACCTCATTAGCTTTATTACAGTTGGGGAGGATTCAGTGCTCTAGATCTGTTGTGATGCTACAGTAAATAGTGCACTACAGTAACCTTTTAATAACTGAATTACTGCCACCTGTGGTTTTAGAATATGCAAATTAAAATTATAGTCCTTCTCAGTACATAAAATATTTATGCATAAAAGCGGCTGCTTCTTCAATGAAGGAGAAGTGCTAATTTTGTCATTTTCCTGTCGCATCCATAATATGGCTCTTTTATTGTCTTTTTGATCTTTTTACCAAAAATTCTTAGATACCAGGAAGTAAATACAAAAGCCAAACACAGTTGCACACAGTGGGCACCACTTCAGCATATTTTTTTTTATTTATTTATTTTTTTGTGTGTGGTTTTGAAATGAATCAGGAATTAACTCCCTAGTTAGTTAGGTTATTAGAAGAGTTAGGATAAATATACCTATATACACTGGGGAGGGAAAGGGAAGCCTCAGATAAGCAGTGGCTGTTAATGATGTTTTAACAGGCAACGCGCGTGAAATTTGAAAATCTTTCGTTAGCTTTCCGTGCTGCATGAGGATGTCGGCCGTCTCGCGCTTATTTATTTATTTTTTGGGCTGGTGCCTGTCATTTATCATTTTAGGAGGTCAGATGTGGCGTTAGCCTGCTATCGTATGCTAAAATCCGAGCAGCTCGGCACATTCATCATTATCGTGGCTGTGATTCCGAAGCCCGGGAGAACATTCTCGCTCCTTGAATGGCTGCTATTTGGTGTGTCAGGTAATTAGCATACAGTAAACACGGTATCAATGGTGAACAGTAAACAACGGAGAGTGCATCTGAAATTAAAGAGCCATGACACTCCTGCAGCGAGCAAACGGTAAAAAAAAAATAATAAAATGATGTGTTACATGTACAGAAGAAATAGCATAATTTAGAAAATCCATTGGTTTTACCTTGGATTGACCTACAGTCAAACATAATTGGTTCCAGAAGGTAAAACAGTTCACTCTGAACAATTCCCAGTGTTCCAGTGAACAGGTTTTGTTTTTTCTTTTATTCGCCTTTGTTTGGCAACAATGAGAATGTAGCATATACAGTTGCTTTGATATACAAAGGAGACTGGCACCCATTCCTGACTTATATATATATATATATATATACATATATATATATATATTTATACACATGATGTGCATGTATGGATGAGTGCTGTACAGAAACAAACCCTCACAAATGAGTCATCCTGGTCCCTCTCCTTTCTTTTGTGTTGTTTAGGGGTCTGGTGTTTTACATCTCTTTCATTTGCCATAGAATTATTACAGCACAGCACTTCTGATAAATGGTATGCACATTTAAAGGGGTAGTTTAGGGATGTTACTACTTAAGTGAGCCAATAATATCCTTACATACATTTGCAGAGATATTGAGGCAATATGTGAGTGCATAATGTAATTTGTAACATAATGAGTGGAACCATTTGTGCATTCTCACAAATCTGAAGTCCATTTTCATTATTTAGTAACAGAAAGAAATTTGATAAGCCCCTGTAACGTTTCAGGCTCTAAAGGGCATTTATTTCCTTCTCTTTATAAAACCATCATTAGGGCTGGGTGCACCATGCGTTTTTCAAATAGCCTTGCATGGGAGGTTGTCAGTTAAGCTGTAATTGAGACTCACCAAAATTAATTTTAAGGGGATATGAGTTTTATGCACTGATCAGCCATAACATTAAAACCACTGACAGGTGAAGTGAATAACATTGATTATCTCGTTACAATGGCACCTGTCAAGGGTGCCATTATATATTAGACAAGTGAACAGTCAATTCTTGAAGTTGACGTGTTGGAAGCAGGAAAATTGGGCAAGTGCAAGGATCTGAGCGACTTTGACAAGGGCCAAATTGTGGCTAGACAACTGGGTCAGAGCATCTACAAGACTCCAGGTCTTGTGGGGTGTTACTGGTATGCAGTGGTCAGTACCTACCAAAAGTGGTCCAAGGACGGCCATCCAGTGACCCAGTGATGGGGTCATGGGCGCACAAGGTTCACTGTTGCATGTGGGAGCAAAGGCTAGCCCGTATGGTCCAATCCCTCAGGAGAGCTTCTGTAGCACAAAATGCCTAAAAGGTTTATGCTGACTATGATAGAAAGGTGTCAGAACACACAATGCACTGCTACATACTGCTACGTAGCTGCAGAACAGTCAGAGTGTCCATGCTGACCCCCAGTCTACTATGGGCACATGAGAGTCAGAACTGGACCATGGAGCAGTGGAAGAAGGTGGCCTGGTCTGACTGGTCATGTTTTCTGTTACATCATGTAGACAACTGGGTGCATGTACGTTATGTACTTGGGGAAGTCATGGTACCTGGATGCACTATGGTAAGAAGGCAAGCCAGCATAGGCAGTGTGATGCTCTGGGCAATATTCTGCATGGAAATAGTATTCCCTGATGGCTGTGGGCTCTTGCAGCAGCCTAATGAGCCAGGTCACGATGCAATAATTGTTCAGGAATGGTTTGAGGAACATGAAATAGTGTTGAAAGCGTCGAAATGACCCAGATCTCGATCCAATCGAGCATCTGTGGGATGTGCTGGAGAATCAGTTCCAATCGATCCATGGAGGGTCCACCTCGCAACTTGCAGGACTTGAAAGACCTGCTGTCTTGGTGCTAGATTCCACAGAACACCTTCAGAGGTCTTATGGAGTCCATGCCTCGATGGTTCGGAGCTTTTTCGGTGGCATGACGGGAACCTGCGCAATATTAGGCAGGTGATCTTAATGTTACGGCTGATAGGAGTATATATGCAAAGTGACTTAAGCCTGATGGAAAATCTACACATTGTAGCATAGTAGAAACTTTGGAAAATATATTGGCGATTACCTAACGCTAAGTTGCTGCAAGTTCATACAGTTCCCTCTGACTGATTAGCATAAAATACCCATTGCACTGGACATATGTAAATGAGTTATTTTTAGTCAGATAGGTGTTACATTAAGCACACGATTTGCATTTTTTCAGAATAATGCACTCTTAATGTACATTTGTGTATATATAGTGAAATAAAGGCTACAATTATATTAAAACGCTAAGGAAGGGGTAAAAAATTAGTTTTATCTTTGCGATTTAATTTTCATTCCTTTGAGAAGCAAGTTCAAATAGAGGATCAAAAACTAATTAGCTCATTGTGGAGCCTCCCAGGTTCACAAGGCTTCTGTAAAGTAGTTTATTAGGTGTTGACTGGTTGAAGTAAAAATTGACTGTTGATAGAACTGATGCATCTATCAAATCCCATGAAGCCCTTTTGATTGACTAAGAGATCTGATCCCACCCTCAGACATTTACACATTTATCTCAAAGTTCCTATGCTCACATAGATTATACAGCATTGTCTGTTGAGTCTTTTCTAATAGGCTTTGTAGATGACTTGAAACAGGTTTAAGCACAATAGTCACATGCTGTTGTCAGACAACATAAATGGTAACAGGTTGTGCTGTCTCACCAGCGTCTGCTTCGTCTTTTTATTTTGTTTTGTGTTTTATGTCTTAATTCAAACCAAGAACTATGGCCTGTCTCCTGGGATGCTTGACTGGAAGGCTCTCGGGTGGTTCACACTATTCCGTTAAGACTCTGTCTTACTGCAAATATAGAGTTTATGTAGAGCACAGCTCACCTTGCAGGCCACTGCGACACACCCAGCCAGGGCAGCGAAATCTGAGCATCAGAGGCTGCTTGCATTGCGCTGCAGCATTCATTGTACAATCTGTCGCTAACCTGTCCAAAGACAGGTCATTCAATAGTGCACCAGTGTATTGGGTCCATTCAAAATGTTATTGATAGCAGGTCATATCCAGTAGATCTGCTAGAGTGTTCACATTTAATAGAAACAAGTCTTGCCATTAAAATATGAGTATTCATGTTTATATAAACATCATCAATGTCTTAAACAGCACAGTAATCCATATGAGGTGATAGAGGTGTCCAGGAAATGCAAATCAGTGAATATTATACTACACGTTTTATTTATCCGTATATCTGATGTTGATTATTATATAGAGGACATAAATTAAAAATTTAGTGTTTTGTGGATTTAAAGGTGTTGTATCCAAGACATGGTGGCGTGAAATCAGGATACCACCTGGTCTTGCATTACTTTGCTTTTTACTGAGAAATGATGTTCACCTTTGATGTTGACCGCATCAGGATTTGTGTTGATCAGAAGGTCATTGGCCAAAAACAGGAGAGCGGAACTCGCATTTTGTGTTTCATGTATTAAAGTGTTTCGTGTCATTTCGTGCCATTTCACTTTCATAAAACATACGCACTCCTTACGTTGATTAAAAATTGTTCTCTCTTATGCTCCCTCGGTGATGTTCAGTTGCAATTCAGCTTTATTTGATTAAGGTAAATTTTAGAATCGGGGAATTTTTATATATGCGCATCCAAAGAGGAGAATTCTTAAGTTTGTCACTTTTAATTTGGGTTTTATACGTCATCGTTTTATGGATCTAGTTTGATAGTTTTCTGCCAGTCACCTGGATATAATAACACATTATTGCTGTGCTGTGTTGATTTTGACAAGAAAAAGGCTGATTGATAAACAAAAAGGTCTGCTAGATAGAAAGCCCGAGGCTCCTGCTAGCAAATCGAAATCGCTCTGGCGAATTCTGCCAAAAGCCTTTTCACTATTACCTTTTTCAATTAGCCTCTCGTTTGGTCTCCCCCCCGCGTCACTCTTGGCCGGTAGAGATCACGTTTAGGAAGCATTTATCCGCCTTGTTATGAACGAGGTGCCATAGCTTCATCCGGGGGGTGGGGGGGGGGGGGTGCCTCAGTCCCAGTCCATTTCCACGACCACAGCAGTGAGCACATCAGTCCAGGCTACATTTCTCTGGGCAAATGAAAGGGGTAATTTCCCCCACCACTGCCCTGAGTGACTGATAGACATTCCATCTGCTTCTAATATGCCTTGATAGGTTAATTATGAGGTGGCTTTGACACGGGATCAAAGTGAAGCCCGCCGGAGGGTTACATGGTCCCTGGGCGCACATGCATCCTGCGTGAGAGTCCTGTGTAAACATAACCTGCTTCCAGATTTACAGTGTCACACGGCTTCCTTTGCGGTGGTCTTATCTCAGAGCCCCATCTCCTCCCTTTACGTACCCCCGCCCCCACCCCCACCCCATGCCACAAACTTTCGTCATTATAAGAAATTATGTAACTAGTGAACGTGCATGTGTAAAACCCACGTAGGCCCGCTTTTTATGTGAAATATTTTGAGATGGCAGGCGATGGTAAAGATTGTCAGATAAGGCAGCCTTTGACGTTAAATATAGATGTCCCGTGTGGAGGGAAGAAGTCTGTATGTATGTTTTTTATCTATGACTTCAAGGTTTAACTAAGATTTCAGTGTACTTTGCTGGTCTATGTCTTGCGATATTTATGAGTGTGTGTTTTTATATCTGTTTGTATAAAGCAGCACTGTAATAACTATGAATTGGAGTATTTATCTGAAGGATTATCTCATAGCTAGTCAAACTAATATTCATAAGAGTTTTGTTTGTCTCATCGTTTGGATGCTGTAATTTGAGGTTCTATTGCGAGCATGTTGTCTTGTGTTCGATTGCTATCTTTAATACAGTATCGCAATGGGGATCTCCAAAAATGGCGTGTTATCAGGAGAGAAGCATTACCGGCACCAAGTTTTGGTTTTTCACTCGGCCAGTCCCATGACCTGAGTTTTGTCATCTGCTAATGATTTGAGGTTCATCACTGGGCGACATAACTATAGTCATACTGGGACTATCAGCTGGCTCCTACAGAAGGGCGTTGAGCAAACCTGACTGTTGCCTATTGGTTATCGTTCACTACAAAGCAGCTCCAGTTGGTGCTAATTCTCCGGCATGGTTCCCCGTGACGTTTCAAGCGCTATGAGAGTGATCGGCATTCCGAAGCAGTAAAAAAAAATAATAATAATTACCTAATGCTTTAGCATGCCAGACAACAAAGAATGCTGATTTTACCGTAATATGTGGACAATGTGTGGTTCTTTAAAAAGTACGTACATTTGTCTGTTTTGGAGCACCCAAGATAGACACAGGGGAGCTGTTTACAGAAAACATGAACAATTTTAACAGATAGCCATATGAAAGTATGCAGACAAGTCTGTCAGTAGTGTCATTTCCAGCTATAAGTGAGTCTGAATTATATTATTGATATTAAAACTACAGGCTACAATTTCTGTACAGCCTTCCAAGGTTACAAACTTTGGAGCATGTTGTCTATAAAAGCTATAAAAGTTGGCTATTGACTGAGTAAAACAGTTTTAAAAATGGTAACATGTAGCCCTACTAATGAAAACTAGCTGGTGTCAGGAACACAAATAACCACTCTGTAGGTGGTTTCCTACGGAAAACAGCAAATCAGGCCAGCCAATATGGATCAGTGTGGGGCCGGGCCAAGGAGGTCAAAAATTGTAATATTTATTTTAAAGCTTATTTAACCAATGGCAATTTTCATGGTGTTATAAGTATCTGGGGTTTTGAGTTATTGTGTGTTGCACAGCTGGCAGCCTGCCACGTCCTCCAAACAACACTCATTGCTTAAATTCTGTTTATGCCGACATTGACTAACTAGACGGTATTGAGGAAATTGCAGTTTGAAGCGGCTTTATATCAAAGTGAAACGTGAGACCGGCGCATATGAAAAACTATTTTTTAAACCCTAAAGACGTGCTCCATTGGAAATCTGCAAGTGTAGTTAGAAACATAAGCAGCTCAAAGGATCGAAAATAAAAAGAGATAGGGGCTAGGGTGGGGTGGTGGAGCAGTGGGGGTTCGCCGTGAACAGGACTGGTCTCCCGGAGACAAAGCCGCCAAGTGCTGGTAACCGTGATGACGGAAGACCCCCAAATCCACAGTCTGGCATGTGGACAGCGAGAGAGGAACTGGCTGGCGGCCACCGTCCCAGCCCGAGTGGCTGGGCCTTTGTCTGCATGAAGTAAAAGGTTACAGAGAGAAGTCATTGGGACTCACCAGTGAATTCAGTCGCCCTGCTCGCACACTGGCCTTTGTGGCTTTATAAGCTCGCTTTGTTTTCGGCGACATTGTCGTCGTTCCCCCGCTCTCTCCCTCACGCCCCCCCCACCCCCTCCCCTTTTACCCGCCCCCCCCACCACACCACAAACCCTTCCTTTAGTTTTGACATTTGCACTTCTGCACTTCTTTTCCGTAGGTGCAAAAAAAAAAAAAGGAAAACATTTTTCTCGTATAGCGAAATAAAAAGGAAAATGTCCTTTTAAGTCAGAGAAATCAGACAAGATGTAAGTGACTAAGCAGGTTTCACGCTGCTCTCTGAGCCTGGGTTGCGCGCATTGAAAGATCGCCTGGGGGCAAAACCAGACATCTGCCATCTGCCCGAAACCAGCTTGATGGGTCAGCATGGAGAATTATTGGAACAGCCCAGTTCTATTCACCTCCTCTTACATTATTTCACTTTCTATTTCTTGGTTTTCACTTTTATTTTAGAGTTTGAATATAATTGAAGTGGTACTTGATAATCAACTCTGTAGCTCATTTGTTAAGGCTTTAATTGCAGGTTCCTTTATTAGTTACCAGTTCTGAAGATAAATGTATCTTTTGTATTAAGTGGTAGCTTAGATTGAAATAGTTTCTCACGTTGAATAATTAAGCCTTAATTTAAGTGAAATGACTTCATCTTCCGAAATGGGAAGACCTCAAAGATATTTTGCTTAAGACTCTTAGACGTGTTTATTAAGCCCACGCTATATTTTGCTCCAGTGCTTAGCCCTTTAACTTGCAATCTACAACATGAGCAGCGTTAGCCCCGATCTCGGCCAAATTGCTCTCAGAGGATTTGTGTAACGACGAGCGTGTCGTCTTAATTACCGTCACTGAGGATTGTCGTTTACTTTTCAGACAGAAGACATTGGCGAGATCGCTCGGAGGACGCAGAGCTTGCCGAAGGTGAATGGGAACAGGCAGCGAACCGTGGTCTTCACTCAGGGCAGGGGCGACACCGTGGTAACAAAAGGTGGGGGAGTCTTCCGTCTCCAGCTCCAAAAAGAGCAGCAGGCATGTATGGGCCTGCTGGTGACCGAGGTGCTGTCATTGAATCTAAAAAGATATTTTAAATGGTTTTGACCATTGTTTTAGCCATTTACAACATAAAAGTGGTTTACGTCTCCTTAGTATTATCACCCATATATTTCTGACTAGCTATGAAATTCAAGGAAACAGGTAATGTAGTGGTCATGGTTATTTATTTGCTGTTGCACCCTTGAGTAAATTATCTAGCCGAATACATAGGTAACGACTGTAAGTCGTTTCGGATAAAAGCAAAGCTAAGTGATTCAATGTAAATGTAGCTAGTCTCCATCTGTGCCCAATATGGCAACTGCCAGAATTGTTTTATTTGTAATCTCAGAGAGGTGTTTCAGAAAAGTTTGACATGATCTGGCAAGACTTAATAGAAAAGGGACTGATTAACGTCATAGTGTCGTATAAAAATTAAGATATTTTGAGTAGACGGGGGGAAAAAATAGTAGCTGTATGCCTGTTTCAGAGAATCCATGACCCATGTGGAGTTGGAATGTTAAAATGTATGGTATTTGATTATATGGATGTTTACTGAGCAATGATGTGGAATGGACCAACAGTGGATTGAGTCTTACAATTACAATGAATGTAATTTAGGGATTGAATTTTATTAATTGTTAAAACTCTTATTAAATCATATTTATATATATATATATATACATACAAATTTAATAGCATTTTCCTTTTCCTTAGTTATAAATTGATTTCCCATATTGCCATGTACTACATCACTTTAGCTGAGCTTTTTAACAGTACTGTATTTTTTCAGTTTTTCTGTTAAAAGTGTTTGAAATGAATTCACCCTTGACACTGACCTCTTATCTCTCACATGTACAATATGTATCCAGACAATCGTTGTACTCAAAGCATTGCTATGGTAACTGGAATACAGGGGATGTATTCCCCTCTAGAGATTTTAAGTTTTAACTGAATAGCATAAAAAACACAGTTGTAGCAGAATGGGCTAGCAAGGTGCTCAAAGGCCTATAGGAGTTTTGGGAATAGGGGCACAAAGAGCCGTATAGTTCTGCTTTCTCCTCCAGTAATAAATTTAAAGTAGGAACTACTGGTACCCAATTTTCCCCCTTAACCCTGTGCGATCTTTACATCATTTCATAGTATATCCAACAGCACTGTCCTTACAGGTGTTTAACATTTTTGGTAGGTGAGACGGGACAGAGATCTTTAACCACAGAGCATGAGGGCTACAGCTGTGCGAAAGCGGTGGAGGTTTCGGGTTACAGCTCGTAGGCCTTGCCTGTGGACTTGCAGGATGTCTGCTCACACCACCAGCACATTTCTCTGGCCTGCTCACTCAAATGGCGTACGCTGGGACAGCAGCCACACATTAGGGGCCCATCCGAGCCTCGCAGTCCACCTATGGGAAACTTGTTACGCAGTATTTTCTTTCTGCTGTTTGAAATGGTATGAAGCAGTGGGGGCTGGGAGATGACTTGAGCTACCTACATTCATCAAACATTATATAGATGCACATAAAACAGTATTAATATGCAATAAATAATAAGGATCAATGGAGAAGTATAACTGAATTTGGCTAAACAGGACATTGATAGTGACACTGCAGTTTCACATCATTGTGTCATTAAACGCGATGCTGTGTGTTGTCCTTTGAACGCTGACAGTCCCAAAAAGTCACCATATAGGTTAGCCATCGATTTGATGCTATGATACTATTCTTCCTGGCCTGTAGCGCGCCTTTCCAGCGATTATCGTTTTTGCGGTCTTTGTGTGTAAGGTTTTACTGGACAAGCCTGTCTCTACTTAACAGAAATATCCTAGTTGCCAAATTCTAATGCTTTACATTAACTGCACCTTCATAATGCCTTTATAATGCATTCATAGAACATTCAGCGCCCCTTCACAATGCATTTATAATGCATTGATAGAACACTCATAAGCCTCATCTTATCGGCTATAGTATACATTAATGACAAACATTATATGATAATAACAAACATCTTATAATCATATACGGTTGTTATTAATGTATTTAAATGCTGTTAATGGATGTTAGGATCTTAGGGTAAACTTACATGCTGCTTATGAAAGTTCTATGAATGCATTATCAATGCATTGTGAAGGTGCACCGAATGTTTTATGAAGGCATAAAGAATGCATTACGAAGGTGCAGTTAATGTAAAGCATTACCCACCAAATTCTAAGACATTCTGACTGCAAATGAGACCCTGCAAACTCTGGGGGCCTGACCAGATTGAACCCATCTTTTGTCCCGTAGGTGTTTTTACAGTGATGAATAATACCTGCTATCCCCTCTCATTGATTCTGTATGAAGACAGAGTTGTGCGTCCCCGTGAACTTTATATAAAATGCATGATGAATGTGAGGGAGGTTGAAGACAATGTGTTCTGGTGTCGTCTACAAAGGCAAACATGATAAATGTCAAGGAGCATCCAAGCCCCCCCTGATAAGTGGGACCGTAGCAGGCTCTGCTCAATAGGAGGACGACATTGTTATTCATGGCAGTTAAATAAATGTCAATATAAAAGAGAATTAAATATTTTCATTTCCCAAAGGCGGAGCTCAAATATACTTGATCTCTCATTTCATTTGTAATTTGTACCCTTGTCAGTATATGATCATTCACCAGACTCCATGTGTCATGATAAGCTACTTAAGGATGATTAAAGATGTGAAAATGCTTTGCCTATAAAGTAATCTTGAAAAGAGATGCCAATTTGCTGTCCCCCCCC
>JAODKL010000041.1:7296829-7335981 GCA_026780765.1 Petrocephalus schoutedeni
CAATTTGCTGTCCCCCACCCCCCCCCCAACACTCCTTATAATATTAAAGCACTCTTTCGTCACCTCTTGGTATTAAATATGCTTAATGGAAGCTCCCAGAGACGCGTTGTCCTTAATTTAAAAGCCGCTGACACTATTGAACTGCGCTGCACCTTACTGATGCACCTATTAAGGCACTAATTAAAATCACTGTGCCCTGAACTTTAACAGTGGAAATATCTAATAAAGGACCGTCAAGAAGGCTGGCTACCCCTAATAGCTAATAAAAGCCAAATAAGTCTCAGGTCAGCAAGAGAATCGGGGAGGGGGGTGAGAGAGACTCTCATTGTGTTACTTTGTGAGAAAGGCCAGGTCTTTTCGCGTTAGTCAAAACGAGAGGATTTGCGCTCGTCAAAGGCGAGTGGCTCGGGATGTGGTGCGCTGGTGAGCCGGAAATGTACAACGGCATTGGGATGAAAGCCACCCTTTATTTACAGCAGCACTGCGATATTTAACGCTAGGCCCTTTCCCCGCGTGTTCGACTGTCTGTATTACACTGTCACTAAGTCACACAACGTGGAAAATGGCATCGCAGGAAACTGCAAGTTTCACTACTGAGCTGAAATACTTCATTCAGAAATCTGATGTAATATTGATTTACATTTCCAATTGTTGCATAATAAAAAAAACAAAAGTGATTTACAAACACCGGGGATCTCTTCTGTCATCTTTACAGCCTGACTGCAATGAAAATAATTATAATAAATTGGAAAATCATACTTACCAGTCACCTGAGTACCCCCGTTTCTTCTGAGGCCACATGAAATGAAGATTTGTGGCTTTTTCAGTTTGTTCCTATACTCCTCTGTGGTCTGTTTAGTGGGTTTACTTACTTTACTAGCATTTTATCAATTATGGAGATGTTTAAGAGGTTGCAAGACGTTTATATGGCTCATAATAGTGTTATATTTGTTCTTGAGATTATATAGCGATTGGTTTACAGCTGTTTCCTAATGAATGTATACAGTGTGCGGAATGAATCTGGAGCCAATACTGAGTCATTAAATTACAATTATTGTTAATCCACTAAACATTATTGTGTACTTGTGAAGTATTAAAAAAAAAAAAACTGATTTGGATGTCATCTCTATTGTTTCTAATTGTAAGATTTCTCTAGTTTGCTGGACCTGTGTTATTGTTTTAATGTGATCTTTGAAGTGGTACCGTGTTTTTTTAATGATCTCCCCAGGGATAAGCTAGCAAGTGTTTTTGCCCCCCACCCCCAAGCCTCTAAAGGTGATTATTAGCTTCTAATGAACACACTCCTAGAGTATGATACATTTTCTCTGGAGCTAATTTATGCTGTGCTATTATTTTGGAGTGATTAATTAACAGGTTACATTAAGGCGAATCACATCCTTTAAAAAGTGAGAAGATATTTTAGGTAGAGGTGCCTTTTTCCAGTATATTGGCAAAATAGTTTTCCAGTTAATTGTGAGCCGGGTGCTATACTGCTGTCATTCATCTTGTGTGAGTCCCAGGACCATGACTGGCAAGATGTCCATTAACCAGAAAACTGAGTGTGAGGACAGATATCATTTAAACCAGCTCCTGGAGACAGAGGGAAATCTTTACTTTTTCTCAGTGATTTTTTTTCCCCCTGTATCCAATTTTTCCCACCCCTCTGATATGTAATTCCTCATCCATCTATAAGGGTCAGGAGCTTTGGTGTGAGCACTCAGACACATGTCACAAGGTAGGTTCAAGGCCGGGGTCCCCCGCCCCCTTCCGTCAAGCCAGTATCCCTAGAGATTTCTTGCCTTGTACTCTGCCCTAGCTAAACGTATTTGAGCATTTGAACCATTGCGAGCAGAGATCGCTGACTTCCCCTTCATTTCAGCCCAAACGGAAATCGAAAATCGCACGGCTTGACACAAGCTAATCGACACATTATCTCTTTAAGAAACGTTACGGGGGAAAAAAAACAAAGAAACTAGCAGAGGGGTGTAATTAGCAGAGGCCCGATATGGTGCGTGACACGGCTTGACATGTCACTGTGTTAGGAGGATGGGTTAAGGTCAGGCTGTTTCTCTATATTATGACCTCAGCACTTCTCAGGCTGCGCTGATTAGCATTACAACGAGGCCCGCGAATCGACTCAATGGTCTTTGACAAGGCTTCTGTTTTTACTTCTCAAAGGACGTGGAATTTTCCTCTCATAGTGTTTCCATCATTTTCCCGCACACCCCCTGTTTCGTCCTATTTCACAACAACCTTGCTGACAGATGTCATATTAATCAGTCACACGTTCCTCAATCTCAGCAATATCGATGGTGGGGCGGGGGCTTTGATGAAGGAGCCGAATTGATGTCAACTCGTTAACTTGGATTCCTTGCCAAGAAAATGGCACTTTTTCGTCTTTGGCCCAAAACCAAGTTAAACGTTCCAGTACATTATCGTCTCGCTACTGACACACAATAAAGCGTTCATCTCCGAACTTCAGAAAGCTTAATTATATGCTTCTAACATGGAGCCCAATTGACACATTCATAGTTGTGAATTAACTTGTTATAGAGGGTGAAAAAAATCAGGTAACTCAAGTTGTTATTATATAGACCTGAGATTATGTACAGTCAGCCAAATGCAAGCCCCATATCCAAAGCCCCATACTAATACTCTGCTTCCAGGTTTTGTACATTTTAACATTCAAAAAATTAGTAACTGCAAAATACATCTTGTTTAATTAACAAAGTGTGGAAGGATTTGGATAAGAATTATTTATTGCATGATTTTTTTTGCTCCCGCACACGTTATACTTTGCAATATGCCGATAAACATCAGGTGGAAATGTCATTCGAGCGACCTTGTACAGTCCTTTTCTGTCCATTGATTTTCTTTTCCAAGGTTTTATTTGTATGAAAAAGCTAAATGACCTTATTTTACTTGATTGTTACCTTTCCCTGATCTTTGAGGGTCACCAGGGAAAACTCTCATTTAAGTGGAGTTGGAGCTTGTAAAACAGGAGCAATAATGCTAAAAGAGGCTAAAACAACTTGGGGTCATGTTTACAGACGCGCCACAGGCCCGTAACAACAAAAATCGCGAGGCCTGGCAGAAAATTTTTCATTACCCTCTCCGTTCCTTACCAAAAGCTGTGCCAGTGGGCTCTTTGTGTTTTACATTAACAGAAAATTGGTCTTGGACCAGTCAAGGTTTTTGACTGGCGCTGCCTTTCTGTGTCAAATCTAATCATCTTCTTCCAGCAGCAAAGTTATGCATAAAAGCCTGTTTGGCGTAAGCTAGAATGCTGGTAACAGTTGCATGGGGACAGTGGGCTCAGTGTGGCATTGGCAATATGCGTTATTTTTTCTTAGATATGATATTTTAAATATTATGCTTCTCCTTGTTGACCCTTTGGTATTTTTAAAAAGTTGTGTTCATTCACTTTTGAGAATTTCCCAGAAACCACAGCGTGCCTTTTAAAGCAAATACGTATAATCTGTTTTATTTTTCATTTTCCATTTAAAATCTGTTACTTTCTTGTGTGAGCAAAAATATAATTCATTCTCCCCTTGGGTACTTAAGAGACTTCTGAACATTATTTGACAGTCAGATGCTTGGAAAGTGCACACATTGTCCCAAGTCAGCTCTACTCATTTCACACATTCTCGTGTTATTATCATATCAATTGATGCAGCTTGTATGAGACAAAGAAGGGTTATGGGAACCACCAAGAGCATCATGCACCATTAAACATTAAAGCCATAGACACGAACGCTTAGAAGCTCGCTCTTGTCAACCTGCCTTCTGCTGTTTGTTTTGCTTCATCCCAGATTCGAAAATATGAAACATTTCCCCCTAGCGAACCTTTTAAGGTTCATATTATTTTAAAGCTTTTTAAATATTAGTTGTATACGCATGAATGTGTAGCTCTGAGGCATTTGTTTGTGTCTTCGGCGTTTTACCGCAATTTAAATGTCTCCTTTGTTGCGAATTGTAGTGCTCCGTTAAAAATACATCAGACTTTCATGTTTATGAATTAATTCTCCTTCGCTCATTACAGATGTGATACTGTGTGTTCGTTTGTAATGACTCGCTGAGGCCCAGTCACCTGGGGCCGTGGAGCGTGGCTGGGAGCGCAGGCCCAGGCCCAGCTGAGAGAGGCCAGTCAGGGAGGCTCATTATGCCGCGTCTCCGCCAGCTCTTTAAAGCCCAGCTGAGCGCTCCGCGGTTTGCCAGCGTTGGACCTGCAATTACGCTGCCATGGTTTCCACCGGCACCACAAACCCAAACTCCTCCCAAGAATGAGGTGGGGAAGGGCCAGAGTATTTTATTACCATGAAGCGAAGAACATCCAGGTGCATTATGTATATGTCTGCGGGTATATATATATATATAATGTATCTCGAGGTGTCATATAGGTTATATACATGGCATAGATATACCAGCACAGCGTCTCCCTGGTGCCTGTGTTGGCAGCAGTGCTTGTCCCCCTGCGCTGCTCGCATGGCACTTAGATTGTTGGGTTACTTGCGCTGAAAGATGCGATGTTCCTTCATCACAGCGGTAGCTGTCGTGCGCAGAGCTGCGTGAGACGCAGTGTGACAAACAACCATCGCGGGAACGAACACTGTCTGTCCTTGATGTTGTCTGGCACATATGAGGAGGCCTTGTGCCTTGTCAATGTCTGAGTGAGACAATTGGTGTGTGTGTGGGGGGGGGGGGGGAGGGGGTCATGTAAATACAACATTGTGGGGACCAAATGTCCCCAGAATGGGACAAAAACCTGTTATTTTGACCTTGTGGGGACCTTTTGATCACCACACTCTAAAATACCCAAAAGTCTAGTATACTGTTTGGTTACTTATTATTAAGGCTATGGCTGTGTAGGGGTTAAGGTTGTCATAGTTGGGATATAGGTTATGCCTATAGAAATGAATGGAGAGTCCCCATCATGATATGAATGCAAGAATACATGTGTGTGTGCGTGTGCGTGAGCATGGCCCCTTCGGCTTTGTTTATTGGCAAAATAATCATTGAGCAAACATGATATACAGCTTTTTAAGTGTACTTTGAATCAGATTGAAATGAAACAGAAACATGAAATGAATTAGTGGCACTAAATTTTGCCAGCTTGGCTCCAACAACAGGACTATATATTATGTATTTTCCGGAATTTTCATGCGGTGACATATTTTCTTTTGACTTTACCCTGCAATCCTCTTTACGCCCTTATTATTTGAAAACAAGCCTGCCTGTTGGACATACACAATTTCAGTACTTGTTCCTGTTTAAAATTACTTACTACATAGTGGTAGCGAATTATGTCATTCTCAGGCCCTGCAAAACACCATCATGATGGGATCCTTATTATATTGTACGTGATTAATTAGTACAATAGGAGCATTCTAGTAAGGAATCTTTTAAATTGCAGCCCAATTCATAATTTTAATCTCTAAACGCAGAATAGCTCACAAAGTATGAATTGCTCTTACCGTAATTTACATGTAAGATTTGCTATTAATCATTTCAAGAGGGAGGTGGGCTTCCATGCTCCATCTACAGCAATAATTAAGTAAAGTCATTTTGCTGATAATTAGCTATTTCTAAAAGGATCTGTGTTTAATGTAATTAATTATCAAAGCAACAATCAGCTGCTTCACCGAGGGGAAAATGTTCTCCACAAATAAGCACGTTCGTGTCTGATTGCTTGCTTTGCCTCACGTTGGTCATTCCACATTTTTTAAGTGGTGTTCTTAAAATCCCCACTTGGCCTTAAACGGCCCAGCTATACTTTTATAGAATATTTAGATAGTTTCCAGTTAAAACAATGCATAACAGATTGTGCTCTGGCATGACTTTTAATGACTATAATCCCTTTCTCTGATTCATAACCGCGGTTTTCCTTCGCCTGCAGTGGGGCATTCCGTGTCCACCCGTGTGACTGGAAGCAAGGGTTTCGTAACGCGCATTACAGGTTACCCAGCCAGATGCGGTTGGCTGATGCTGACAGGTGCATCTGTCATTGTTGGCAATCTGTAAAACCTATAGGCACCTGACAGGTCGGTGGGAAGTGCATATCACCCACACCCGAAGAGCAGAGATTGTTGAAAAATCTGAATCTTTTTTTTTTTTTTTGTAGTGCAGTGTAGTGTTAAGGTTTGTGCCAGACCAGTGTTAACAGAATACTATACTGATAGTATCCTTCATTAATCCGTGATTGCTGAAATGTCTTAGTTAAGTGCAACAAATGACCTTGTTCAATTGACATTTTACCAAGTTAAAACCAAAAAGCCGTTTTTGGTTTTCAAACTAGAACATATATAATATATAATATAAGTTCATATTATGCATCAGTTCATTTCTTATGAGTATAGAAATCTTCTCCTTGGATAGCTAGCTAGTTTCCCTCAGTCATTTCCAGCAAATGTGCCGAGATGTTAAACGTTTGAAGAATGTTGCAGGTGTAACAGAAACCAAAGATCTGGAGCCACTCAATTAGGATCGCCAGGCTGATAAATGAACGTCTCATTCCATCATAATATAATTATAACTGGCTGTTTTAGGAGTAAAGCTGTCTATATACCATTTTGAATAATCAGTCTCAGGACAGTAAGTACTTCAGTTAAAAAGACTGTCCTCTGACCCCTCATCAACTGAGGTAAGATTTAGTAATACTATGATGTCAATCAAAACATTTTTAAAAAGCATTAGTCACATTTATGCCATTTTCGCTCCCAGTACCAGCCTTTAAGGAACATCTACAGCATAGATCTGGACTTGTGTGAAGATCTTTGTTCGATCCCAAGTGGTTAATTTCAAGTTGTTCCATTCGTCCTGTCATTTAGTCGTTTTTTTGAGTCATTTCTAACACCAGAATGTCAAGTATCTCCAATTTTAAATTCTGTTTCCAAGGACAGTTGGAATGAAGAAACTGTCAGATAATTGCTGCATACACAAGAAAATTGTGCTACTACAGAATTTTCAATTTAATGTTCTCACTCTGTATACAGTCTGACTTTTTGTGCTGTGTGTTTTTTTTTATGGAACTTGCTCAAATCCAATCTAGGAGATGCTGTCAGATTTTCATGTACTGTTTGCTGAGTCTCTTTTGCTGTCTGTTCCCAGGTGATAAGGTGATCACTTTTTCTGTCTTGGACATTGATCAGAATGACATTGTGGACACTAATGGAGCTGGAGATGCTTTTGTGGGAGGTACTGTATGTTCCCGAGCACCCATCATATACTGGCATGGGAAGTATTAAAAAACTACAGGATATCTCTCAGGACTAATCCTTCAGGAACTTCTCAAACAGGATGCTAAAAAAACAGACCAGATCAACTTAAAGATATACCAAACACCCAACATGTTAATAAGTGCAGTTGCATTGCTTGGGTAAACATGTGCTGTGGCACAAATCAGTGTAAAATAAAAACTTTCCTCCAAACACTTAACACAGTTAACAGCTGTGAAGAGACTGAAAACAGTTATCTCCAAACAGGCGTTTTCTTTACGACACTAGCTAAATGCTTCGAAAGAAACAAACACCTCCAAGAGATGCTTTTTTTATAGCCAGCAGATCTTCCCCACCTAACTGGCAAGTTTCACTTTTGGTATCACACCCTTCCTCATCGTCATTATGAATATTTGGATTTCTGTGTCGGAAAATGGAGGCCTATGCCAGCGCTATGCTACATGATATTTGCGTGGCTTTTTTTTCCCCCCTCTGCAAATTGAAATGTTTGAACTAAAGTGAAGGAAAGTAGCCGCGTTAATCTGATGATTAGCTTTTGGGAAACATAATTGACATAACTGTTACGGATTGTGCGGAGCTGGTAACCAGCTGAATTCGTAACAAATACGTTAAAATAATAGGTGATGGTAATGGGTGGGGAGAGGGGTAATAGGGTTTAATTTTCTATAGTTTCATCATTTGAAAACACGCGTTAATTATTTCACAAGCTACCCAGCGCTGATGAGTCTTCCTGTCACAGTCTATCAGACTCATTAGCCAGTCTTGAAAATAAAATTATTGACGTTTACAGTGTTTGTCACAGCTCCTTATCTCCTGCAGTTTCGTATAATAATCTTATCAGTGCACCTCTTGCCGAGCTCCGTTGCTCCAAGGGCTGGGAGGTGATTTGTTGCCACATTTTTTCTTTTTTAGTAGCTGTTTCAGGACAAGCGAGACATCCTAATAAAGCTGTAAGCATGTTTTCTCAAACATAGTATTGATTTTCCTCCTTTTTCTCTCTGAGGGAGGTTGGAAGCCCTGTGCTTTGTAGTGTCAGAAAATGAATTTGCCGCCTGTTATTTATTTATTTTATTTTGGTGGCAAAACTGGAGACCACCAGAGCTTGGGGTATCTACAGCTTGTAGTGTAGGGGCAGGGGGGGGGTGTTGATTCACTTGCCTACCACTAGAGCATTTTTACATTACAGGAATTTTAGTTTACTGCTTTTGAACAGGCCATGGAAATGTGTCATGTAAATCAATAGTTCCACAAATAAAAGTCCAGCAGGAGCTCTGTGCTTAATATTTGTGTCCGTTCTGTCACATACATACCTGCTTCAATTTCGCTCTAGGTTTCCTGTCCGAGCTTGTCCAAGGCCAGCCTCTGGAGCGGTGTATCCAAGCCGCACACTACGCGGCTAATGTCATCATCAGGAGGGCGGGCTGCACATTCCCCGAAAAGCCTAACTTCCACTGATGTCCAGCCTTTGTCATATGGGACTATTGCTTTTCTCACGTGTTTTTTATTTTTTTTTAAAGTTGCCCGTATATGCCTTTCCAGCTATCTGCATCGAGCATTCTGTAACTCTGTGTTCAGTTTGTCCTGTTTCAGGAGCTGCATGTGGTTGATATCGTGCGAATGCCTCTAGCTTCATGAATTTGTATTGTAAAGAGACATTAGCTGTGACTTAAATGTGCTCGTTTACTTCTGTTTTTCGTAATAATTCCACAGTGCCAAATGATTCGACTTTTTCCATGTGAAACTGGAAGTTCACACGTTCTTAAGGCTGATAAATTAAAAAGAACAAAATTATAACTTGGTGACTCTTCTTACTTCACTGCAGTATTTGACTTTCCTACCATTGTCCATCAAATACTCACAAATACATAATTCATACCACATTTTGGGGGGGGGAGGGGGGGGTCTTACAGCCATGATGTGTTGAACTGGGTCTTCAGGCACAAACACGGGAAACATACGTAAATGGTCCCGATTATTTAAAGGCTCCTCAAACATAGTTTTGTATTCAAACCAGGATTTCCCTCTCATACTACGTTCTTTTTGAACAATGTGCCATCTTAAACTGCAAAAAATAAAAAATAAAATAGACTAATGGTAACCAAATGGGCTGTTTACTTTCATGATTTAATGCAAGTAGTCTGCAAAAAAGCCTTCTGCAGAAAGGTAATGAGTATCGTCCCTGCATACAGTGCGGCCCGCTTAGTGCGCTCATTAGCGGAAAGGGGGTCCGGACTGGTGCCCCAATGCTGCTCGGTAATCTCCCCGTGACTCTGCGGGGACCCGCACTGGATGCTGCATGTTCCTGGATTTCAATTGCATGCCTGCAGGAGGTCGTTTTTCTCAGTTATGGGATTAGTGGTTGCTCTTCATGGTGATCATTAGAGAGACCCGAAAATTAGGCTGATCCTTTGTCCCCAACTGTGCGGCCAGTATATGGTGTGGCTGCCATTGGCAGACACTGGTGAGAGGGAGGCTTGAAGCGGGCCCTGCCCGGCCGTCTTAGAAAGACGACACCAACCCCCATACCCTGTCCAAATGTAATATGGACACCAGTGTCCAACCACAGTACACATCTTCCTGTTTATGGGATGCCTTTCTCACGCATTTATAATTAGCAGTCACTTGCCACCATGGCTCACAGGCATATTTGATTGGTAACTCAAAATACTAATATTTCTTTATGCATATATTACACAACACACAAATCATTGCTAAAGAAACTTGATATTTATGACAATTCTAGTCTTTAAGCTTTATAAACAGAGCATACGTCATAATTCAAAGCACATTTGCTGCCCACATAATTTAACGCTAAACAAAAACAAATTTAAATAATTTATTATTAGCATTATGCTAATTAAACTTTGTGTGAATTTGAAAGTTGGGGGATGTAATTAACAACTTGTTTGAGCCTTTTTTTTTCCAGCAGTGTTTTTAAGGTTTCACACAGATGCATTTTGAAAAGGGCCACATTGCTGATTGGACCGGATCAGACTCCATGACAGCTGGTTCATTCGCTACTCAAGGTGACAGATGGCAAAACACAAACACAAAAAAGATGGAGCCATGATTAAGTACAGGGAGTGTTTACAGTCATGTAAAATTGGGCATGTTTTTCCACAAAATTCTGTTATAGAAGAATAGATATTCTTTACTTGAAATTAGACTGTGAATAATTCTCCTTACATTGATTATTTTTGCAAAAGGGACACAACTAATTAGTGGCTGACTGGATTTCTCCTCTTATTCTGTTTTCCTGGAAATTCAGTTTCAAATTTGTCTAATAAAAGTTTATCAGAATTGTTAGTGTCCTCTTGGGTCCATTTTGGATACATGGTTTAGGAGAGCGGGTTGTTGACTGATACTTGTTCAATAAATCAATGCTTTTGGCTTTTGGTCCTCAACCAGCATCTCCACCCTGAGCAGGAAGCAAGGTGAGTGTGAATTTTGGCTATGGCTTGCCCCTAGATGGGTACTGGTGTTCTAAGCACCAGCATGGCAGTTGGCAGAAGGGGGAGCTGGGGGAGAAGGCAAGACTGGGTGATGAGTCTGATTATCCTGATATTGGTGCAGTCATGGAGGACCTGGCCAGCCCCATGTTAAAGAACCTTATCTGCATAATGAAGGTACAGGCCTGTTTTGTCACTGTTTTTCTTCACTTGGCATTACAAGTTTTATTTTTTTAAGTGAAAATCGTTGCGTTTAACACACAATGTAGTATGAAGTTCGTTAATTTTTCATCATGTTCTGCAAATTTTTATTGGTTTCATATGTAATGACATAAGATCAAAAAGGAACAGGCTGGTGTGGTTGATAAGGATTCACAAGGCTTTGAATTTAATTAGTTCTGCTAAAAGCATCAAAGCAATTTTGACATTAAGTAGTAAATCGGCAGCTGCACTAAAAGAAGATGTAATATACATTTCTCCTGACAGGAAATTCTACTGTGAGAATAGCGTGATCAATTAACAGCAACAAATGTCAAACTTAATGAATTTACACACTTAAGGGTTTGTTACCTTTAACATTTCAGATTTTCTCAATTATTATAAAAAGGGTGCTGCTTCTGGGAACATAAGACTCCAGTTTAGATTGTCCTACATGCTGGATTTTAATGATTTACATTATCAATGCTTGTATCATGGTGGTAGTTCAAACTCATATGAACCACTGTCACATATCAATTAAATGTAATATTCTAACATTTTTCAGGGTTTGTGTGTTATGGAACTTTGGTGATGTTTTTATGGCATGTTTTTATTGGTCTATTAAGTACCATTCTGTGTAACTAATTAACATCAATTTCAGAAACAGTTATCAAAGTGGAATTTCAGGTTGACCTCATCAGCTAGTCCACATTACTAAACAGTAGAAAAGTGGTACAGCTACAGGTACAGTAGAGCATCTATCAGTAACCAGAACTAATAGACTAGTTCAGCAGGTCAAACACGTCTTTAAAACCAGAACTGCTGGAAAGTCCACTTATTTCAAATTGTCTAAATAGCCACCCAAATTTCTGAAACTTCACAGGAATATACATATATACCGAAATGAGAAACAGACATTATTACACAAAGACTTTAGGTTTTTCATCATAAAATATGTATGGAATTCATTATCAGGAAACTATATTCAGGCAATTTGTTTGGAGTCCAATTTACAGAAATTTCAGTTGCTTAGGTGGGTCAGCAACGGGGGCGATGCATTGGCTGTTCAGAATGGAAGTCAAGTGCAATGATTTACTATCACAATAAGGATGTTTTAAAATTGTTTTAACATGCTTTGAAGGCGGTGATTATTAATATACTTCTGGGCTTCTAGTTCATCTTGTCCTGAACACTCTAAGCGTAAAAATAGGGCAGTGTTGTACACCATTTAAGTTATATATTCCCCAAATACGAATTCACATATTGTTAATTATTAATAATGTTTAAATTTCGTACCAATGCACATTCCCAATAGATCCAAGTCCCTCTGGAGTAAGTATAGTAAGAATAATTACACCCCCCTCCCCATGCTTACAGTTTAACGTTTACCTTGGAATGTAGGTGTGATGTAAATCAGAGACCGGTTTCCCTGTTCCTGACAGTCTATTATAAGGCCATATAGATTATGCTTAAAATAGCCCGCTATTCTTAAAGGACACCTAAATCTCACCCCCTTTATTGTAGTAATTAAAAAGCCCTTATCCTTCAAACAACTGCGTCGCCTTAAACGCATGCATTTGTCACTATAAAGAGACTGTCCCCTTGAATCTTAAATTATTCTTTGTTTCTCCCGATCATTTTTTTTAAACCTGCCAAAAAATACTTGTTTATTGCATTACTTGTAATAGACAAAAATGCGCACGGATACCGCTCTAAATCGAATCCTTATTCGAAACCAGTATAGGCATTTAAAAAAAAAAGAAAAAAATATATTTCCCCCTCATTAAATCCATTTGTATCATTTTTTTATACGACTTATACGGTTCTGGAGATTTTTTTTTTTAGATCTTCGCGCAACCTGTCTCTGCGTCTCATCAATATATTAGATATATTTTTTTCCCACCCAACAACGTTTCACGGTGGTCTCCTCGCTGGGAAAAAAAAATATATAATTTCCCTATGATCACCCTATGAGTACATATAGCGGCAAGACTTGGCTGCAAACATTTGCGATAGAGTGAAAAAGGGGGAGGGTACCTACTTTGTCACAGGCTGCTATGTAGATTAACCTTTCAATTAGCTAGCTAGCTAGTTGTTATCAGGTCTATTCTGCCTGAGCGCGAGCTGTCGCGTGCGTTCCTTTATTAAACACAACAAAGTCTTGGGATTGATTTCCTTCCTGTAATTATTCCTCATCGCTTCAATTACCGCGTTGGCGAAGAGGGGAGAAGAAACCTCGAGAGAGAGAGGGGGAAAAAAGCCCCAAAAAAACACAAAACTTGAAAAGGTAACAAGCTAGCAAGCAGCAATGGTTAGCTGCAGGCATTTTCTTGTCGTGGCTTCCTTTTTTTTTTTTTTTTTGTCTTGCATTTAAATAGAGCCGATCGTTGTCGCTGCACCGATATTTAAGGAATACCTAATCGTTTATGCATCGGAAATAATTGCATTTGGGTTCAAAATTTAAACCGCGCTGGAGGGGGGGGACAGACATTTGTAACGTGAAATAACTATCGAGCCAGCAAATAGCGTGATGAGAACTGGATATTCAGCTGGATTACTGGCGTTTTCTCTCTCTTTTTCCCCGCTAATACTGTCATTAGAATTTTGGGATATGGAAAGTTGGGTGAACATGTTTTAAATCTGCATTTCGCAGTGTTGTTACTCACTTAGATTCCTCGGGGTCGCCTCGCTAAGTTGTTACCTTAATGCACAATGCGTGCAGCTATCCAACTATTATTTTGCAGGAGTGTGATGTAACGGCGGAGCCGACACGGACATGCAGGCGATCTCGGTCGGCTAACGAAATGCTATGCGAGAGAGAATACCGCTAGCTTGCTAAACGGCTATGTGTCTCCGTACTGCAACTGTGTAATTATCCAAGAAGACCGTGTACTTGGATAACTGCTTGCATACGTGTTCCTGAACAGAATGTGACACGACCAGTTTTACTGCTCGGCGGCAACTTTATAAAAAAAAATAATAATAATTTAAAGAGACGATTTAACGGATTCGTGAAATAAAATGATGGAAGTGAAATTGCGCGTTGCTAACTAGTTAGCTTCCCCCCCGGTGTCAACCAATCCTTTCGAGGAGGAGTTTGTTGAAAGGTGGAGAACTGCCTGGCGTCGCTCTATTTGCCAAATCATTGACCCTTCAAAACACGACCGCTTAGATTTGCGCGGCGCCTATGCATTCGGGCGATTAGTAAGCATACGGAGGGAATCTTATGGATCCAGCGTCCTTAACGTGCGAAAGATGCAGGGGGGTCTCGGTGGTACGGGATGTGACTGGCGCTTGGTAATAATAATTGCTAAGTAGTTACCTTAAAAGGCGGGGCAATTGAATATCAGTAGCGGGTCGAAATAGCCAATAAACTCTTTTTAAGGGGGAGCGAGCGCCCGTTTGCGATGATTGACGGGCCCTTTATCAAATCAGCGATCGAATTCTCTCCCTTTACGGCCAATATTAAAGTTGCGGGGGAGGGCGCATCGCGGCGAAGGTAAGGTTTAATGAGACTCCATTGGGTTGTAATCAGTGTCATGTCGGATTCATGTAAACTACAACATTGTAACAAAATGGCGTCTGTTAGGTACCACCAGCGGCAGGCAACAGCGCAGCCCTCAGCCACTCACACGCTAGAAGTCAAGGTTTGTGATTTGCCTTTCGTTTACCGGAGTCACAGGTTAATTGGACGATTAACTGGCCGCCATAAATTATCCGCGGAGCGTCCCTCGGAGGCTGTCATAAGTGTTTCGCGGCGAGTTCGGGAGTTAGCCGCGGCTAGCTAGCCATCTTGGAGCGCCTGTCTGACGTCTGACTTAGCGAGGCATCCGGCAATTAATTTTTAGCAACTTTGACAGCTATTTCGTTTTATTTTTTTCAAGTGAAAACCGTTTTTTTTTTCTTTTCGTTTTCGGCGCCGGAGGGGCGCTTTGCTTTATTTATGTAGGTGATGTTTTAAAAAGTTGAGTTTGAGTGGGGGGGGGGGAATAAAAAGGTTAGCGAATATTTCCTAGTAAGCAGAACTGTCACGGCGTCGGTGACCCGAACTGTAACTAGATAAAAGGCGCAGGTATCTCTCGCTGTTGTGACGGGATTTATTATTATTATTATTATTATTATTATTATGAATTATATTATTATGAGGATGATGATGATGCGAAGGCTGGCAGCATCCGATGGCATGGTGCGGCCGCTCGCTCGGGGATGCCGTCTCCCCCCCCGCAATCCTCGGCTGACCCCGCTGCTGCAGTGTGGAGAGCCGGCTTTGATGCGATCGGCGGAGGCTTGCTGGCCGGCTGACTTGCTGGGTGACAGCGGTTGCGGGGATCCGGGGAGAGAGCCGTCCGATACACGTCACCTGCTGGCGGCTCTGCGCACTGTTCCTCCGCGGTCATTCGAATCGGTCACGGAATACGCGCAGACCTTCCCCTGTTAGAAATATATATTATATATAATTTTTTTTTTGTGATTGTCATATGTAGTTATAACTCAACAAAATAAACTGAATACCCATATTAAGTAGAGACTTTAATGTGGACTTAAAATCGATTTTTCCAATGTCTAATGTGAAATCAGTATATCAAGACATGTAATTAGTGGGTTAGATCATGGGCTTGTTACCTGAAGGTTGTTGGTTTGCGTCCCAGGGCCTCGTTTGCTCCCTTCATTGAAGGTACCCAATTTGCTCAGGTGAAATCCAAACGTGAAACTGCATTGTCACTTTGAGAAAGTGGTATTGGAACTGTCCACAGTGGAGAATTGTTTCTCATATGTATATTTTAAGACCTGATAAATTTAATGAGCGATATTTGGAAAGTTTTGGTCTTCAGGTTGGAGGTAGTCAAGGTCTGTTTTTTTTTTTTTTATTATTATTTATTTTTTTATTAGACAAGTCCAGACTAGTGGTTTTGCGGTTTTCCCATAGCCACGGCTCCTGAACATAAATTTGTGTATTAATCTGGCTGCTTCAGTCATGAATTACATTGCTTAGAAATCCATCCATCCATCTTCCAACAGGTTATCATATATATAAAATTACAGGTGACAAATTGAATCTGTAAATTTAAACTGAACATCATTGTTTATAGAGGAGTGTTTGTGCTTTAATCTGTATTATATTTTAAACACTTTATGACAGCTGCGACCTGAGTAATTGCTTCTCCTATGAAACTGATTGCATAAATGTTAACTCCATTTTTAGATGTTATTGGAATGGGGGGGTGGGGGGAGCAGGATGACAGCATTGCAATAAACTTGTTGTTGCTTCCCAAAGCAAAGTTGGATATATTTCTAGCTTCATTTGATCTATTCTGACAGTTTGTTGACGAATAGCCATAATATGTGTGCAGTTTGAATGTTTAAGCAAACTTTATCTACAGTGGTAAGAGACACATTGTTGTTGTCATTGCAGGTATTTTATTGCTGCAATAACTTCTTCTTTGTTTTATTGCCTTCTTTCCATTTCTTTTAGGTTTCCACTGAGTCCAGGAGGAATTTTAAAGAGTTTGTGCTTTTTGGGTGAGGATAGTCAACTTCATTAAGGATATTTTTGAAATATATCCTCTGCTAAGTTTATTTCGCTGACTTTTCCCAGGATTTACAAGAATGCCCTACACTATGCTCTGCCACTTATTTTTACAATCCTTTTCATTGTATGGATGCCATTAATTAGTAACACAGGAAAAGAAATCTCTATGGATCACCTCTGCCTGAAGCAAAGTATTCAACCATGGTAAAACTTGCAAACCCACTATATACGGAGTGGATTCTCGAAGCAATACAAAAGATCAAAAGGCAAAAGCAGAGACCATCTGAAGAGCGAATCTGTCATGCAGTATCAACATCACATGGACTGGACAAGGAGACCGTTTTGGAGCAGTTGGAATTAAGTGTCCATGATGGCTCCGTTCTCAAGGTGACAAATAAGGGGAGTGCTTCTTACAAAGACCCAGATAATCCAGGGCGAATAGCACCTCTCAAATCTGGAGGCTTCTCTGTGTCTCTAAAGGGATCAGCATGGAGCTCAAGCGACCTGCGCTATGTAGATTGGAATAAGATCTTGAGGCAAGCCATCGAAGCTCTCGATGACCCCATTGGTTCCTCTTTGAAGAACATCGAAAGGTATCTCCGGAACCAGGATGACTTGTCAAACATCGTGAACAACCCCGCTTTCCAGCAGCGGCTAAGGCTGGCCGCCAAAAGAGCGGTCAACAACGGAAGGCTGCTGAAGAATGGGCCTCTGTACCGGATGAACTATGGAAGTGCTGAGGGAAGGGGATCTTCCAGGTGTACAAGTGCTTCCCCATCATTCCTCCCCCTTGCAAGTCTTCTTCCACATGAGAAAGACCAGGTATGTTGTGTAGCTCTTCCTCTCTTGGCGTTGATGTTCAGTCAACATTTTGTGTTGAACACTCTTTGTCACTAATTTTTGTTTTTGCTACTGTATGAAAACGTACAGATGGTTCATTTCATTTCTGCAGAAGTATATTTTGTTTCAGCTAAGCAATATTTATACTAGATGAGATGTTTGCAATTTCATGGCAGAGAACTTTGGTAAACTATCAAGGTCAATGTGATTTTTCCTTAGGAACCCATGCTAGACATTTTGGATTTGTATGTATTTAGTGTTAATGTGTGATTTTATTCAGGGGAAAAAACTAGTAGGAAGTATGATGGGTTTTGTGACTTTTTCTGTGTTGAGAGTGTTGTGTAAAATACCCCCCGCCCCATTATGTTCCAGTTGTCCAGCAATAGTTTATAGTCAAATTCTTAAGAAACGTACAGATTTAAATACTTTACTTTACAACATACTACTCTTTCTCTTAATGTTTGGTAATGCACATTTTTTTGTTGCTGGCTACTAATACTAACTGCATATGTGGTTATCAGCATTTAAACCCATTTAATTTTTTTCTAGTTCCAGCAATCAGCCTCTAAATGTTTGGTAGATATACAGCTAGCTTGGTTTACATGTGGAATCTGCAAGTAAGCGGTCTTTTTTCGTGGTTTGGTAGGCTTCTGTGAATGTGTTGGCCCCTCCCAGTCAATGAGTGTAAAATAGGTCTGCTGCATGTAAAGCCTTCATTTAAGTAACTGATTGTGGAGAATTGATATGTGACATTCAAGTAATTATCCCCACCGATCACACACTGTGACTTATGTCTGCTGCATGGTGTCAAGGTTGGCTCCTGTAACATCATTTAGGGAAACTAGCCTGTGTACAGGTAAGTAAGCATAATGATGGCCAGTCTCATGCCGTTGGCTATCAATATTAAGTTAAGGCTCTGTTGCTCTGCCACTTGTTCTATCAGAATGAGCCCCAGCCCCATACAGGCTTTTAAATGTTTTTGTTGCTTATAGTTTGAATGCCAGGATTTAGGGTATGCACTCAGCTTTTGCAATAATTGATGCAGAAATATTGCATACATTCAGTTGTTTAAAGACATAAAATTAACTGGTGGTTTATTTTTTATGATCTTTTATGATGGACATGTCTCTGACAATGGTACTTTTTATGTGTTTTTTATTTTTTTCTGTCCAAATAAAACAATTCCTGGTTTTTGGTGTCACTAAAGCTGTGATTTCACTTTCTGGAAAATGGTACAACTGTCCAAAAGTATGTGCCTTTTTTAGTCTCTTAATCATCAGAAAATGGAGTTCTGTGGTTGACTGCTTTTAAAATCAGTATTTTGTCATGAGCAAATCTCTTTTAAATGGTGTGACCTGTGAAACTGCAGGTCACTCAAAATTCACTTAATTGTGGTTAAATTACACTGTGTGATGGCGCAAGAATGAATTTCAACAAAAGTTGTCTTTTACACTGTTGCTGTGACATGCTCCAAATGTCGATTTTACACAGGCTTCCCAATGTGAATTTGTTTTCGGTTTTGACACCACGAGCCAAGCCAGCTTTTCCCGTTGGTAGATGCAGGAGTTGACCCCCCGAAATGGCCTCTGGCAGCATATGAGTTGCTACCAGCCAGACTCACCTGTTTCATTTGCTGGTTATGTCAAAAGTTGTACACATGGTTAGCGATCACTGCAGTAGGTTACTGTGTTGATCCATCAAAGACAATGTTAAATTACCATTCCCCTTTTTTTGGATTCTAGTCAAACAAAGCAATTTCACAAAAATCTGTGTGGGTGTTTCTGTTGGCAATGGTATGAATTGTGCATTTGTAATATGACAGTCATCCTTTAACACTATCCAACCAACTACTTTTGAATAATGGTTAGGGTCACGGATAAGGTCAGCTAACCTGCAGTCAATGTTGGGACGCTCAGAGTTGGGTATGTTCTGAACGGCATGTCAGGCGATGACGCTGGTACACAGAGACATACAGTAATGGCAGTTTTACAGTTACCTTTGCACATGAACCTCGTTTGCAACTGTGGAAGGCTTATACCAGACTCTTTAGTGATTTTAAAGTATTTTATTTAGCACTGGGCCAATGTTATGTGAATTCTAAGTAGACAAATGATAATTAATGAGTTGTAAATTCTCAGAGCCGCAAAGCACTGATACTGATCAGGTTAATTTGTATGTGCAAATCAATAGGACAGTCAGGCTCCAGTTCAGTCTTATAAAGATGGATAATGTAGTATCAGAGTGTAAATGCGTGTGGGATATTGCACCTTCTGTTCCTAGTCAACTCGGAATGGATGCGTATTCTGTGGGGTTCTTAATATCTTCAGTTGGACTCTGATCCCAGGAATATTCTAAATGATAATTAACGTGCATATTACGATGACTAAGTCGGGCTAATGCTAAACAGACACTTTTCTGTGACCACATATCTATCTGTAATTGATGTATTTAACCACCACTCACCTGCAGTAATGTTCTTTTTCTTCATTCAGCGTTAACACTGGAAGCAGCTAAGTAATCAAATGAAAACGGGACATTCCCTTGTCTTTGAATTATTTAATTACAGGCCCCTGGTTTCCAGGAATAGACCTTGTCTGTTGCTAGGAGGTATATTAAATTGACATGAGCATGCTATAGTATGGTGCCAGTTCCTCAGCAGTTGGAAAAGGTCTCCTCTTGCGGATGGTCCTGCATCTTATGATTGATTGTGTTTATGAACTGGTTGGTGGTTCTGTAAACAATGGGGGTGGGATGGGGATCAAAGCCCCCTGTTAAGTGACTGTACTATTTTAAGCTGGCAGTGTGCATCAGTTTGTCTGCCACTGATAAATCAGAATGTTTCAAAAAAAGATGGTCATCGTAGATTTGTTTTTTTTCTGGGCTTGGTAAAATTGATCCAAAAATTGATTTCCTTACTTAATCCTGGATCATTCCTGACAGTTTAAAATCTTGCTCTGTGGCAACTGGGACGTGGGACAGATATAGATCTTTCAAAAAAAAAAAGAGCGAGGACTCGTAACAAGTTTGTGCTGAGCTTTAGCCTGCTTTAAAATGATCACTCTGGTTTCAGTGACTAATGAAGAAGCGGAAGTAGATTGTGTTTTCTCGGTTTGACTCATGACTGGTAGCTGGAGGAGAGTAAGTGGTTCAAACACTAGAGGGATGCATTTAGCCTCCTCTTAAATGCTGTTTTGTCTAGTGTGACTTCACTCAGCGGCTGAAATGTACATGCACCGCGCCTGTGAATATTCCTTAACATGTAAGACTCCCTTTAAAAGAATAGGCCATTTTCTGCTGTTAACTATTCGTTAACTGGAGAAAGAGAACCTCCTTCAGACTAGAAAGCATTTAGACCAGTGGGAGCCCAGCAGTAGTTTGCTTGCTTTGACATGCATGTATAATGCCTAAGCTGCAATACGTTGCTTAACATTAATGGGGATGGACCCCTTTGTGTGAAGTAGTAAGCTTGTGGTATCATTTTAAAAGCAAATTTGCTAATGCTTTTATTTATTTATTTTAATTAGACTTCTTTAATTATGTTATAAATGGCAATTATCAGCTTCTGGTGTGCAAATCCCTCGGCTTGTAGGCTGCTCCTTTCCGCTGCAGTTTTTCTGCTTCCAGCTGACTGATTGATCATCTCAAGCTGTTTATTTCATTGACAAACCCTTGCTGTGCTGAGCACTTTTCACTGCGGGTGCCCTGCAACTGCTGATATTTGAAGAACCTCGGAGACTTACTGAACCGCCCGATTTCTTAATTGACTGGTTAGGCGGCTGTTAAGTCATTTCATCTATAGGTTTTTAAAAAGTATTGATGCATTTAGTATCAAGTATGCAACAAGCAGTTGTCTTAATTCATATTAACAAGGTAATATGTTGCAAATGCACGTGCTGAATTAACCTTGGTTACGCAAGCCTCTTTGACACACTATCTTGGTGAAACCGCTCCTCTCCTACATAGATGGGACAGGGGATGATTGTTTTGTGCATTGCCGAATACACCCAACGAGTCATTTTAGACGCATGACTTTAAACGTTGCAGCTAGGCTATGATGTTTCGTTCTATGCTCGTGGGTATCTTGTCATGTCATTGCGTGGTGCTCTGCTTTTAACACCTGCAAACGGTGTTATTTTCTTTTCTTGAGCAGGTTTTATTTTCTGATATGGAAGTTAGAAAATAATCATTCCGTACTAAAGAAAAGTAACAATTCCTCCAGTGGAAGTTTGCTTCCACTGTCATTTTTGCTATCGCATGCATTGCAGGTTAGTTGAGGTTTTCTGCAGGTAGCATGGAATCAGTTTGATTTTTGTTTGAAGAATTGTTAAGATAATTAGTCCTGTCTAGCCTAGCTGAAAAATATTTCCATACAGCATTTGGCCGCACCTTGTAGCTTTGCGAACAGGTGTTTATCTTTTTAATTTTAACTACACCTAAGTCAGTTTAAGTGCAAAAATGAAGAAACGGCCACTGCGATTTTCATGTGGCTGCTGTTATCAGTGTTCCCAGGTCTTAAAAAGTGCTGACTCACCTTTTTGAGTTGCATAATAAGCTTAAACAAATGAAAGCAACCGGGTCTTTATGGAATTGCCTCTTTATAACCTAACACTCATGTTGTGTTTTGTGCACATTTTCAGCTCTGCGTACAGTTACAGTGGATCTGGCTGTAAGCTCATAGTCGCTGAGAAAAGTCAGTTACTTCTGTGAACGATGAGCTGATGTGAAGGTGAGACTTTAGCTGCTTGTGACAGCTCAGGCAGCAGACTGCGTAGTGGTGAAAGGCATGGATCTGCAAGTGGAAGGCCATGTCAATCCAGATTGGGGGGAGGGGTGAGACGGAGAAAACAGTGCAGTTTAATAATCTAAACAAGTCTGTGACTTCACAGATTTCTGAGAGGGGTGACTCTTTTGCATTCCCGTGGCATCCCCTGGTTTCTTTTGATCACTGGGTCATTTCTGAGTTTGCTATTAAAGCATTAGCGAAAAGTATCCTATCTGTCAGCCAAAATTTAGTCATAGATAAATGGCTGGCGAGCGTGGCTACTGGTAAGGTGATAAAGGTCGAGTACACCCTGCAGGGTGAGGTTTAACTAGGAAACTGTGGTTTTGTACTGTGTGCACGCAGGCGGGCTGTCACGGACACATGAAGCTAAGAATTTCTTTTGACAGGAACACATTCATTCTTGTATAAACAAAGTGGGCCCATAAATGAGGTTCTCTTGCCTTGCTGCTCAAGAATAATGATGAATATGGATAACTTTCAGGAAGTTGCTATAACTAGCCTGAGCCATTTATACGAGTTGGGCCAGACTGCATGTGTAATGGTGATTTGGGTACTTTTATTTATTTATACTAAATAGATCTTTTATAAGAACAGTATGTGAACATTGCTCAGACACTAACGTGCCCTGAATACTAGATACGTGTGTAGTTCCCCTAACTGCAGTTTAATAAGTCATTATAGTAGTCCGATTTAATAGATCCTACGGTTCGTCTGTTCGTCATTTGATGTTTTTCCAGTGGTCTTTCCCCATAACTGAATTGTGTACGCTAAGGTGCAAATCCCCTGAGCACAATTGAGCATGATGTTTAGCACACGCTGCCCATAGCTGTAGGTTATATTGCACTCCATCAAGTCTAGCCAGAAAACAGACCATAAATAAATGAATGAAAATAAAGTGATGCAGTGAACCAGGTAAATAGACGCTGGATCCAGGTCGGGCTATTTTGTTGAATTGGTTTTCTGTTACTGGAAGGAAACGTGTTGTTAATTAGCTTTGGTGACTTACAGGGCCACAGTTAGGGCAGCAGCCAAATGGATGGCTTTTGCAGGTCTGGTTTTCATTACATCACAGTGGCTGTGGCGCTTACGTCTTAGCTGACACCGCTCGTCGGCGTCTTCACTTTTAAGGCATACGACTGGGTCTCCGTTACTTGTGTTTTCTACCTCCTTACGTTTTAAGCCCCGGTGTGGTGCTTTTGGTCTCGCAGTGTTTCAGCACAACGTGACGCGATAAAGATTTCCCGATTTTGCTGATGACGGTCCCTTTATCAGCTCGAGCTGATATGGCATGTATCTGACGCCGAGGTGCTGCATGCGTGCCTTCTGAGTCATTCAGTTTATTGGCTGTGTGCGAGATACAACGACTATGTGATTAGGTTATTAAAAACTGGTGATGAAGGTTGTGTATTTTTTTTAACTATAAACAGACATTTGAGCAACCTGTTGCACAGATGTTTAAAAAAAAAAAACTAGTTCTAATCTAATTTTGTTGTTGTATATGACTGTGAAATTGCCTATGGCAGAGATTGTAGACAGAGCCATGTGACTGGATCTTTATTTATGGGGGAAACGGTGGCGTTGGAAAAGGGCTGATGGCACACGCTTCAGCATGACAAAAACTGCCCTTCTGGAGTGGACTGAAATGAAACCCAAGTGGACGGGGTGGGGACGGGAAAGGCTGGTACTTCTTGGGGGACATTGAACAGACTCAAGGTTGAGTCTTCTTCCTGGTTATTAGGAATGAGGAGAGAGAAACAGGCCTCACTAATTAATATCCTTCACTGGTAAAGAGGGACAGGTGGAAGTAATCGGCATACCAACCCTGGTCACCTGACAGTCCCACTCAAGTCTCCAGAAGGACTGAGATCTTAAAGACTGACTGTTTTGTTTTAATCCACTTATGTAATTAGACCTGCAGGTGGTGACTGAAACCGATGAGAGATTTTTGCAGCATTAATGTTTTGTAGCCGATCTTGTGAAAGATAAGCTAATGATTTGGGTTTTGATGTTCCTTCATCTCACGCGGTTTCCCTCCCCTTTTCCCAGCACTTACCTGCAATTCTCCTAATGCGTCGGCTACAGAATCAAGCTTGTGGCCCAGATAATTAATAGCAGGAAATGGTGACTAATCGTGTCCGTGTGGTACTTTTGCACTCCCCACTGCTCGTTGTGATCCTTTTTCTTGCTTGCTTTCTATCTCTCCCCTGCGCTGTGTGCCCACCAGCCTCGCGCCGACCCCATCCCCATATGCAGCTTTTGTCTGGGCACAAAGGAGTCCAACCGTGAGAAGAGGCCAGAGGAGTTGCTGTCCTGCGCGGACTGTGGGAGCAGCGGTGAGTCTCCGGGGTGCTTCCAGTAGCAATGGGGGTGTCCACGCTGGGGCGTCAGGCTTGCCAGTGATGTCACATGGCTCGGTGTGATGTCATTTCAGAGCTGGGAACATGCTTCTTCAATAAGCTTATGAGTCGGTCTTATTGAACGCGTTGCTAATACAGTATTTTGGCCACCACTTGGGAACAGGGCGCTGCTGTTTATTTTATTTGTTTTAATTATTTTGCACTCGTTAAACATTGGCAATGCACATCAAGAGTTGATGAGTGACATTCTAATCTATGTTTCAGTCTGAATGAATTTGTCAACCCTAGTACACAGTTGTGTGGAGGAACTATTGGGTTGAGGGCAGTCCCTCTGAATGAGGCCACACCCTTTAGGGGTAATTAGAGAGGTGTGACGTCCCTTTTCACGGTATGGAGCTTCTGCAGAGGTACAAGGCGTCACGTGACGAGATTTTGAATTTTGTTAGGAAGGTGAATTCCTTTACCTGGTTTAAATTCTAATTGCTCAATCTTGGGGTTTCTTGTTTATTAAAATTATATTGGATTTCATTTTTGCACATTTCTTTGCTTGGTTCATAAAAGCAGTTGTTCTCCCACCCTGGGAAATCTGTATGCAGGTGTTACCTGTAAAATAGTTTGTGTGTGTGTGTGTGTGTTTTCACATTGCCTGATGGGTGCTACGGGTGAATGAAGTATCTGCAGACTGAACCTGTGTGTAAATGTAATCTCTATTTTGCCGTCCTTCTGCACGTTTCTCAGTTTCTGCTGCTATTTTGCAGAACTTTAGAGCTGCAGGTGACTCCCGATGGTGTTTGATGGGATTTATTCCCACGTCCAGCTTATTGTAGCAGGTTGATGTCACTCCGCACGTCGGTACGGAGCTGCATCGGCGCTGAGCAGCGTTATGGAAAAGTGGCCTATAGATTGGCCTCTTGTCTTGGTTGTGGCATTTTTCCACACTCTTCTTTCTTCTGGACACAGCTGGCAGCTTTCCATTAAGTCACCTCTTCAAAGTAGTAATTTGAGTCAAACAATTATTTGAAATGCCAAGAGTAATCGCTTTCCTAGTGGCATTCTTATTGGCTGAAATTGACTAACGAGACGGGTTTCACTCCATCGTGCAGAGAGTGCCGAGATGCCTCCCGCTGAAAAACGCCGGTTATGAGACAGACTGCCCTCATTTCCCTTCCTGTCATTCTCCCCTGCCATGGCTTCCATGGAGTATCTTAATGTACAAATAAATGCTTCCTATCCCTCACCAAGCCTCTCACTAAGGTCAAACTATCCTGCATCAGTCACTCATTATGGTTACATGTTTTGTATTTTGCAACTGCATTCAACATAAAAATCATTGTTGATGTAAGGTTTCTTTTATGTTAATCTGCATCCATTTTGCTGCCATTTAGAACTATATCTTCTATTATTATTATTATTATTTATTTTAAATCCTACAAATTTGAATTCTTTGAAATGTTAATTTAGGAGGCTGGATATTTTGTATGTTAACAGGTGTTTGTATTATGCAGTAAATCTGATTTTCTTTCATTTTCTTTAAGGGCATCCATCCTGTCTGAAGTTCTCTCCAGAACTGACCACGAATGTAAAGGCACTACGATGGCAATGTATTGAATGCAAAACGTGTAGTTCCTGTCAAATCCAAGGGAAAAATGCTGTAAGTAATTTGGGGAGTAAAACTTGATTGTGGTTCCCTAAGAATAATGCATGCCTTCTGACAGAGGGAACTTTCTTACCTTGTATATGGGCAATTTCACTTTGGCCATCAGAAAGAGTTAGTTCTTTCAGATAGTTCCTAGAACCCTTACGTAGGGGGTTGATGATCTGCCGTTAAGTGGTGTATTATGAGATGTATGCATGTAGAACACTGGAACACAATATAACATGTGAATCATGACAGTCTTGCAAGTTAGTGCTCTTTGCTGTGCTTAGACTGAAATATTAGAGGCTGGATAAGGGAATTTTAGATGGAGGGGGGGCAATCACTGGCTAGGCGCTGGGAGCCCCTGGTGGTGAGGCGGGTTGGCGTACCTCCAGTGAGGGGGAGGGAATCGGCCGGGATTTTATTTCTTTAGTGCATGTGTGACTCTGAGGAGGCCGTGTCGGTCGTGTCAGAGAGGAAGCCGAAAGCAAGGTCGCCGTGTAAAACGAGGTGAAAGTCAGGGATAAAAACAGAAAATGTGAACTGATTCTTGCAGGATGACATGCTATTCTGCGATTCTTGTGATCGGGGTTTCCATATGGAGTGCTGTGACCCACCGCTTTCGAGAATGCCAAAAGGTAAGATCGGCAGCCCCCCCCCCCCCCCCCACACACACACACACACACACACACACACCCCCATTCGGTGGTAAAATGTTATATTGATTTACCTTGCAGTACAGTATGAGACCTGACAGCTGTGCTCGTAAAGCTTGTGAAAATGTGAAAATATCAGCTCGTATACTTACTACAATGTTATTACTTTTCTCTATTTTCCTGAAAGCGTATCTGGTTTTTTTTTTTCTAATTGATTTCCGTTTTCTGCAAGATGTGAACTGTCACTGAGAATGAAGGCGTTTAAATTGCGTGCATTACTTGGGAGTATTTCAGACGAGTGTGTGTCCTTTTGAATTGATTGACCAATCAAATGCTCTTTCTGCTTGGACATCCTCCAGGAATGTGGATCTGCCAAGTGTGTAGGCCAAAGGAAAAGAGAAAGCGGTTGCTGCATAAGCGAGCTGCCCAGATCAAACGTCGATATGCAAAGCCATTAGGAAGACCCAAAAAAAAGCCCAAACAGTGTACCATGTATGTTAGCCTGAATTTCATACCATTTCGTGGAAAGATTTCATTTCTTATATGAATCTGAAGTGCATGTATTAGTTAGTATTGTATCAGCTTTTACCTCAGATAAAAATATTTAAAAAAGTTCAGTATTTTCCTGCAGGTGTGTGTTTTTTCCCTGAATGTCAGATCAGTTATTTGTGGTTCCTTCACGTTCTGAGCACCTTTATCGTACTGAGAGGTCCTCCTGTGTTGCATTAGGCATCTGACCAGCTACTTTCTGAATATGGCTCAGAGTTCCTCATATTTGTGACCATTTCCTCTTAACTGTGCCGTCCGCATGTGAGCCTGCCCCCTGCCTTTAAAGGGCATGTTAAATCAACTGTTGGACAATATCTTTGGAAGTCTTTTTTTTTTTTTTCCTCTCTCTCTCTTCTCCCATTATGTGACAAATGCTTGGTGTTCTGTTCTATTAAGCTACCCTTGGTGTGAGTCTGGTTTTGATGCTGACGGCCCCTTTATAATCGCCTCTTACCGTTTCGCCTGCCCGTAGGTCTGTAACCAGCGGAGGCGGTTCCATGATAGCACTGGCTGGAAGGGGGTCACCTGGTAGGGGTCAAAAGATTACCGTCTGTACCACACGTTCATCTGGTCATGCTGCATCTGTGACGGACGCAAGACACAGGGAGCTGGCTCTTACAGACCCCTGTTGGGCTGATGGCGCCACCAAATTCACCACCACCACCCCCACCCCCACCCCCGCGTGTTTCACGTCCACATCCACCTCCCCCAAACTCACTGTTAACAAGAAAACCAAAGGTCTTATCGATGGGCTTTCGAAATTTTTCACGCCGTCCCCGGTCGGCCGCCGGGCGCGGGGCGAGGCGGTAGACCCATCGAGGCAGGGTCGGCCCAGGAAGCGGGGACTTCAGAGACCCCCGTGCGCTCCTCATTCCTGCATGGTGACCCCTGGCACCACCCAAAAGCTAACCACCACCACCACCACCCCCCTCAGTGCACTCCCACCCGGTCCTCCATTACCTGGACAGAGCCCCACTTCTCAGAAATCCAGCAGTTCCACCTTGGCTAACTCCCCCCAGAGTTCTTCAAGCCAGTCTAGTGCACCTTCCTTTAGTAGCCTCTCCAATAACAGCCAACTTAAGGGACTTTTCGATGGACTCTCTCATATCTATGCCACTCAGGGACAATCTCGGAAAAAGGGACTCCCCAGTTACGCCCCGCCTAAGCGCACGCGCCGTAAGCCGGATTTGTCTTCCACGGCAAAGTCTTGCCCCCAGCTCCACGGAAAGAGAGACTTTAAGAGTAGGATGGCGGCCCAACCCTCTGCTCTCTCCGGGTGGGGCCTGCCGAGAGGACGGCCCTTTAAGGCGGCTGGTCATTTCAGGCGAACCTCCTTCCTCAGAAAGCACAGGATGCTAGGCAGGTTAAAATATAAAGTGACCCCTCAGAAGGGTACCCCCTCTCCAGGGAAGGGGGTCTTGACAGATGGAAGGAATAAGCCTGAGCACACTGATGGTAAGCAAAAGGCTCCACACTCCAGCCAAACCTGCGTCTCGTCCAGCAGACACATTGTAACGTTCAGCTTCTGCCATTCATCCCCACCCCCATTGTTTTCTGACTAAACTATCGGAAAGTAGCTAAAAGCACATCCGCGGCTCCTCCTTGCTGATTAACATGTCGCCTGTCCTTTGACTAATCCCGATACCGCCTCGTTTTGATTTCTCCCTTTAGTGTGTTGCCATGTGTGTCACCTGTTTAGGGCACGCTCCCTCACCTGCTTGCAGATTTGTCATTGCGCATGGTGGCCTGTCCTCATTCTGCACCCCCCCCCCCCCCCCCCCCCCCCCAATCACTCTACTGTGACGTGCACATCCCCATCGGCTCCTAGTGGCTCCCCTTTTTCCACAAGCCTGGTCTCTTAACTCGATTTCACCACGAAAATCTGCCCCACTGAATGTCACTGATCCAGTGTTTCTCAGCCTGGTTCTCGAGGACCCCCCCAAGACAGTCCAAAGTTTTTGCTCCCTCGAAGCCAGTGAAGAACACCCAGTCTGGGAGGGAGCAAAAATGTGGACTTTGGGGGTCCCCGAGGACTGGATTGAGAAATAGCACTGATCAACTTGCCCATTCGTGATGAATTGTGGCTCTTCTGCTAATTGTAATAGATTTTTTTTTCTCTTCCACCCTAACCCCCCCTTGTTTACCCCTTTGTAAGCCACCCTGCCTTAATGTGGAAAACGAGGCTTTTTTTAGCCTTTAGCTTGTGGTTTATCGGGTTAAAGATAAGGGTTTGCTTATTCTGTATGTCATTTTGTGATGAAATTGAAATCCTGGGCCATTGGCACATTTTAAATATGATCATTTTAATGTGTGTTAGATGTTTGTGAGTCTGTTTTAACTGCAGCTACTGTGAAGTAGCTTCTCCTGCTGTATAATAGCTTTCATGTTCAAATACTGTCACAAAAGCGGTAAGTGAATCATTTCATCTCATAATTGAGTGGCTGAATGCCTCGGGCCCTTCTGTGAAGAACCTTCTCTGCGTCTTTACAGCCAAAAGTGAGGGAGAGCGACGACACCATTTTCCTTTGTTTATTATCTGCTTTATTACTTGATCTAATTAAATATTGTTATATGAGGAATGGTTAAGAACATGAAAGCTATTATGCGGTGGTCCATTAACTTGAGTGTTGACCTTTTTGGCAGAGCTTTTATTTCATCCTAATTAGAAAAATGATTTTAAATGATTCCTTCAGTTATACTAACATCACAACATTCCTGATAAGAGTAAATATGGATATGTATGCTAAACTAGTGTTTGAAAGAATCAGTTCAGTAAGGTGCAGCACGGGTTGGTTGGCAATGGTTTGTCTGATTTGTTTGTATACATATTGTGCATTTAAGTGTCTGCTTAAGTTTCTACTTACTATATTTGTATGTGTTATCAAGCTGGTAATGCAGTGATTCCATGCTTGTGAAAAATGAGTTAAAGCATGTTAATGATAAAATGTGTAAAATAGCTGGATTTAGAAGCTTGTAGATATTTTTGCAGAACATAATGACAGGTATTTACTCCTTGGAGAACCCAAGGGACATCTTGCATGAGCTTTGTCAGTAGCCTTTAAATGGGTATTTTAAGATTTTAGGGCAGTTTTATCGAGGTATTATGCTTTGATATGGTATTACTCTGCACATGCACTGTTCCTGTATCCCATGTCTAATATTTAAATTTTTTATTTTTTTTTTGTGAATGATTCAGAAAATGAAGGCATCAGGAAAGTAAAGCAGGAGACTCCAGACTTGAGTGCGGCAGTTTCAAAGGAGCACGTTACACAAGAGGATTTCGAGATTTTTAAGCAAGTGCAGGACCTCTCCATGCAGGTTAGGAGGCTCGTTTTGTCGGTATTACTCCCGGCTTCTCCGATCGGTGCTCAGAATTATGCTGCTTTACTTAAATGTTAAGGCATCAGTCACCTGATGAATTCAGTGCTTGGAGTGCGTGGTGGTTCTTGCAGCTCACTGACCGTAATCGGTGTGCCTCCTTCAATGTGCTGCAGTTTATGTTTTTAGATGTTATTATTTTGGAAGATTTCAGTCCTTTCCTCGCCCGTCCTTTAAGCCTATACTTGTATAGTGACATACTATTATCCTGTACCCTCGCAGAAAACGGGCTGTGCAAACACGACAGGTTCTGGGCGGTACCCCGCAGTCATTGACTTTGGGAAGTACGAGATCCAGACCTGGTACTCCTCGCCGTACCCGCCCGAATATTCAAGGTATGAATCACCGGTAGCCTAGTTCTGTCTGCCAAGCCGACGTCCGGCCGAGTGTGACGGCCTCCCATTCTGCTCTGCAGATTACACAAGCTGTATCTCTGCGAGTTCTGCTTGAAGTACATGAGGAGCAAGAATATTCTCCAGCGGCATTCGAAGAAGTGTGGATGGTTTCACCCACCGGCCAATGAGATCTACCGGAAGGCTGACTTGTCTGTTTTTGAGGTCAGTAGGCACTTTGCTTTCTTTAGGATTGGTTTCCCAAAATCATCTTTATTATTATGGAATAATAATGGAATGTGAGATTTTGTTGTGCCTCCACCATATGAATCTATCGAATTGCTTACACATTATTTGTGAGTAAATCCAAGCCAGTATATATTGCCTACTTCCGGTTCTGTAGCTGTAGAATGCCCCCCCCCCCCCGACCCCGCCAATCCTGTGAAGCCCACTGAGCTTGTCACATGCTGCCAGCTGAGCTGTCACTGATCTGGTGGCACTGCCTTTTACTCCTTGCTACCGGTGACCTGCAGCATCAGTGCTGCCGCTCTCCTCCCTCCTCCTCTGTCGGTCCTGCGGCAGCCGGCAGGGATGTACATAGTGATTTACGCCCGTCCTATGCGTGCCGTGTCGGTTCCCAGTCTGCAGAGGACGCGATCTCTGCGTGAGCTGTAAGCTCAGCCACGCCCCCCCCACCACCACCACCACCACCACGACCCAGCCCCCGAGTCCCCAAGCGTTGTCAAAATTAAAACACAATGTTTGGACCAGCATCTTGCTTTGTCTTGCAGAGAAAATTCAATTTGCTTTAAATTGTTTAAATTTTACCTTTTTTTTTCGAAAGTGGAAACTTTTGTTATAGCCGTTGGCTGGTTCTTGTTATGTAATTTGCACTTGACACAGTGACAATGCTGAGTGAAGCCTTTTGCTTTAAATCTTTCCTTTCAGGTTGATGGTAATATAAGCAAAATATTCTGCCAAAACCTCTGCTTGCTGGCTAAACTCTTTCTGGACCACAAAACGCTGTACTATGATGTCGAACCTTTCCTCTTTTATATACTTACAAAAAATGATGAAAAGGGGTGCCATCTTGTGGGGTACTTTTCAAAGGTAAGTGTATTTTTTTTCCCCTCATTATTCATTATGCTAGCACCGTTCGCGCTCTAGGGGGTGTAACGGTAATTTCCGTTTCAGATGGGGAGAATATGTGGTTTGGGGAACAAGGTGCTCTGTATTTAAAGAGAAATTCCATCCAATTTTTTTTTCCCTACAATGTCCTACATATCAAATGGAAATCATATTTCACTTTCCTTGTCTAGGGAACTGGCTCTTTGCAGAGTAAACTTTTAAATGTGCTGCCAAGGGACATTTTTGTTATACTTGGTGTCAGAAGTCTGTTTGGCATTAATTTTAAAAAAGGAAAATCAACAACATGCCAGTAGACCTTTTTTGTCTTTTACTATTTACCTCGAAAAATGATGGATTCCCCCCCCCCCCCCCCCACCCCCCCCCTCCCCCGAGGGCAGCAGCAGCAGTTCAGGTACAATACTCACCTGATAGCGACATGGTATCACCGCCAGCATGTTTAATGAGCTTAATTCATTCCCCCTCTGCTCCTGGGTTTCCTTCGTGGTTCCAAGGGACTAAACCCGCAGGGCTGAATGGACGTTAATCCCCACTGTGCCTAGGTGACCATATACATCATGTGCTCGGATCATTTTGCTCAGACTAGATGATTTTTCATGGTCTGTTTGGCGTGACAGGTTTTTTTTCGGGGGGGTTGGCATTTCTCTCCCTCCCCCCGTGTTTTGGTAGTCGCTATGCAGAACCTTTAGCCTTGGACTCGCACTCGGCCACCGGTACCTGTGGTTCCTGCCCGATGATGGTGTGCCCTGTGGATGGATGAGCCCGCCCCCCCGGCTGGCTTGTCACCTCACCAGGGTGAACCATCTGCCAATTTTCCCACAGAGATCTTGGCTTGTGTGCCAGAGCCCCCCCAGAGCACACTCGTATGTTTCTGTTTAATGAACTGACCTTTAATGGGTGATTCAGTATTAACAGCAATATTACCCACGAAGCTGTGCCCGCCCCCCCCAAATTCTTGGCATCAGTCTCTTTGCAAATCGCCCCCCCCCCCCAAAATCATTGTCCCTGTAAGTATTCAAATCATCACCAGTTGACAGTGCCCCTCCCTGCCCGACTCCCTAGACGATAGCCTTCTAATCACTCCCGGCTCCGTTCAAAGGCCCTTGGAGGCCTCCGCATTGTTTCTGGCCATGGTGCTCCCTAATTGGTCCAGCCTGAGCAGCGGAACTGAGCTGTGGATAGCTAGGTCCACAACCCGACAACTGGGGGCAGCGTTTAGTACAGCTAAATGAGAGCTTTCCCTGCCAGGGATGGCACAAATCAAACAGGCCATGTGTCTGATCTGTGCGGAGAGGGCGGAGCCTTTAGGAGGGCGTGGAGGGAGCCGGGCCGAACAGCGACAATGTGGACTCGACGCTGCCTAGCGTGTGTGGACAGCTCCCTGGTTTTGTTGCCAACTTATCCTCACTTCTGCATTGCTCACAGCCAGAGAGTGACACCCCACCCCCATCTATGGAATAAACAGCAGTCACTGATGGCATCAACTCCACCTTCTTTGGGAAGGCAGAATGGATATAAATGTAAATGCAAGGTTTATGGCCAAGGTAAATCCTGTGAAGATGAGAGGCTCTAATCCTGGGTATCTAGGAAATGCATAAGGCTCTATGTGTCATTTAACTCCTGAATATGTATTTTTTTTATTTGCAAAGTAGTCCTGAGGGTCTCGTGTACATTAAGGGACTGTCCCGAGGAGCAAAGCGGATCGTGGACTAGCATGTTTGTTTATTTTTAATGAAATGTGCCCACGTCCCGACCGCCAAGCCTGATGCGCCTTCAGCTTCGTTATATCCACATGATTACCAACTTTTACCTTTAAATCAAAAAATTAGCTCTGCCATGTGTTACCACCTATCCCTCCCTGTCTGATCTCCCCCATGACATCCAAAGCTGTGAATGAGCGATACTTCACCTGACAGTCCTCTGGGAAATGTGCTATCTTGGATCTTCTAAGGAGCTCATTAAGCCAAGGTGTGATCAGTGCGTCTTCATAGGTGATGCTGCCGGCTTCCTCGGCCTGCCTTCCGACGCCCGTAAATGTTATTCACTGTTGAAGGAAGATGCGGGAAGCTGAGGCGGGCTGCCATCCGGGAGGCCTCGATGCCATCTCCGGCATCAGAAGCGATAGGCCTCCTGTCTGGCCTCAGGTCACCTGGCCGCGACCATCACTGCGACCAGTGCCCGCTTCCATGTCACCCCCCAGCCTCACCTCCATCCCTGTCACACACTTCCTGATTAGACACATCATAGCGAGTGCTGAATCCCTGGCCGGGAATCAGGTGCGGGTGAGACTACCACTACTACCAAATTTTTAATTTTTTTTCAAATTTCCATGGAAGAGCTGTTGTCATGGTGACTCCGACATGCCATCAATGAGCTACGGCGCCGACACGGGCTGCCTGCCGCCCGGCGGGTGCAGGCCGGCACCGGGGAGCATGCTGGGATACGCCACGCTGCCATGACGGTACCCCGTGGCGCCCTCCTCCCTGAGACGCCGACCGTGTCAGGAAACACCAGCAGGGGAGAGCAAGCAGCGTGCTCAGTGGTGCGCGGAAATGGGGAGGAGACGCCTATTCCACAGGCGGCTGAGGAGCGCGGCGGCCGCCTCGATCTGCCTTTGAGGGAGTACAAAAGCGAGGTTAGCGCCAAAAGGCTGTGCTCACAAAGTGGCAGGTAGACACGCCGTTAGGCGTAATGTTCACTGAGCATGCCCAGGAGATACCTCTGTGCCCAGGTATCCCCCGTCTTCAGAACGTGAGCTTGTCTTGGCAGTAATCCACCATAAGCTTCTGGAGATGATGTCACCCAATTAACGGCTGTTTCCCCAGCTAAACACCGGCTCAGAATGGAGCTGGACACCTCCCCAGCTAAGCGGAACCGGCCGGAAATCAGAAACGAGTCTCACGTCTTGGTTGGACAGGATTCTGGCGAGATCATTGACGTTGAGTGGTTAATTAGCACCCGCTTCATCCTTGGAAGCCCGGGCCAACAGGTCATGCGGCTGTGTTTCTGGGAGCAGCTGAAGGCGAAGGGTTTCGTCTTAATACCGTGCCGTGAATTAACGTGCTGAAACCCACCCCCCTCCCCCCCCCGTTAGGCCTCCCTCCACTGAATGAGGACAGATCCCTATATAACCTTCAGTTGTGCTGTGCAGAGTTATTTTTCTTACAATAACAAAGCAGGTGACTGAGGTGGGTGGTGTGGGATGGGTCTTATGCTGTATTACGCCGTGATATACATGTGCTCTTTATCAGGCTGGTTGTGAGCGCTGCCTGTGAAGCTCACCAAACTTCTCTGATCTGTCTCGCTGCAAATCTCACGTGTCCGGGCCGGAGGAAAGGTTTGCCCTCGTCTGAAAGGCCCTCGGTTACAAAGATGGAGCTTTTACTGCAGTGTTCTCTGTCCCATGGGTGAGGCGGGAGCCGGGATGGGGCGGAGGTGCATCTTACAGGAGCATGCACCCCAAAGCTCCATCTGAGTCAGCTGACCCACACCATGCCCATTATGGTTCAAATGTGGCCCGCTTGTTTGGGTCGGGCCATCCAGGTCCGGGCTTTGTGATTGGCTGAAGCTGCCTCCCCCCCCCATCAAGGTAAAAGGCAGCATATGTGGGTGTTATGAAGCACCCACATCACGTATGGCTCACACCAAGTCGAGATGAAGGCATTGTGGCAGGATAGGATAAAATATGTCGATGGGTCTATTAGAAGGATTTTCTCTTCTGAAGTGATGACCAAGTTATGAGAAAGTATGGGAAAGGAATGGGGTCCAGTGGTAACTTCCAGAGAGAAAGATAGTAACTGACAGGGTGCATGTTTTCCCCGGGGACTGATACCAAAGGTGTAAATAAGCAGAGACTTCAAAGCATCACCAGTTCCTTGAGGTCTGGTCTGACTCCAGAATATGGGGCCGTTCCTTTGTTGGGAGAATCCTAAAAGGTGCTTGAGGGGGTGCTGGACAGGAACAGGGCTGGAGTGTGGCAGGTGCGTGTGGGGGAGATGGTGCAGACCTCCCCATGCTGCATATCTGCCAGATCTCTACTAACAGCAATAACACTTACTGTGACTTAAACATATGTACCTCCTTATGCTGTGCATTTGAGAAAATGCAATAGTAGAAGGAACACGCTCTCCCACTCTTGCTCTGTTATAGCTCTGAATAAGATTAATTAGCTTTCAACCCGTGGCCAATGGATGGAGACCATCAGTTTTGTTTTTTTTTAAATCCTCCGCGTGTATTCTATTACATCAGGCCGCAGAGGCCGTGCGAAATGCACCACACCTGATAACTCTGCCTTTTAATTAATGCATGTGACCTACTGTGTATTCGGAAAGTATTCAGACCCTGTCACATTTATCATGCTGGCACAATTTCTAAGATCATGTTTCCGCTTCGTCATTATGGACTATTGAGTGTAGATTAATAATCAAAAAAAAATGTATCGAAATGGTTTTAGCATTAGGCTGCGATATATGAAAATGCGAAAAACTGAAGGGGTCTGAATACCTTCTGAATGCGTTGTATTTACTAGTAATCATTTCAGAATTTGAACTTACTTTAGGGAAATACTTTAGATGTATATAGGTATTTGTGGTTGCTGTTTAAAAGAATATTCATCATCCATCCATCCATCCATCCATCCATCCAGCTGCTTATGCTGGTCAGGGTTGGTGGAGGGGGGTGGGCTGGATCTTACCCCAGGGGTTGCACAAGAGGCTGGGGTCATCCAGGACAGGACTCCAGTGACAAGGCTGATAAGATAATCATATAACGGCAGGCTGAAGCAGCAGTGAAGAATGTGCAGGATTCACTTCTCAGGCTGTGAAATATTCCCTGATGTGAATCGGATCCAGGTGCACCCCCTACCCCCCCACCGGGGGCTTGTGACTCCATGTTGCAATTTCAACAAATAGAAAAGGATCAACAAAACATTGAATTATCTCTAAAAACTGGAACAGATTTTTTTTTTATTAAATTAACCTTATTAGTGCATCACCGTAAGCAAATGCCAGAAAAAAACTGTGGAATTCCTCATTTGCATTAAGATAGATTTTTCAGGTTGGCTGCACGGTTTAATTAAGGAAAAGATTAAGAATCATTAAACAAGCGGCTGTACCTTTCCACGGCGGAAGTCACATCTGACTCAGGTTAACAATAACCCAGATGGTGATTCAGTAACTGTTGAATCACCGTAGCCGTCTGAGGACGATCCTGTTAATTCCCAGGGAAAGCAAGGAAATCCGGGAAGGAGGCTGCCAGACTGCGGCTGGGATGTGCGTCGTCAACAAAGACATAAATAAATCACAGGCACTCTGAAGGAGATGAGGGCATAAGGCAAAGGTGCAGGTTTCTGCATGGACAAACCGTCTCTTACATTGGGGCATCACAGTCACATAGACAGCTGCTTTAGTCGCATTTCATTTTTAATAAAACTGTTTGCGTTGGGGTTGACAAACGTACCCAGAGATACAGAAGAGGTGCTGTGAATGTCCCCTCATCTATAAATCAACTTCTGGCTGAGGGCTCCTCAGGACAGATCTGCAGTCACCTTTCGGACTGCGTCCTGGCTGTCTGCAGATGCTCAGGTTTATTCCATCAGGGAACAGAGGTGGTCAAACCATCAGGTGGCAAAGGTGGCTGCCTGGAGCGCCGTTCACTTTACCTCAGATGGGGGGCGCCAGCGGTGAAGCTTGCCTAGGGCACTGCCACTGGTTCTGCTGGGGAAGTCAAAACTTACTGGCACAGAGGACGAGGCTTCGCGGAGATAAAACAGGGGGCTCCCTCACTAGCAAGCGGATCGGCACGTGTTCTCCTCTTTAATCGTCTCTATTCGGGGGTCAAAAAATTTCTCATTCAAATTATTATGGCAGGACCATCCTTCCCCCCCTCCCTGTGCTAGTTACTGCTTTAAATCCCTAATTTCTAATTTTTAATTATGCTGCGGGGGGGAGGGAACAACCACCGGCACTAACATCCATATTTAAAGACATCCGAAGTCTAATCCGCGGAAATTAGTGATGCAGGAACCCGGGATAAAGGGGGTGGTGAGGCGCGGAGTGTGGCTGAAAGGCTCCCACCTGCGAATGCGGCGCGCGGCTCGCGGAGGCGCTGAAAGGGGCCGGCGTGGAGAGCAATCAGCCACCATTGAGACGGCGGCAGGTGTTTGGCAGGTGGATCGGGCCAGATGTGCAGAGCTGGCAGCCAGGGCTCCATACAGGTGTGAGAATGCCACCCCCACCCCCGTCCTACTTACTGCTTTAAACCGCTCATTTCTGTGTTTCAATATTGATTGCTACCTCTCCCGCTCTCTGCCGTCCCCGCGGTCTGGTTCGGGCTCCCACTATATTTAGACGGGGCCCGTTTTCGGCTCCTCGGCCCCCCGGAATGGCACTTCCTCCGCCGCTCTCGAGTCCCAGAGCCAGCGCCTTTGGAATCGCGATGGCGCGTGTGACACGGCGCCTCGACGCTGCGCCTTTATGCGCCTTTGTCATGCACCTCCAGTGCAGCCAGGCGCTGACGAGGCCTCCCTGGCTCCCCGCGCCTCTTTGTCCAGCCCCTGAAGATCAGCCTCTCCTCTCCTCTCCTCTCCTCCCCTCTCCCTGTCTTTCCTGGCACTTTTCAGAGCTTCACGTCATCGCCAGCTGTATCCTCCACCGCCTTGCCGCTTTTGTGTTTTTATTTTCCGTGTGCTCACAGAACCACGAGCTAAGACTCTTCGGAGATATCCTCCGCGATGTTGCTCTTTCTGCGTGAGGTGCTTTGGTGACTTTCTCCCTGCACACGTGTGCATGTATGCATGTGCCTGTTAAATATTTTATTTGTCCTCTAAGGTCCCCACCCCCCCCCACACCACCACCACCCTGCACACATCGTCCAGAGGTGCTAGGCCAGGCCGGACCGGCGCCCGGCTCCAGTTGCAGGCCAACAGCTGTCCGTCCCAGGTGGTGTGATATTTGAGACTGGGGGAGCAGCAGATGAGAGTGAAGCCGTTCTGTATCCGAGATATTGCTTTGGGCTGAACTAAGCTGCTGAAGCTGGGTGATTCTCCAGTAACTGCAAACCGATT
>JAODKL010000041.1:7345421-7358784 GCA_026780765.1 Petrocephalus schoutedeni
TAATTTCCCCATGTGAAATTTGCCTACTGTTTAATGATGCTCTGGGGTCAGATTGACCCCAAACACGGGATAGGGGTAATTGAGATTGTAGAATGTATATATGCTGTCGTTCTATAAGGAAATAGCTACGCGGCACAGAAAAGTACCGCTTGTCACTGAGGTTTTGTAAGCTTTAGCACCGTTGACCATGTGCCTCAAGTCATGGACATGGATCTTCTGGGTTTCAATGGAGATGCTTGTCATTAAGCACGTGTATAGATCTTTCTTCTGGTCTTGCTGTGCTGTTGTAACTTTATCCTACCTGACCACCCTTGCTTGATCCAATTGTCCTTTGTCTTAAGTGAAATTTAGCTCTTCTTTCCCCTGTCACTGCTGAATTTTGGGTCTTTAGCGGTTCAACATGCACTTAAGGTGGCCATCTTGAACATTTGACTTTTATTAATAAAATGGTCATCAGTAAGCTTAAGGTGATTTTTGTGTCGTGTAAAGATCCTGAGTTCAGTTAATCTCAAATGAAGCCTATTTTGCCACTTGATGGTACAAAAACATTAAGATGACTATGTACATTATCCTGCAATTTTTTTAAATTATTTTTAAAAATGGAGATTTTCCTTTTTAAGTTTATGCCCCGAGGCAAAGATTATCGAATAAGCTGAATGTCTTCTGAAAAGTAAAATAAAGCCAAATGTACAGGTATCATTAGAATGACTCTGTAATATTTTTTCCTCCATTAGTCGTTAATTTCTGGAACCGAAAAGTCACTGTATGGCATTTCAATGGAAATACATGGAGGCTTTTATTTTGACCCTTGTGTGTTGTGCTCGTCCTTCGCCGTCTCCGTCTCGTGACCCGTGTCACTGTCTGATCTCTCCAGCTGCCCTCGGAGCTGCATGTCCAGCTGCCGTAGCTGTTTTAAGAAGCCCCAGTTGGGTAGGATGCGCCGGCGTTGCTTCACGTGCCCGATGGCGTCCACGAGGGTCATGTGCTTGTGAATCATTAGGTAGGCCAGGAAGAGCGTCGCTGATCGGCTTCTTCCCATGACGCAGTGAACCAGGAGCTTGTCTGAAACGGATACATGCCGTTTTATTGGCTTTGAACTAGCTCTGGCACGTTAGCTTAAAAAATTGTGGTAGATGAGGACTAATTAAGTATAATTAGCACCAAAGTGTTACTTCATTTGGGATGTTGGGAGACCTAATACAAAACAGGAAAAACGTTTCTTCAACGTTAACGGTAAATCTAGCATGGCAAGTTATTTCTTTAGCACGTATTTAGTGCGTTTTGTCTGTTTACTACTATGATGAAATTGGTAATACTTAAATGAGAGTGGGCTTATAACCTACTCTCAGGACCGCTCAATGCATAGTCGATAAACTGTGCAGCGGGATAGAAGAACTGGCTTAGGTTGAAAGTCGGAATGTCCTCTGCTTCAACTCCGTAGTAGTCAATGTTCATGTCGCTGTAGTAGTCTGGGCCAGTGTCCACGCTGTTCCTTTTCCCTTCTGCTGCGTTCAGGATGTGTGTCATTCCCATCTTCTTAAGGATGTAGCGATTACGTGCCATCTCTCTGCGCAACAAATTTCTACCAGTTAACACTGATTCCACCTCCCATCACACACAAATACATGCACATAAAAACAAAAATGTCAGAATGTGCTCCTCGTTGATTTTCATGAATTTCCATGTCTAGTGCTTATACAAAGAACATATTTAGTTATATTTATTTTGTATCGACATCTGATTTCAACTAGTAATCACCCTTCTCAAGGAAAGCATTGATGCTGTGTATTCATATGCACTGGGTTTTATAAAGACATTTCCAAACAATAGGAAGTCTTTCTTTCCACAGTAGGCAAGGTAATTTACAGAAGGCGAAAGTTCCGGACTGTTGCCAGTCTACCCAGGAGTGGGCATCCCACCAAATTTACCCGAAGATCACACCACACACTATGCTCTGATAGGCTGCAACGAACTGCGAGGCTCCTTCCCGGGATCTGCAGCCCTCTGTCAATATGGCAAACATTAGACTTTATAATTCTCCCATAAGGAAAATGCTCATGAGGAATGGCTTTCAGGGAGGGGGTAATCAAGGGGGAAGCCGCGGCTCCGTACAGCTTTGGTTTTCAAAATAGCACTAGAATAAACCACAAGTGTTCTGGAACGGTGACCTTTGGGCAAATGAGCAGAGCGGAGGCCTCTGGATGTAATGTGAAATGTCGGATTTAGCAAAAAATCAAACGCACTGTCATCGTCATAACCTCAAACGAGCTTGGCGGCACAGGTGCGGCAACCCTGTTGCTGCAGGACTTGGACACCTCACTCTCCAGGAGCCTACTGTGCTTTCTTGAGAGCGATTGTTTGCTGAAGAACTGGACTGCAGGAGAGGCGCAAAATTCAAAACCACTAAACATACAGCTGACTGCCAGAGAGAGAATGTGGATGTTGGAATGGTGAAGTTCAAACTTCAGCCCTGTTGAGAAGCTGTGGTGAGTGTGTCAACTCCTCATAGACCATGAATAAATAATGACCGTATAATTTCTGTTGTCACACAAGTTTAGATTTATGTACTACTGGCTCTTGGTGAACACTAGATGAAGGTCAGATGTCTTATTATGTAAATACATAGAACCTAAGGGGGTGAGCTTAAAAACCTATATGTAGCTTCAGTTAGCATTTAGTAACTCAAATGTGCAGGATGCTAAATTATTAAACAAGTAGTACTGAATGTTTGATAGAAGTGTTTGAGAACTGGATAGTTTGTATTATTCCCCCTCTATAATCTGTTTCATTTTGATGCCATTATGCTGTGCCTTGCATTTTGCATGATGGTTTGTTTTAGACACTCAAAGACTGGCTCACTTACTCATCGCCAATGTAGACGTTAGGCCAGACCTCATTGACGTGAGCGTATGCTGCAGTGGGACCACGAGATAGGATCTTTTCAAGTTCATATTCCCTCGGCGTAACATATTCATCCTCTGAATCAATCGGCACCTTTTCATAAATGATCTTCTGGGAAGTCTTTGAGCAATAAGACGCCATTCTCTCCCGAGTAACTGGCTTTCACACGTGTCCGACTGCTTTGATGGTGTCTTCCCTAGAGGAGTAACACAGATTTGGCGTTTAAATTTGAGATGAAATCACCTCAATATGTCTTATGGATTTTTTTGGGAACTAAGCTTCATTTGCTTTGAAATATGAGTAATTTTGCAAATGTGCACAATACTTGGTTGTCAGATCTTCCATTTTTGAAGATTATAGCCTGTGAGAGAAATATCTGGTAAGAGAATTTAATTCTTTTTCTCTGCCTGCATATTTTAAAGCTACAGGAAACTTCATCTTACTGTTTACCATGTCAATATTGCGTGCATACAAAACTAAAAAAGGGTTAATAATGTGCAAAGCATTTGCTACTAATTTGTTATACTGCCGTTGGAAGTAAAATTGTCTACAGTAACAAAATCATTAAATCACTTAATCACGCATTTTTCCAAAAAAGCCAACAACTCACCAACACTTCCCTCGATTTTATTTATTTTTTTTCCCCCTTGTCTTCCGATTTTACATTAGTCAGCCACACCATTTAAGGTCATCGTCCAAGAGAGCCGCAAACCATTAAGTCCATTTCCACCCACATTATTATTGTCGAATGTGTTGTGAAAGACAAGCGGCGGATAGCCCGGCCTGCACCCTGTCATCGGCGGGGGGGTGGAGCAGGGCAGCGTGGCTTCTGCCACTGGCATCCGATTCTACTGGGTATTTTTAGGAAGCTGATCTGCAGGCTTTGACCTTAGGGAGGCATTGCCTGGCTTGCATGGCAGAGTACCCCACCCTCTATTCCACACTCCCCACGTATGCTCGACTCTGCTCTCATAAACAAGCAGGCGGCCGCTGCAGTCAGTGGGCTGAGAACCATCCTCAGTGTTCTGCTATCTTAAGGGACGGCCATGCTTTCCCATCAGCTAGGGGCTTGGACCAGCAGCTTAATTCAGGATATTCCCTTTGAACGTACCATAATACGGGGGGGGGAGGGGGAATCCCTAGTGCAAGGTTCTCTAATAAGTTCTTTTAAGAGGTGCAGGATTAGAAGGATCAAGTCTGATAGGTTTCAGAGTCGTAAACCTAAAACATTTATTGTGGGGCTTTTAATTGGATTATTGGAATACTAACAAGCTCATCTAGCCTTAAGAACTCAGGTATGAATATAAAACTTGCAACTTAAGCTCTTACTAGTGTGTCTGAGGACTTGAATGTTGAGGCTTTTATACCCTAGACCAGCAATGAGATGTTAGAGGTGCCATGCAAGCCAGCATATGCCAAATATGCTCACGAAGTGCTGATCCTGCTCTAGACTGATGTTTTCTAGGCTTCGGCTTGCTGAGTGGATGTCTGGGCCGTAGCCCGTCTCCTGCAACGCAGCAGCATGGACGGGAGCTGTGATTGCAGTGAGTAATGCAGTGATTGCAGTGAGTAACGCAGTCATTTCGGGACAGTTCCTTGGCTTGTGTTTTCTTAGGGAGATTCCCATGTTTAACCTTAACAGCCTGTCGTCTTCGCCTGAGAACTAAGCACAGTGCTTCAGTTGGTGCTGCTCCTATAATCATCCAGTCGGCATGTGGTCAAGGCAACTTTTCCTAGTCTAGTTATGATTTTGTGCTGCTGGGTTTGCCCTCTGTTCCAGTTAAAGAGCTTTCCCCAAGGCCCCGGCGTTTTATAAAAGCTTTCCGCCGTTTGAAACCATAAGTGACATTCCTTAGCCGTTACGAAAAGGCTTTGTTTGCAACATATAATTTAGCATTAATTATTTAGCCCATTTTGTGAGGCTTTGTTGCCCATAACTAACTGCTATATTGATTTATCGCTTCACTTTTCTTTCTGGTGCATCACTTGCGCCGGTTTGTTTTTCCCGTTCAGCTCGTGATATTTATGCACCGCAGACTGTAGTAACCCTGATGATGTCTTGGAACGAGCATAATGTCTCCAGGGAGGCGGTACAACCTTATTTACACTTCGTCAATTATTCCTTTCGCAAGTTGCCTGTCTGTGGGATCTCCCAATGGCAGCTGCCATTTACTGCTATTTATTATGTGTAGTACATCTCGAGGGGCCCAGGCTTGATGTCTAATCAAAATGGTGTTGCTGGTGCCGAGCTGCATGTAATCTCAGTAATGCGAGTCCCGCAACTGTGATGATAATTGTATTTTAGAGCCCAGCTTATGAAAAGAACATATGCATTATGTCAGCCACAGGAGTTTTAAACCATTATTCTCCTGTATTTAAAGTCTTCTGTCCAGACCCAGCTATCATTCATACTGACGGTAAAATCATTAAACCTCTAATGCATTTTGACAGGACCTATTTACCCGAGCATTCTCAACAGCTTGTTTTTCTGAATTGATTCATTTATCTTGTAAAATCTTAGTCCAGTAAAGGGCTATAATTCAAATAATACAAATTAGATTTGTGTACGAAAGCTCCTGAAGTAACGGCAATTCACTGCGTAATAAATCTTCAGTCACATAGATGTTGATGGCTAATGCCCTTAATTATAGTTTTTCATATGTGTAGTGTATTGTTTAAGAAGGCAGAACGTGCAAAGAGTTCCGGACCAAACGGAATTGATCATTTTACAACACAGACACCACGACTCGAAAGGATGACCGGTGTTTATTATTTTCAAAAACAACCCTGATTCTCCACATCTCTACCGACAGTGTGTGAGCAGGGGCTGACTTCACCACACACCCCAAGCTCACTTTCTAAGACACACCCAATTGCCCCCCGCAGTCTCTTGACTTTGGAGGAAGCCGCTGGTCCTCTCTGGGCTGTGGATGATGGACTCACTAGCACGCGGATAGCGGAGTGCTCAGCTTAGCTCTCCCGGAACCCTCTTCACCTTTAAATCCCCTTTAAAATATTGCTGTCACTTCCGATCTTGTTATCTCTCTTTCAGTGAATCCTTTCCTCCGGCCTTGTGTTACTATGGGTGCGTACTTAGTTTTACATGCAATTTTCATGACTGTTCAATCGTGCCACTGTGAATGCATTATTGCGAAGTTGACTGCTGGATACATTCTGTAAATTTCTATTATAATTGATGTATGTTTGTTATAGCTACAAATCCTGTTAAGGTCACAGGGATCTGGATTACATGCCAGAAGAGTAAAGCACAAATCTGGGCATCCATGTGTATGCATGTAGGCATTTTGCACTGCACTTGAAAATATACTTTCTAGGAGTCCTGCTGTGACTTCATTGGAGCTAACTTCAGGTCCAACTGGTGCAGCTGGTTCAGAAAGCCTGCATTAGGAAGGATGTTCCTGTGCGGTTGGACAGCCTTGATGGCCTCCACCAGAGTGAGCTTCTCGCAGATCATGAGGAAGGCCAGCACCAGCGTGGCAGATCGACTGATTCCCCGTGCGCAATGGACGAACACTCTCCCTGAAAGAGATGTGCATCGACCCTTGAAGATGGCACTGAACATCAATATAAATTAGGGCTGAACAATATCCTATCGCGATATGTGAAATATCAGCAAGTAATATTGCAATATTTATTATACAAGATTATACAATTATACAATTATATAATTATACAAGAAAGATTAAATTACCCTAAATGAACTTCCAGCACTCATTTAGATTAAAACAAGATCAAAGGATTATGCTGAATTGAGAACAGAATGAGTGGTTATGAAGCAATTGCTAAAGGTTTACGTGAGAAATGGTGGCATGCAATTGACGATCTTTAATGTTTCATTAAAAAATGAACGTTTTGAGCTGCCGCTTCAGGTAACGGACTTGCCTTTTTGGGAAAGTGCTTGCTGCATGAATTTCGCAGTTGGGTGGAAGAAAGGGGTGAGGTCAGAGTCTCGGTGATCTGCAGCCTCCACACCGTAATAAGTTACGGCCAAGTCTGAGTAGAAGGCGGGGCCAGTATCGATGTGGGTAGGACCACTGGCAGCATTCACAATGTGGGTGATTCCCAGGCTTAATAGCAGCTCTTTATCACGAGCTGTGGATCTACATCAAAAGATTAAAAATGTCTCATTGCTGACAGGAAAAGCGATTGATGGAGGGAAGGAGGCAGGGTGGGAGGCAGGGAGGGGTTGGCGGGTGGATTCATGGATGGATGGATGGTTTTTTGCAGTTAATGCTTACGAATAGAGCATGCATAGTAACTGGTTTTGTCATGTATATCTTTCTATCATGCTGTGTGTTTGTATGAGGTTTTTTTTCCCCTTATAATATTCACTCAATGTGTTTGATTCCCTACCTCATCAAATCCTTTAACACATGTACTGCCAACTTCATACCAGTAACACATTTTTGTTCCCAATGATCTGCCATTCTGCTTAAAAAGTAGATCGACTCTTTTGCCAGACTGGCTCTCCATCAGGTTGTGTAACAACCGTGTGTCCAGCTGGAACTGGCAATACATAATGTGTTTTTATTTTTTTCCTGTCAAAGCGTTATTTGTGACTGGTGGTAAGTGCGTTGCCTATGTACTTACGCGTTGCCTATGTACACACTGGGCCAGACCTCATTGACTGGTCCTGTAGGGTGTCTGCCTTTCAGCAGGAGGTGCAGAAGGCATGGAATAGGTGGTGTTTCGTACCCGGTCCCCTCCTGATTTGAATGTGATTCCTTCAGATCCATCCTGAAAAAGGCTATACGGGCATTTCAAAATATTGGCAAGACCTCATTCCATATACGTATGTATGGAGATGAGACTACTGTATAAGTGCTCTTGCATTATATTTTAAGTAGATGTTTATATTATTTAAATATTCTTTGCAGTTGCTGAGCAGGCTGTATTTCGCATGATTATGCTGTAATCGTATGAGCTGCACATCAATTTACAAAAGCTTTCCAATACTAATAAATTCACCATGAGTACTGGCTTTCAGCAGCAATGTTACAGTAACGCATAACAACCATCTCCCCAAATTTGCTAAAAATGATTCTAATGTGGATGAAAGGGATGATTACCCAAGCAAAAACCGTGTTACATTTTGTTAGACGGTATTAATTCTCAACACTTAATTCTGGGCATCTGCTGTACAGTTTTTTTTTTTTCCCGTACAAAACTGATTTCTGATTTAACTTTTCATTTATGGCTCCAAAAGTCAATACAGTGCTACAATTAAGCTGAATGACTTAATCATCTATTGATTGTTCATAATAGCTGAATAATTATGAACCATTTGGTGGCCATTGTTAGACGAACAGATTAAACAGTCGGTAATAAATCAAAACAGATTTAGGTGACAAATATATTATTTGTAATAAAGTTGGACAATCCCTAAAACTTGTTTAAAATAAACTCTCAACTCCTTGATCTAAATTTACCCGTGCTTTGAAAACCGCAAAGGCTCATCTCACCTGCATTTTGCCTCTGTGTACATTATTGAGCATGGTCCATAATGTTTGTAATGCAAATGAATGAGCGTGTTTGTTTTCTGATGGCCTTGTAAACTTACTTACGGCTGACACAGTCTTCTTTCTTCCCCCTGCCGAGGGCCTGCTTCATTTTCCAGCCCTGGGAGGTGTCTGCTGCAAGTTCCAGGTTTATTTTTGGAGGCTGTTTCCCTTTTTAATACTGAAGAGGTCTGTAAAACCTTCCAGCTCCCAAAAGCATTTCTCTGTTGGAGCAAGCCGATGAATATCTCCAAGGTGCATTTTGTCGATAGTGCAGGACACTAATAAAATGGAAGAATAGAGTACTCGGGCAGACGCGCTACTGGATTATACTGTACTACTTTATTTAAAAAATTCAAGCACTCCCTCAGCAGACCTTGTGAGAAACACTGAGGTCATTGTTAATTACAGTTAATTTTATGAAGTCAGTAGGTTGCCAGTCCCTGGTCCCAGTCAGGAGACACTGACCCAGAACGGTCCTGTTTCCAAGCTGGACTTTGTATACAAACAACTTGGCTGCAATGTAAAAACCAGAAGATATACCAAAAAATATTCTAAAACTATCAGCTAGAATGATCAATTTTTTAAAAAGCCGCAAGACCTGTAAGACCTTGCCATACAAAAAAAAAACTCAAAGACCAGTTAATGAAAAGATATTTTATGGGCTGATGTAAATGCAGGTTTACACTTCAAGAAATCAAGAAAGAGAAACAAAGGCTGTCACGGCACATACACCATTAGCACAGCAAGACCTGCGCATCGTGTTTCTACGACAAGGAACACTAATGGCTCACGGAGGCCAAGTGCATCATTGTTACAATTTCAGCCTTTAGAAATAACTGACAGCTACAAGTCTTTACAAAAAAGCCTTTCTCCTCCAGGGCCTACTACTAGCAGAACAAAGCGACAAAAGATAACTGACCGAAAAAAAAAAAAAAAAACACTGAAACCACCCACGACAGGTTTGAGCTCGCCGGAGAGTGCTTTTCATTTAATTTCTGGTTGCGTAACTTTATCGGGATGAAATGCATTTAACGATCTTGATGTGTCAGAATGAATAAAGTTATGAGTTGACAGCTAGCTTGCTAAAAGATATGGTCATCAACCAAAACTGTAGATATCTTTGAACGAAATCTAACTAAGTACCTAAGCTTTGTAAAGATTGATGATTGTGTAGCTATGCCTTTCAGCACAGAGGTGACGCCCTAATTGTCACACAAACTGGGACAACTGGAAAGCTTGTCTCTCTTTAATTGTCCAGTGGGTTAAAATGAAACGACAGCCAATGCATGAGTAAGGTGATAGCTGAGGAAAAGGAAACTGCAGCCATTTTCCTTTCCCCTTTCAGCAATTAACCCAGAACCCACAAAACCACTGACAAGGCCAAAACGGATTGGCTAGCAACCACCCATTCTTAGCCATTCCGAGATTGGGTGGGGGGGGGGGGGGGTGAACACCATTTTGCATTCCTGAGTTGGGCTACGTTTATTTCCGATTTATTGATAATGCATTTTGTACTGCTCGGGACAACGGATTAGCCTTTAACTGGCGAGCGCTTAATCGTTTTTCGGAGTGAGTTCATTTCCCCAGGCAGTGTAGCTGCTGGTCAAGCCTGCGGAGCTGCTCTAGGAAGCCGGAATTGGGGCAGATGTTCCTGTGTTCGCTGACGGCCGCGATGGCCCCCGCCAAGGTCATGTGCTCGTGAATCATCAGGTACGCCAGCACCAGTGTGGAGGACCGGCTCAGGCCCATGGCACAGTGGACAAAGACCCTGCCTGCAGGTAAATAAAAACAGCCGTCCTCACACAGAGCCGCACTGTGTAAATCCTCCTAATAAGTCAAAGCGGTATTCAACACTGCCAGCTCCGTGGTTAACATACCAGAACCAAAGTTTTAAAAAACTGTCTGTGTTACTGTTCTGACTGACACTCCAGCTAAAAACTGCTATTTTAAGCATCATGGAGAAAGTGACTGCAACCCTAAGAACGACACTGTAGAAAGTAGGAAAAAAACAGCCCGACAGTGTTTGCTGCAGCCTGCAGTGGAAGCATTTTGCCCCCTGCAGACTCAAGTAAGAACAGCAATCATTATGAGTTTGTGACTGTTTGGCTGAAGAGTGACTTCATTTTAATTTATAAATTGGCTTCATTACTTGACTCACTTCATTACATTCTAATTTCCGAACAATTTCTAAAGAAAAAGACATTCTGTGTAATTCACTACACTACATTAATTACCCCAAAAAATATAATAAAATTAGTTTATATATCTGTGTTGTAAGTTAGGATGACATTTCACAAATTTCTTTATATTATGAAATATAAATTGTCCCAAATTGGAACTAAATATTCCAGTGTGATGAGGCTTTTAGCGTTTGTTTGAATTTTTCCACCATTCTGTTTATGTGTTTATACTTCCATGTGAATAAATTTCAGCACAAATGACCTAGAGAATATAAGCTAACTCAGTTATTATGCTGCCTAATTGGTGATCAGGGGATAATAATATGCCCTTATTTGGGCAAAGATTTGTGATTACTGCAGGCTCCAAAACATTCAACCACAGAAATGCTTCTATTTGAAGGGAGATTTAATTTTATGATATACAGGTTCTACACCAGACAAACTCTCTGTAATTAGAGCTGCTTAGGCTAAAAACATAATCGTTCGTAAACATTATGCTGACTTTTCTTGCTGAATTTTACATCTACGGAATATTATTTTGTGTGGTACGAAGAAACACAGAACATGGTAAATTTATGCTGTTAAGATTTCTTTGCTTACACAGGCAACAATTACTTCTACACATTGTATGATTCGTTCACCAGTGTAACACTTACTGTCCTCTCCTAAGACGATAATAAATAAAGGATGCAGGCATCCTGACATAGGATGGAATACGTTTTGGGTAAATGAGACTGCGTTCTCACCTGTAGGATTGCTCAGGGCATCCTTGATGAAATTGGCTGCAGAGTAGAAGAAGGGGCTCATATCGAAGGTAGGCATGTCGAAAGCCTCCACGCCAAAGTAGGCGATGTCCGTGTCTTGGTAAAAACTCGCCCCGGTGCAGACGTTGAACTTCCCATCAGCCGCATTCAGCACGTGAGTGATCCGATGGGACTGGAGAGTCCGCGTGTCTTTGGCCGCCCACCTAACAATGGAGCATTGCGTGGTTATCGCCGATAAAAGGTCAGGGAGAACTTTTCCCCGAGTTTAAGTCATTGGAGAGTGACATGCATAACGTATTTTCTAACGCCTTTGGTGCTCAAACAATAGGTGAAAACGATGCGGCCTCCTGCATCTCCTGGACCCCGCGTGCATCACCTCGCGCCTCTTACATGTCTCCAATGTATATCCCGGGCCTGACCTCGTTCAAGTGATCGCCGGGCCCGCTATGCTTCCACATCAGCCGTTGGAGGTCATAGGCTGAGGGTGTCTCGTACCTGCCGCTTCCCCCCTCGCCAAAAGCATCGTGCCTGCTACCCCCTGGCATATCAGAGACGTGGAAGACAGCTTCTGTTAAAAAAAGGAAAGAGCGCTCTCTTAGTTTTTTTTTTTTTTTGGTGCAGCTTTTCTGTGGTTTTGACATTTTGTAAAAAATTAAACACTTTAATAGCAAAACGTTGTATTTCCATGAAGTAGTACGTAACACAGGAGATCCCATGCATTGTCATACGTATATACTGCATATGATCATTTTTAGCATCTGATTTTATATTTTTATGAAGCTGAACTCTGAGACACTGGATTTTTTTCAGTTGTTCCTCAAAAGTAAGTAAAGTAGTAAAAATGAACTGGGGACTCTTAAAGCGTGAACCTGTGCATTTTTTCTTATCAGAAGTAGGTGCCTTTGCACATTCTTACAGTGACAGTTCTCATATTCCCTAACATGCAAAACCCACAGCAGTATTAGAAAGACTACTTCAAGCTCCCCGCTAATCCTTAATAAAAGAGGATTCGTCAGGCAATTCCGCGTTTGTGCGCGACGGCCTGGTAACTGCTGCTAGCTAAACAAAATGACGTCCTGTTTATTACGGCCGTCGGTTTTGTGCACGTCTGCTGCTGTGTGGCTTATTTACCGCACGGTACCCGGCAGTGTCCTTGCCTGCTCATTACTGTGATCTTCATACTGTGGGCACTTTTTTAAGCCAGGCGTGCCGCTCAGCTGGCGGAGGGCTTTTGTGCACGTCCGCCGGGGGATGAGCATTGGAAACAAAATCTGTTTTGTGGCTTAGCGACCTTTTCTAAATTTGGTGCAGCTTAGAGTGGGGCACTCCAGCATCTGCTTGATAGCCTTATCCATCTCAGTATCTGTCAAGCTCCCTGAGGGACATACTCTGTGGCACATTAATACCCTGTGCGCTTTCGGAGATGCGGCGCTCTGGAGGATCTCCCCCCCCGATTTCACTGCATGGAGACGTGTGGCGAGACCTTGCGGTCATACGACGTGCGCGCTGCAGTTTTTGCTGCATCGTTTCTGGAGATACTATTACCCAGGGTTTGCTCTACCGCAGGGACTCGCCTCAAAGTCTCTGCCACTACAAACTGGCACCTTAGAATGTCCCCTTTGTCCTGCACAATCCTTTTCCCGCGGTTTTCCTGTTGTCCTTACAAGACCGTTAGAATTGCCATGTGTAAACTGACATGGTGAAAAAAGATTTACCAGCCCCTACTACTGCCGTTAATAATCACAGATCCGGTAAATCGTAAATCCTTCTCACTATAAGGATAAGGACCTTACTGAGGAATTAACTGACTGGAACCCTGAAGATTACGCTAGAGAATTAAGCTCTCCCAGCGTTGATTTTGAGCCATATAAAAGTAACCTTTCATAATAATTGTTCATATTGACCAGGTTAGGCTGCTTTGGGTTATGTGCGTGTTTCCTTTTCCCATGTTGTAGCTGGATTTAATGTTAAATCACATTGGATGATAGGAAAGTTA
>JAODKL010000041.1:7363647-7380926 GCA_026780765.1 Petrocephalus schoutedeni
AGAGCTCCACACTGCAAATCACTTACAGCTGCTTCAACTCCTTAATTTCTTTGTTTATAGTTTTCAACTGTTTATCTTCATTGTTGATTGCTCATTGTGATCTCCTAGCATGGAATTAGCATCTCCAGTCCAGTGCCCAAGAGTAGCATAAATGTTCAAGAAAGTTGGCCCAAGTCAATCCGAAGATATTTCTCTTCGAGAACAGCCATGAAGCTCGCTGACTGACCGCCCATCACTTTAAGCTGGACATTGCAGGTAGCTGAGCTGCCTACTGTATGCCTCCAGAAAGCTCATATTTTCCACTGGCCAATCTTCAGAAGCAAGGGAGCTTCCACAAAATGGCACATACCGCTTCCCTCGTTTGTACTCTTGTGCCTGTCTCTCTCGTTGAGTTTCAGGCCGGTGGTTAACCGCACATTTTTGCGGGAAGGACTTTCCCGGACTGCTGCTATAAGAATTTAAGATTAAGTAAATGAAGGAGACCATCTGATTCTCTTCTAAGGCTCTTGTGAAGGAGTATTGGGTACATGTCTTCCATGCCAAACCTAGTTTCACAAGAGAACTGAATACAACGGCTCAAAAGTGACTATATTATTCAATTTAAGGGATTCCTCCATCCATCCAGCTACATATACAGTACAACATCACAGGAAGCCTGGAGCTTATCTCAGGTGGCCTAGGGCACAAGGCTGGGATGCACCTTGGATGTTATTAACTTTATATATTTTCTTCATTTGACATTTGAGTATACTTCAGTATATGTTGAATTCCATTAAAAGCAACTTAAAAATTGCACTTAGTCTTGTTTTCATTTGTTCCATTTAATAAATGGATTAATTCCATATAATCCATTATAATCATTAGACTGCAGAATATAAGTAGTGAAAGAAAAAAAAAACTAAATACTAATTTAGATCAATGAAAAACATGATGGAACAGAATGCAAAAAGGACAGAAACAGCTGGAAAATCAGATAGTACATTTATAAAAGCCAACCACTAGGATTATCTGGAAAAAAGATGAAATCATTTCTTATGAATAGGCATGGTTATCATGACCCATTATTTAATTTTACAACATTTAATTAATGCTTCTGGCCTAAACAGATTCTTCCCCTTTTATACACATCATACACAATAATTCATGTTGAATACCTTTCTGAAAGGTATAACAGGAAAGTTAATTTATTTAAACATGCTCTTTTAAGTAAAAAAAAAAAAACCTTTATTGATATTATAATATCCAGTTCAAAGCACTTGCAAAGCAGATCGTACAATCTTTAATTTACTTTAGATAACATGCAGATTCAGCCTGGGAAAAAGCTCTGTTATAAATCCCACATAAAGCTTAGCATTAAAACTTAATAAATGTGAATTTTTCTGTGTTTGCCCATCTGACTTTTCCAGCTTCATTCTGCGTTCTTTTGCCTGTGTAAAGTTGCATCTAATCTCCTTAGCTGCTTCAGAAACCCTCGGTTTGGGAAAATCCACCTGTTCTCTTTTACCTTTTTAATGGCATCCATCAGTGAGAAATGGTGATATATCATTAAGTATGCCAGCACCAGGGATGCAGATCTGCTGACCCCAACTGCGCAGTGGACAAAAATCTTGGCTGGTGACAGAGAAGATGTGGATTGCATGAGATTACATGGCACTGTAGTGATAACTGTATAAAAAGTCATCAGGAGAGGAACCCCCTGGAATGAAGTTATTGCTAAAAGCACAAGATGCAAGCAAAATGAGTTTGCATTTTCCCAGATCAGCGTTGCACTGCTTTGGATTGTGCAGCGACAGACTCACCATTAGGAGCGTTAAGAGCCTCATGAATGTAATGTGCTGAGGGGTGGAAGTAGGGAGATAAATCAAATGTTGGCAAATCATTAGCTGGCACCCCATAGTAGTCCACAGTTGTCCCATAAAAATCATGACTCCCCTGGCAACACATTTTCCCGTGAGCTGCATTTAGGACATGCGTAACGCCCAGCTTCCACAAACCATATCTGTCGTGGGCCATCGACCTGTCATTGGATTAATGAGACAAAGAAACACATACCGTAAATTGCCATCTCTTTCTTTACTTCTACTGCTTAGTTTCACGAGGTAGAATTAAAGATACATACATACATTTAAAAATTAACGACCTTAAGTCCTGACACAGATATTTAAGTTGTCCCAACTTACATGTCTCCAAGGAACAAGTTAGGCCACACTTCATCCACATGGTTACAGGACTTTTTACCGCTGTATAAAACACATTCCAGCTCTCCCACAGACGGGATTTCACAAGAAGCACTGCCCCCCTCCCTCATACCTGTCGGCAGTTGACAATCACTTAAGTTCTCACTGGCAGACATATATATTTTGAATGTTTTCCTGATCTCAATAATAGATCTGTTGCTTTTCATTAGTCGATGCTTATTTTGGATGATCATATCTTGTCCAACAAAGTGAGTGACACTAACAGATGCAGCTTTCGCTTCGCCCGTGTCTGGGCTTCAAAGGAGGGTGTCAGGCAATGGTTTTACAGTGAAAATATGGAAACAAACACAGGGACAATTCATTTTATTTTAATATTAATGATTTCATTAACAATATAAGAAAATGAATAGGAATTAATTCGACTTTATGACCAATTTAATGTACATCTGCGTTCGTCAATTTAGCATCCAGTACTCAAGTCTTCCTTGCCACAACATTTAAAACTTTCCTTATGAAAAGAGCGTCTCGCCGCAAATTAACGGCGGAGCGGGCGTGCTACGCAGCATCCGTCCGCTAGGTGTCGGTGTCTCGATTTGCTTCAGCCGCGTCGCTCGCGGGGTGGCCGCTTGGACGGCGCTCGCGCTCCGCTCTTCCTGTTTACACTGGTGCGCCGTCAGCTCACGTGTTGCGGCTCCGGCTAGCTGGCGCTGCTAGCGGAGCTAGCCCGCTGAGTCAAAGAGCGATGATTTGCATCGACCCTCCCTCCCATTGCGCCGTGAATCGAGGCAGCGTTCTCGGACATGTGTGAGACGTCTACTATAAATATAATTAGCTAGCTGCCCGCTGGCTCCTAATGTTATCGGATAACCGGAACCTTCGGGTGAGTGTTTGGAAAACGGGCGAATTTTAATGTCAGGTTATATCTCTGCGACCCACTCAGTCGGCCGAATGTCAGCAGGTAGCTGCATATTCCGCTGGACTATATGCTCAGCTCGTTCCTCTCTATTAGTGCTACGGCGATGGAGCAGTTAGACGGAAATAATCGGCGGTGCCAGCGGGGGGTTTTCTTGTTGGTTCAAGCTGCGAGCCGGATTTATGGAGGTGCAAACGGCGATCGTTAAGCGGCGGCTGGCGAGGAGGGCTCGTATTGCGCCGTGTCTTTCCCGGGGAGGTACCGCACCTCCGCCGCTGTGAGGAGTTTGACCGGCATGAAACTGTCATTGCGGAGTAGCCGAGACTGAGTCCATTTCTCTTATTTATTTTAAAGACGTTTTCTTGTGTGGGAAGTTTAGCACGAAGCGCCAGCCCCCGGAGATCGCTGCCGAAGGTCAGCTGGCGTCCCGTAAACAGTCCGGGCTCTTTGACGGTGGACCACTGACAGCTGACGGAGGAGTTGAGATGATCCTTCTGATCTTGCGGGATCTCCGTGCGGCGCTTTTGGATGGACGTTAGCGCTGTATTGCTTTCGGTTCCACCGTGTAAATGAACTAACGAGCCGCTGTGTTTGCGCTACATTTGCATTTATTTGGCAGACATTCAGAACGACTTTCAGGTGATGCACATAATGCGTACATAACTGTCTGAAAAGATACCGTCTTGCCATTTAAGCTTTTAATACCATGTTCGTTTCTGAATAGCCTGGGTAAGGATGTGTGTGTGTGTGTGTGTGTGTCATAGTGCTTTTAATATATGAACGTTGCTGAATTCGGTCCTCAACTTAAAGATTTATTGGAATGAGGTTCACTGTTCTATTCCTAAGGTAAGATTGCTCTTTTAGCAGTTATAAAGCAATTGCTTTATGGTGGTCTGATTGCATTATTACTGTGACAGATTATAGTAGGGCTTGGTTGTGTCCTGGAAGAATGGATTGTTAATTAGTATTTATTTAGGCTCCCGGAACGCATAAATAACTATGTGACGTGGTATGAAAAGCTCTGAGCAACTTTTCAATAATATAGGTCTCATTTTCCTACTTCCAAAAACATGTATGGACGGGAGGCTGCTCGATAATATAGATGACTTGGTAATGGATATGAAATAAGGATAAATAAAGATGCTGTGCATGTCTCCTGTAATGAGTGCAAAGTATCTATTGCATAACCAGATCTGGTTATTAACACCAATCACCTTGAAGTCACTGTCATGTGTTGCTTAGTAAGTGGTTATACCACTTGAAATATGAATCCCTTTTAGGCTCTCTGTGTTTAAATAGTTTGTGTCTTTTTAATATAGACAATACTAAACTGAAACGAACACTGTTCTCTCTTTCTGTGGTATTTAATTCTAGATATGTAGGTTATTATGAAGCAGTAAGGTGGCAGTGTCTACCAGGTTCTTTTGCACTGGGCTTGTTTTATGAATATGAATTTTTTTCTTACACATTTTGCTTTGACAGTCACTGTTTGGTTCCTGTACGTCCCTTTTAGCACGGCAACGCAAATGTTACTGGAAAATCATATCTGAAGATTCCGGTCTGTATTTAATGTTATGTGTTCCAGGCAAGAAAATAACCACGTAATTGCTCCGTTTTTTGGGCTCCCTACTCTTAATGTTCTTGGCAGCAGGATTGTTGGTTTGAAGGGATTCATTTCCCACTTATCATTATGGTGTTGCAGCAACAGCAACGTCATCGAGCGAGTTGCCCTGGGTGTGGACGCAGTCGCACTTGGAGACATTTGGCTGTCGTGTCAGGTTGTGATCTTGGACGTTGCAGACTAGAGGAGAGGTTACAGTGTTTCATGCAATGGTAAAAAGTAAGTTAGCCTTTTCTGTTTCCTAAAAACAGGATTTGTTTGTTGGCTGGTGATGGGGCCTAGTGTAATTCTGAGTGAAGGTTATGTAAAACGTTTTTGGGCATTGCCTGATTTAATGAAGCTAAGGTGTGATTCAGTTAATGAAAATGTGGAATGTGTTTGTTTGAGTGGTCCCTTCTTGAAGTATTTGGGGAGCGTTTAACACCAAAAGAGAATTATTGGTGGTACTTTAAGTCAAAGGAAATCCATGAATGTGTGAGTGTGTTTGTGTGTTTTTTTTGTGTACAGATAATTATCTGCCGAATAGACTGTTAAACAGGGTGTGTCAGAGGCCCCTTGGCATTGTCATTATTGCTGCGCTGTTAATCTTGTTTTCCCTGTGTAGTCCAAAGTATGATGCAGAGTTTGATTTCTCTTGGAGGCCACAAGAAGTCTCAGGATAGTCTCGGAAGTGGTGGCGTCACCGCACGACTGTTTCATTGCGTAGCTTGCGAAAACGCTGTCTCTAGTCTTTTCCTCTATACAAAAAAGAGCCTTTGAGTATTTGGAAATGCACTGTGGAGGCTTGCCGTTGGCAGATTTAACGTAGGTTGAATACGTGCCTGCTTGCTAGCAGGAGGCTGCAGCTATTGCATGTTTCTACTTGGAAAGCAAGTAGGCCATATTAACTGAACACTATTTAATGAAGTATTTAAAGTGCACATTCGAAGGAATGCTTGTGAGCCTGTCTCTCAGAATGCTTAGGATTTCTCCAGCCTTTACTGTAATAACAACATAACTGCGTCAGGTTTATATTGCAGCCCAGTCATTGGCCGGGTTTAAATTACAGTTGTGTTTTATTGTTGTTGTGCTGTGCGTAGGCTGCAGTTGTATTTGGCAGAGCTGTAGGGACCCATCTCTTCAGAAGGGCTCACAAAGATCAGTTTTTTTGACCCTCATGCATCGACCGAGCACATGAGCATGCGAGGTAGCTGTCTGTCACACGCCAAGTTCCCGTAACAGTAAACCGTAATGATGCCACAGCGTGAGCTAAAATCAGGTCTTTTCTATTAGAGAGGTGATGGCTGTGTCCTCTCTGTCCCTGTATAAGTTCTGCTTGTGCCATTTTCCCATGCAGCTGGAACCAGGCATCCTCAGCGCGTCCTCAAAACAGACGCCACATTGTTCTGTGGGTGGACAAGTGACTTGAAGTGAATGGTTGCATCTGAATTTTAAACAAAGAAAATCTAAGTTACTGATCAGGAACTTATGGAATCCACTGCTGCTTCAGGACGAATTTCTACAATCCTATTGAAACTAGATAGTTTCTCTTGTTCTGATTGTAATGGAAGGGCACTGAGAGCTTTAGGCAAGAAACCTCATTAATGAATGCAATTCACCCTGCAGAATTTGCATGTAAACTTTACTTTTGTGATCCTGTTCAAACTGATTTAATATATACTTCTGGTTTTGACTTTCTAGCATTCAGGTCACATTGATTTCAGTTCCCAGTAGACCATTTTTAGCATCATCTCATGTCAGTATTAGTGATTCCACATTAGTGGTAGTGCTTCATTTAAATGTTAAGTCGAATGTTCCTGAGGCCCCCTGCTCAGTTTCATAGCTGAAAATAGATGCAATGCAACGCATAACCTCACAATTCATTACCTGAATGTACAGTGGACCGTTAATCCGGTGACCGGTTATCTCTCAGGTGGGCAGACATTTGGGATTTTCGTCCCAGCACTAAGCTAAATAAACGTTTTAACTCTTTGGACGGAAAAGAACATTGTCTGGGTTTTCCTGGAATGAGCACTTTGCTGTTTTGTCTGTGTGTACCTGCTAGCGTCTCACCTGAAAGGTCACACAGCACCATGCTGATTAATTATGATTGTTTAACAGAGTGCTAGAGTAGCTCAGGGGAGTTTTACTTGCATAGAAATCTTCTGAGGGCAGAACAGAAAATGACTGGCTCGGGGAGATAGCCAATCAGATCATGTGTCAGATGTCTGAACAGCTAATCAGATGTCTTGGTCCTGCCTCCACTAGTAGCTTGGACCCCCTTCTCTACAGTCTGATTGGTTATCTCTCTCAACCAGTCCTTTTTCGTTTTGCCCTCAGGACATTTTTGTATTTGTTTTATTAGTATTTGTATTTTACTTACACATATTTTGTGTAAGTAAAACTCCTATGCGCACTAGCACACGGCGAAAGCTCGTAGGCCCTCTGACCATCCTAGGCCACCTGTTCTCTTGAGTTTGCACCCATATAAATGTGTCCTTATATACGTCCTTATTTCTCCGTCAGAGTCACAAAAAATGGCAGGCGGCCAGCCGAGCGTTCGCCACTGGACGACGAAGCACGTGGCCAGGTGGCTGCGGGACGAGGGCTTCTGCGACTACGTGGACCTGCTGTGTAACCGGCACCGGCTGGACGGCAGCAGCCTGCTCACCCTGACCGAGTACGACCTGCGCTCGCCGCCCTTGGAGCTGAAGGTGCTGGGGGACATCAAGCGGCTAATGCTGTCGCTGCGCAAGCTGCAGAAGCAGAACGGGGACGTCCTGGAGGAACTGGGCTTCTCCTTCGACGGCCACTCCCCGCAGGCCGTGGACTGGCTGTGCAACGGCGAGCCGGCGCGGGACTGCGATAGCGACGGGGGCCCGGGCGCCGGCGACTACCACCAGTACACCAACGGCAAGCACAAGCAGCACGGCCGCCGCCTGGACCCCGAGTACTGGAAGACCGTCGTCAGCGTCGTCTACGTCTTCTTCGTGTTTGGCTTCACCTCCTTCGTCATGGTCATCGTGCACGAGCGGGTCCCCGACATGCGCACCTATCCCCCCCTTCCGGATATCTTTCTGGACAGGTCGGTACCCTTGCAGAGTCTCCCCACCAGCTTCTCGTCTTGCAAATCCTTGGCCGGTAAGAAAAATCTGGGCCACTCTTTGCTCGAGGAGGACTTTGCGACGTAGATACTCGTTCTGTGATTTTGTGAGACACGGGAGCCCCCCCCCCCCACCACCCACCCCCCCCGGGGCACAGGCAGAGTGTAAAGTCGCAGACAGCTGCACAGGATACTCAACTTAATTAGTTCTCCGGTTATTTCAGGTTGACGTTGGGGACCGATAGAGTCTCAAAGGCGACTCCCTGTTGGTCCACATTGTGTTTGCGTTGAAGGGCCAGTGGCTATGCTGTGAGGCAGGAAAAAAATGTTGCTCACCAAAACGTACCAGATATAATGACCAGATTTCTGGACCTGTGTATGATGATTTTTTTATTATTATTTTTTTTTAATCAACCTTGGTAGCCAAAGATATCTAGCGTTCATGTTGCATAAGCTGACATGCCCTCACGTCGTAAGGTATTCCATCATAGCGGAATCTATTGGGCAAGAAAGAGCCTCCTGGTTTGATTATTAGTTGTACTTTGTACTTAACTATGTGGAGACAAAATTATCATTAATTATGCTATGACTAAACCAAGGTATCTACATGTAATTGGATCTTGCTCAGAGTTAATTGCCTTTTTATTGAATCAGTAAATTAGATTGCTGTACATACTTTATCGACTGTAATGGCGGCAGAGAATTTAGTATAAATATGTAATTGATGTGTAATGTCAGTACCATTCTCTTTTGTGGCATTTATTACTTCTGACAGGCGCAGATAAGTAAAGGGGAGAGTCCAGAGGCCAAGATTAGCCTCTGTAAACATAGTGGCTCATGAGTGGGCCTGTTCAGCAAGTTTGCCGAGCTGACACTGAGTCACAGTGGCTGTTATAATAAGGGGCAAAGTGACTGTCAGTGCTAATCTGCACAGCTCACAGCAAACTGTCCTCTCTGGTGATAGGGAGAAGTAGGTCATGTGACTTAACGCAGATACGGGTGGGATGACAGATCTATGCTGAATCAAGGGAGGGGGAATGCCAAGATGGGGTGCTAGTGAAATTATAGTGAAATGAGGCTATCGGGTTTTTTTGTATTTTTTTTTTCTCTTGCAAATTTTTAGAGGTATCAAGTAGTACGGGGAGCTTGCTTAGGATGCACACTTGTCCGTTCTCCCCGCAGCGTGCCCAGGATACCATGGGCGTTCGCCATGGCCGAGACGTGCGGCGTGATCCTGTGCAATGTCTGGCTGCTGGTGCTGCTGCTTCACAAGCACAGGTAGCGTAGCCGACCGCGCTCGCCTCCGTACCGCTACGGCGGCCCTCTTTAGAAATGCAGTCATGTGACATGAGAGAAGAAAACGACACGCGCGCGCTGTGACGGGCGACTTCTCAAAGCTCGGTTGTTTCCTTTTTTTCCCCCCAATTGCACACTTTCCTCAATACTGTTCTGGCACAAGATGATAGGCCCGGGACGACACGCTCAGGCACGGCCACAGCCGGTAATCAGTGTGCGAGCGGCCCGGCGTTGGGGTGCGGCGTGCGCGAGTGCCGAGGCCGCGTGTGGGCAGTCTGCTAGCCGCTGTCGCTGTCTTTGGCTCAGGTCCATCCTACTGCGCCGCATGTGCAGCCTCATGGGCACCGTCTTCATGCTGCGCTGTGTCACCATGTTCGTCACCTCCCTCTCCGTGCCGGGACAGCACCTGCAGTGCTCGGGAAAGGTGGGTCAGAGAGAGAGGTACTCCGGGGTCCTGCACGGGCCGCCCTGGCCTTAAACCCGTGTTGTCCCAAATCTCGCCTGCGGTCGTTTTCAGTCAGTTCTCAAATTTTGGGGCACTACATAATTGGGAAGGGGTGACCGGATGATTTTCTTGATAAAATTAAAAAGGGTTGTTTTTTTTTTCTCTCCCATTGGCACCCCCTAACAATCCTTTTGCAAATCTTATCGTCTGGGGGTTGCCCCCGTCACCCCTGGGCTTTGTCTTTGTTGCATTGACTTGAAACGGTAGATCTGCTGTTGGATCGTTGAGTTGGGAACGAAGATTGGGGTTGCAAGACTCGGACCAATTTTTATTTGAGAACCACTCAGAACCACTGCTCTGATGAACAGGCGCCACGTTTCTGAGTTTAAGCCTGAATTTAGGGGGTTTCAGCTGATGCTGAAATGGGATCTTCGTTAAAACGGTTGGCGATGCCTTAATGTTAGCTTGGTGTGGGCTCCAAGGCTCGCCCAGGGCCAGCATGATAACGAATGCTTCCGCGACAGGTCTACAGCGACATGTGGTCCAAGCTAAGCAGGGCGCTGGCCATCTGGAGCGGCTTTGGGATGACGCTCACGGGCGTGCACACCTGCGGAGACTACATGTTCAGCGGCCACACAGTCGTGCTCACCTTGCTCAACTTCTTCGTCACGGAGTGTGAGTGTCGACGGAGAGAACTCGATGGCGCGTTTCATTTTGCATGAGCTAGCTGTTGCCGTGTCGACGGATCGCGGCTCACACGAGAGCCTGCAGTGGTTTTGCTTGCAGGTTTGTTATGCAGATGCACGTTAAAACTGCAAATAACGCAAATGCACTCCAGCGCAAAGGCCAGAGTGTCATGGAAGTGTCTTTGCTGCTATCGGATGCCACTCAGCAGAACTGCAGACAGATTAAGTCCATTCTTAAAATCTGTCATGCTGTCAGTCATTCTCCATTTTTTTATAGAAATCCATGTAACTGATTTAACATGAGCCACAAATTTGAAGTCCCACAACACCGTAAATGCATCTATGCAAGAGAGCAGGAAGTTTATCTAATCTGACGTTCCATATTTCCTCATTTCCAAACCCCTCTTTCCTTTCTGTAGATACCCCAAGGACCTGGAACTTCATACATACCTTATCCTGGGTTTTGAACTTGTTTGGGATTTTCTTTATACTGGCTGCCCATGAACACTACTCTATTGACGTGTTCATAGCGTTCTACATAACGACAAGACTGTTCCTGTACTACCACACGCTGGCCAACACGCGAGCATACCAGCAGAGCCGCAGGGCCCGGATCTGGTTCCCCATGTTCTCCTTCTTTGAGTGCAATGTCAACGGCCCTGTTCCCAATGAGTACTGCTGGCCTTTCTCCAGGCCCACCATCCTCCGGAGGATGATTGGCTAGCATGCTCCGGCGCCGTGGCACGCTTCCTGTGCCACTTGGCCGACGTCCTGGTGGCAGCATCATGGGAATTGCAGGATTTTGAGTGTCATATTTTTTTTTTTCCTTTGACCCTGAGGTTAACACAGCTGGTGCAGGTGTCAGGGAGTTCAAATTTACTCCAAAGCAGTTGGAGGTCGGCTGAAATTTTGTAAAAGTTTTCTGGAAACCACACTCTGTTTGAAGCAGAGACGGAAAAAAAGGAGAAGATAATTTCAAAACAATGAAATATTTGTTAACACGTATATTTACTAGGGTTTCTAATACCGTTAAGTCTTACGAAATTAAATACTAGCCTTTGAACTGTGAAAATACTGATGCACCAGTAAATAAAGAGCTAAATGGCTAGGGGTCAAGAATACTAAATGCCACTGCATTTTCTCACTGATTTATTTACTATGAATGCTACTGGTCATACAATATTAACAACCGTGCGGCTCGGCCAATGAAGATTATGTCCCAGGGGGAAGGCCGCTGTTTGGCTCCGGCTGAACGCAAGCGGGTGAAGAAGACATGTGCGAGAATCTTTGGGCCTTGACTTTGAAGCTTCGCGGTGGTACTGCCTACGGGGTAAGCGAGAGAACGCAACACGGGGGGGGGGAAAAAACGGAATCCACGCTGCGTTTTCTAACGTTTTCTGGACTCTAACCGGTATGGTACGAGAGACATAGAACCGGCACGTCGGGCGGCTTTGTCTCATAAATATGCTAAAATAGATCACATTGAACGTGATGTGAGACACAGTGCTAAGATCTGGCTGTGTCTGGCGTTTCCATGTTGCATGGGGTTAAAGCAGTCTTTCCCATCCTAGTCCTCGAGGAACCGCCATGCCACATTTTTGCTCCCACACAGCTCCTTGTCAGACAGTCCACATTTTTGCTTCATCGCAGCAGCAACGTGGACTGTCTGGAGGTCCCCGAGGACTGGATTGGGAAACGCTGCGTTAAAGGCATAGGGGTCATCTTGCTACCCGACTCATTCTAGCCGGGAAACAGCTGCCTTCCTTCACATGCTGTAGTTTTGGCAGGCGAATGCTGGGCGAAATCTTCCATTATTTGTGGTGCATTGTTTTTACAGGTCACTCTAGTGGGGATATTTTTGTCTTATTGTATAATTGTTCTGAGAATTTTTTTTTTCTTGGTCAGAAGTATTTCTGAAAATGAATGCGCAGTTTATTACGGCTTTAATTCAAATGTAGCCAATCTAGTCAAAACATAATAACAATCTTAAGATATGAATTGCCAATAAACTTTCAGTATTACGCACGCATTTTCTTTGAACAAGATATTTTTCTGTTGAATAATGTGAATACTGTGTTCCTGTGTTTATGTTTACAGTTAGCCTAGCTATTCAAAGGCCTATTCCTTAGGATAATCTGTTAAAACAATATATACAGATGGATAAGTTGCCATAAATTCCCTGATTTCTTGAACATAGAAAATTTCCCATCGTGTTTTCCCTCACTTTGTCTTTGTGAGTGGTTATATTTGAAGGTGGAAAAAAATACAGCCACATACTGGAATGGGAGTTTGGAGTTTACAGAATTGCACAGTCTGTGTTTAGGTGTGCATTCGTTTACTTGGAACAATTATTTAAGATAGACTGTTGGATTTAGTCTTTGTCAGGAAAATTGTATTCATGAAAACTGCAAGGAAGCAAAAAAAAAAAACTAATTGAAAGGGTGATGCGGTTCTGTTTAATTTTAATTTTTAATTTTTCGCTTTATTTTATCCATTTTCTTTCCCTCTTTTCTTGCCTTTTGCAGTTACGTTCTTTGCACATTATTTATAACAATTCCGGAGAATTGAAACAATGGAAAACCACCAGTGGTACTATTTGAGATGTACGTCACATAACCTTGGTGTTTTTTTGAGGCACATTATTCTCCTTGATAATTATGTTTAATATTACTGACTTTTTTTATGTAAATGATTGATTGCCACAATGCTGCAAGAAAGTCCAAAAGTAGACAAATTGGTGTGGAATGAAATTTTAGAGCACAGTCCATAATTATGACTTATGCAGTTTGCCACTGAATTGTTTCAGAGTGCTGAACATTGGCTTTTTCCATATAGACTAACGCACATTAACCTCAACATCTACCTGATTTTTGCACTGCAGTCTCCACGTCGATTGCTCTTAAAGTCCAGCGCACTGCTAATGGGATCCGCTGCTGCTGAAACATGAATATTATCAGAGAATATTCCAAACACAAGCCTGAAAATGTTCAGCTCTGAAATAGTTTCAGAATCATCTTTATATGTAGCATATAGTAGCTTTTTGTGTTTTGGGGGCCCTCCTATCATTGCTAACGAAAGTGTCATAATTAGAGTGACTGATCATCAGACTGTCCTTTTTGTAATTATGAAAATACTGAGTTTATTGTACATGTTTTGTGAATAACAAGTGTCTTTTCCTTTATTAAATGTTTATTTCAATATGTACCCAGCTTGGATTTCTAAAGACTTACCCAAGGAGCCATACTGATATTTCATTTGCATAAGAGGCTTCTTGTGGATTATATTATGGATTTGGATATAAACATGAAGTTCATTTTGGCGTTTACTAGGAATAGTTATCTTTTATGTTTTAAATGTTTGCTGCAGTTTCTCACAACAGTAGGGATGTTCACATAACTGTTTTTGAAATGCATCAAAGCAATCAGGACATGATTTTGTGCAGGTTTATAAACAGAATTAGTGTTAGCCAACACATACACACGCACTGTATGAATGGGAAGAGGGTGTAGATTTTACCTGGATTTACAGTCTTTAAAGCACTAACTTGGAAACTTAAATCATGTTGTTTTGACCAAACATGTGATCTCATAATTAACAACCTAAACAAACCCAACAGAAGAAAAGACCTTGATCTGCTGACAATTAACCTTATTTGCTGGAATAATGTGTAACTTGGCCACCCTTAGTAGCAGTAACTTGCACATTTGCACATTTCCTGTTCCTCTTGACCAATCCTGCACACAACATTGAAGGATATTTATTGTCATTGTGCTTGTGTGACTACACTATTCTAACAAAATTGGGTAGAATCTTCCATTAATGTACTATTGTAAAGAAATGTACCAAAGTACAACAATACAAATACTATAATTACACAATATAAAGTATGCTCTGGTTGAGTCTGGCTACTGCACTTGTTTTTAGATATAGCAAGATTTACACTACAGAGTTACACTACAACACATAATGCAAAGTGATAGAATGTAAACGACCATCCATCCATCCATCCCTCTGTTTTCTGAAACCACTTATCATATGCAGGGTCGGGGGGGGGCAGGGAACAACCCTGGGTGGGGTGCCAACCCGTCACTGGGCACTCTCACACATCATTCACTCACACATGTAAACAACCAAGAACTGGGAAATGAGTACTACTGGGTAACAAAGTAGTTACTGAGGACAAAGTACTGGATACAGTGACCGTCAACACACAATAAACAACTGGTCAAGACAAAGTGTATGACAAAGTACTGGAAAGGCAGGGGATTGGGAGAAGATGCGGATGAGTCAGTAATGTATCTCTGCCCTGAAGGGCCGAGAGATGTTTGTCCAGGGTGGAGAGCCTTGCAAAACACTTCCTTGTTATGTGCATTCGTGTGACACAGTTGTTTAGACTTCCAGCTATTGAGGACGTGAAGGACTGAGGCACTGTCTTAAAGGAATGTTGCCGACCTCCTGTCTTAGATGTATTTCTATGCATCTTTATTCTTTGCTGAAATACTTGAGCCCAAAGAAGTGTTTGCATAAATTAATCTATTTTACAACATTCCAGTGAGGTTAACATAATGACTGGTTTTGCGCTTTAGCCAGTTGACAGTTTTACTGGTGCCTTTGAATTGTTGTCATGTTATTAAGCTCCAGCTGATGGATGAATACCTCAACATTCTTCTGCAAAACTTTCTGATGCAGTTCAGGAGTCGTTATTTTTTGTCAGTGATGATTCCCAGCTCTCGTTTATGCCAAAACATTGAATAAAACATGTCTTCTTTCTGACTAGCGTTTAGTTAATATGAGATGGATATCATTATCCTTTTTAATGGTAGTGGTTTCCTACTACTGTCATTCAACAAATATACCACCCTTGCGCAGTGTTTCCCCGTGGTGTATTTAAAAATGCTGTCAATGTGCCTGAAGATGCTATCTTGGAGGTCTATAGCACCTTATAAATATTTCATGCATAGCTTACGGTCTTGAGGTCACATTGATCGGAACCTATGATTTAAATTACCCCCACTTAACAGAGCTTAATACTTTTTTTAAACAAACACTTATCATATCAATATCAATAGATCGGTGTGTTCAGTAATTAAACATATATTTAACATTAAATGTATGATTTTGCTTTTTTAGTCAAACTTTCAATTTGTATATATTTTTTATATTACAAAATGAGGACTGCATGGAAGCAGACGCACAGTTGGAAACGCTTAACATGAGGCACACCCTCATCACACCACTGACCCAGCCACCACTCCCCGTTTGTTCATCATTATTTACGTAAACGCTGCTCCTGCAACACATGTGAAAGACCGACGCCATCCTGCTTATACTCGCCAGCAGTCCCGGGCAGAAGTTTTCTGAAAGGTGCCCGATGTTTGCCTTTAATCGGAGTTTCAGTTATCTAGCATTCTTATCGATTTAAACACGAATAATAAGTACTAAGTAATAAGAGCCCCTTGCTTTAGTAGGGAAAAACGTGACGTTTGACTGAGCACGTATGAAGTACTTAGTGGGATTTTAGGCAGGCGCGATAAAGACAGCTCTCCCGTGGGGGCCTGACGGCGAGGCTGCGAAGGTTTGTGCGGTACTGCGGTGTCTCCTTCACTTCGCCCTCCAGCCGGGGAGACTTGCCGTCGTCACCCCGAAGAGTGCGAGTTTGCGCCACGTTGCCTTCCCAGTGCGCCTCTGACCGGTGAGTCTGCCTGAATGGCGCCGCTTTGCGCGGGGGACCGGCGAGGCACTTTGGGCTCGTTTGGCCTCCGCGCCGAGTTCTGTGGGAGTCCGCGGCAGGCCCCGCGGCGTCCGGCCGGCGGAGGCGGCGTGCTCGGCCGCTGTCAGTCCGCCGCGGACGCCGACATTTGCCGAGTCTCTCTCCGTAATCTGCGCTCGGCGTCGCTGTCTTATTTAAGTTATTTATTCCGTATTATGGGAACTTTTTTCTCTTTTTAATTTTCTTTTAGCCATAAGTTTGGTGCCTTTGCAGTGCGCGCAGTTCGCGTGTAACTGGAGAGCGGCGTTCTCCGTTTACAGAAAGTAACCTTATTTCACGTCAAAATGCATATAATGTGTATAATATGTATATGAGCGGGAGGGGGGCTCCAGGCGGAACGTTCGGCTCCCTTTCGGTTTCCCGTTAGTGACGGAAGGGGCGAAGGTTGCACTCTGACTTTACTTTCTGCGCGTTTAGTCGGTGGATACTGGGCTGCCTGGTTATTTTAATCCAGCTGATCAGTGGGGCTTAAACACGGCGCGAATGCGGGAAGGTGCGCCCCGGCCTTGCGGAGGGGAGCGCGGATGTGAGCGTGGCTGCTCCCTGCTAACCTTTCGCGGCCGCACACGGCGGCGCTTCCCGGCGTCACGGTAATGCCTTTCCCTGCTCCGGTGAGTTGTGAATTGGGGCTGCCGTGATTCCGCGACGCCGGCAAGAGCGGGCGCGCTGGTGACGACTCACTTCGGCACTTGCGAAAGTAATTGAGTTAATGCGCACCCGAAGTAAGCCTTTTTTTATTGGATGCGTGCTCGGCACCGGCTCTTTACTTAATGAAGAGGCAAATGTGCTGTGTCGGAGAGTCTGTGTTACAGTGCATTGAGTTATAAGGCTGCCGGATGGAGTGTTCAGATGGGCGAAGATCTTGTAGGTCATTCATGCGGCAGCAGGAATGTGGTGGCTTTTTTTGTGAATGGAAACTTCCGCCTGGGGCGTAACGCGAGTGCCGTGTGATTTGTGGACACTCCGCTTCATTGGCATACAGTTTGCCCGGTTAGATGTGTGCCACATCTGAGGCGATGAGTGTGCGCTCTTCCAGCACATGAAGCTTTGTGCCTGTACTACTGGTTCCCTCCATTTGGTTCCAACGTGCACGGTTTCTGGTTAACGCTAAACGTTGATGTGCTCTCCCTTATAACTGGATTGTCTCTCTTTCTCATAGGTAGAATGGCTGTTCCTCCATCGTATAGTGACCTTGGCAAATCTGCCAAAGATATCTTCAGCAAAGGATATGGTATTTATATACGTTTAGTCTGTTGCTTTTTTTCTTT
>JAODKL010000041.1:7418981-7475606 GCA_026780765.1 Petrocephalus schoutedeni
GCGATTGAAAGGTTGCTGGTTTGAAATGTTTGAATGCCAGGAGTGATTCTACTCCACTGGGCCCTTGAGCAAAGCCCTTAATCTGCAATTGGGTATGATGTTAACCTGCAAGTAGGTCCTCCAACTTCAGTGAAAATTTGGCAGTTGGGTGGCAGGATTGGTACTCGAGGCACCGGAAAAACTTATGTTGAGGTTTCACCCAGGTTCTCATGCCTGAGGTGGTTTGTCATGTGGGGTATGTGGCAGTGCGCTGTCTCAGAGTATGCCCTTTACCTCTCTCTGTGTTCTTTATTATTTTTTTTGACTTGGATTTAGGGAATGGATTTTGTTTGTAACCTGAAGACTGACTGTATGTTAGTTTATAGGTAAATGCTGATAAGCCATAAACGAAAGACAGCTGCATGCATTGTGTTCCCTCCATCCCCATCTCAGCTTCGGTGATTTAGTGCAGGATTTAATCTTGCTGCTTTGTGCAGTTGGATCAGATTCATGGTTATGATTCTTATGTGCCAGTTATCAAAGGAATTGCTTTTGAATGGCATGCGTGCCTCTTTATGACTTGATTTGTGCCTCTCTGTTACTGTAATGTGAGGATGTAAATGCAGGAGATGAGAGGGGAGAGGGAATAAGGTGTGGGTTTGTTAGACACCGTAGAGTACAAGCAGCTTCATTCTGTTTGATGGCACGGCACAAGCTGTTTGAAATTATTGCTGCATTATATGATGCCATGGTGTGTGACACCAATACAGTGAGGATTGGGGTTGCACATCATGCCTGCTACGTTTTCATTAACATTATGCTAGCCTACTGATTTATTACCTAGACTTTGCTTACGAATAATGTTCCCACAACATATCTTTAATATGATACCCGTTCTTCAGCAGCAAAGAATGGCTTCTAAACAAGTGCTTATAAAACAGTGATGGCAAGAAAAGAAAGTGTTTGAATTACCAGCACCTTCTCAGGCAGATACTTAAGAATGCATTTTATGCATCTGCTTTAGTGGTTTTTAAAATATTTCTTCCGTTTTACTCCATGGTGTTGACCAGTGAGGGCTACTTTGTCATTTCAGTCCCATAAATTAAAATAAGTGTCTGAAACATAGTTTAAGGCTACATTTAATAATTGAAAGTGAAGAACATGAAATTTGTCAGTGTGAGTGCACAGCTCACTGGCTTGCTCAGTTAGTTTTCCTCTGTGCTTTTGTGCAGTGTATACCTTCAGAGGCAGGGATCTGACTCTCCGAGATGAATGTGAGACACATCAGGACTATCATGCATTGACTACTAGGGTATTGAAGCCCCAAACTGGCACTACCTATGAATCCTCATTAGTGTGTAATTGTCACCTCTGTCTGTTGAAGACTCAGTTGATTGTGTGTGAATGCTCAGTGTTGGTATAGTATAGGGAAGAGCATTTCAAGCAGGCTGGACGATATGGACCAAAAACCATACCTGTGTATTTTTAGGCGGAATAGCGATTCACAATATATATGTTGGTATTTTCTATGAAGTGGGCTAAATCTTCAATAAGAAACATACTTGCAAGATATCACAAACACTTTTATTAAAACTAGCTGATTACCCAGTGGCCTCGCTCACTGAGTGCAAGGGAAAAAATAAAATGCAGTATTTATAAAATAAGTTTGTGAATCACCAGTTTTATTTTTCAACAAATAAAGAGAATTTTCAATAACATAGAAATCAAAATAAACAACATTAACGTCATTATCATATGAGAATATGAAGTACTATATATAAAGCACATTGCATATAAATATAAATCATTAAACATATAAGAAGCGTATTAATTATTAAACAGTAAAACATTTTGGCAAGAGAATTTGAATGACATACAGGAAGCATATAAAGTATTAAACAATAACTACTTACCAATCAGACATGTATTTCTTTTTAATATCAGTAAAATAATTGACACAAATAACAACAATTTGTAAAAACGGCGTCCACAAACGAAGTGAGTAGTTCCTGGCACCTACACCATCTTCATATAAAATGTAAGCGATAGTTACGCCGTTTCCGGTCATATGCACGGACTGTATTATATTACGTTCTGTGGTCATATGTAATTTCCGTTTCAAACGCGAAAAGAATTTTTATATATATAGATTCCAAATGGAATATTCATTCAGGGCTTCCTTCCCTGTTTGTAAATGTACAATTACAATTATTGAATATACACATCATCTTCATTCTGAACAGAAGTCTCAAAGACAAAAAATAGTTATGCTTAAATCTGTGTTATATGGGTCAAATAAAGCAGCTGCAACTGAAGTGTTTCAGTCCACTGTGTCTGCCAAAAAACTTTTTTCCCCTCAGTTTATAACATTGCTCTCAAAACGGAGAGCAATGAAAAAAAACTAAGACCTATTTCACAAATGGCTGTAAATGCTGAAGCCTGGCATCCTCTGAAACTGCTTAATAACCTTTAAGGTATAAAAAAATAATAAAACAGCCGATATTACAAATTATATTACGATGATTCCTCACCTTTCCCTTCCGTCAGCTTTCCTGTAAGACTCCCCTAACTGAACAATGTAATAATAATTCAGTAATTGAATAATATTTTTAATAATAGGTTGATTTTAACGGTGAATTTTGGGATTCTGTGAAACATCATGACTGAACCTCTTGCATTGTTTACGACCAGGAAGGAATACTGTTGGTTTCTATAAATTAATGGTAATAAAATAATAATAATAATAATAATGATAGATCCCAAGGTTGCATTGAATCTCGTACACCTCCACACTAAATAGTGCACCAAAATCGCACATGAGATATTATAGTGTGTCCAAAACCGTAGCGATCTAGAGAATTGTTCGGTATACCACTTATAATACTGAAATGCTGTGGGAGTAGGATTTATGCTATGCTCTGCTTCACAGTTGCATTGTCTTTGCTTGTGGTGCAACAGATTGTTCTTGTATCTACAAACCCATGTAAGGGCTTTACTGTGTATAGTTGAACGTGTGGCATTTATAAATAGTTCTTATACATGTTTATTGCAACCATAATTGCCCACTGCTTTGGACTCACTACTCTTTGAGAGAGAGATTTTACTGCTTGGGAAGTCACTGCCAGATACACAACCTCTTTCAGCTTTCTCTGTCAATTACTGAATCATAATTAGAAATGTGTTTTGCCATTAGCAACAGCAGTCATGTTCAGTTTTGATAGGTCAGTAATTATTTGCTTACTCCTAGTTTCTGCCTTTGGAAAGTGTTAATCTAAATCATTGTGATATGCCTAGATTCTATTTCCTCATTTAGCTAATAAAGTGCATAAATGATTCATGGCAGCCATACATATAACTCATAATTAAATCACAGGCTGATGGAGTGGAATTTATTAATTGTGAAAATGCATGTGCTGCCCTAATATACTAATTTATTTCTTTAGTTTTTATTGGCACATTGCTCACTCAGCTATAATCAGCTGCTGCCTCTAGTTACGAAGTCACTGTAATGTATTAATACAGCAAATTATCTGTGTATTTGGGGGAGGCAGTCTCTTAGTAATCTCAACAATATGCATTTGCCTAAAAAAAACTTTTTTTAGTGTTGTTGCGTTGTCATGCTTAGTAATTAGTCTAAATGTTCAGAAGACAGGTGATGTGTTTTTAAGATCGGGTGCTCTGGCCAGATTATGATTTCAATGAGATGTTTCTTCCTGAATTTCCACTGAGCAGAACTGATGTAACTAGCTCTGTGTCATGGATAAGGTCTGTCCTGGGTATGACGTTAAACTGCATCCGGCCCTGCAAGCGGTCCCCCAACTTGCAGGGAAATATTTGGGGGTTGGTGGCAGCATTGGCAGTCTAGCCACCGTAAAACACTTCTCACGGCTTCGATTACGCTTACAGGACACCCTTCTGCTCTCCTCGGGAGTAGCTCTGCTGCAGCCGCCTTTAGGAAGGCTGCATGCATTGTGAAGGGGATGGGGGAAAGCCTTCGGGAGCCCCATCCCTGGAAGAGTTGAAACCGCTGGAGAGCCAACAGGTTCAGGCCGGTTGCAGATCGGAGCTGGCGTGGTGCTGAGGTGTCGTCCGCTGTACGGCGGCATTTGGGACCCAATTTCAGGTGGCCCATCCGGGTGGGCGCATGGAATGTCTCGTCTCTCTGGCAAGATGACCGCGTATCTGCCTGGGGGGGTCGCCAACCGGGATCGCGAGATCATCGTGTTGTGGGTGCGGCATTGCGCTGCGCCAGTGCATGCTCCCCAGCCTGGCCTGCCCTGACCTGATAAGGTCTACACCCAAGCCAAATGTAGATGCGTATCGAGATTCATAAATATGCATTTTGTCCTTGCTGACGCTTTTAATTTAAACTATCAGACAGTAGACTAATTTTGCCAGAGTGCTCAAATGTAGGCCTCAAAGTACTTGTTTGCTCCATGTCCTTCAGGGAAAGAAACTGAAGACATTGGTTGTTCTGTTTGTCGGCTGTCCTCATCTCTTTTCTTTGGCTTATGTATGGCCCTGCTATCACATGTCATCAAAGGAATATCAGGCACTCTGTTTTATTATTTACAGATGCACTATCAAGCTCAAAAGCAAACCAGAAAGAATAACATTTCATTCTAGCCGTCCCAGTGCATCTGAACCAAATTATAAACAGTTGCCCATTTATATAATCCTGTACACCTCCATTTTGTAACAGCCTAATATTTTTGCGTCCTGATGGGTTGAATAAAATATATATTTGTGTGTTTTCCATCACGCCCATGCATGTGTTGTTAAGACAAAGGTAGCTGTTTAGCTAATGGTCCATTAGCATTCATGGGAATCTGCTGCTATCTATTGATTCAGCGTCACCCACTCTGTCCCTCACGCCTTGCCTAATTCCCATTACTGGGAGCACTGTAGGCTTATCAAGGGAAACAATAAGCCAGTTGTCAGTGGGACTAAAAATATGAGCGGTGCTCCGTCGAGGCGGAAGAACCCATGACTCTTTGGTGGCGAAACTTCGGCTTGGTCTTCTCAATGACCCCAGTGTTGGTGAACAAAAGCAACGTGTGAATGCTAAGCTAAATCCGATCAGTCTGGCGATAAATCAGAAAATTGAATCTTGCTCATTTCATAAGGGGCACCCAAAATAGCGGCTGCTTCCCTACCTATAAAACTGTCACCGAGATATGTCTTTTGCAATGATGGCACCCTGTTCTCCCCCCACCTTCCCTTCCTTCCTGTTATGTCTCTCTGCTCTTTTAGACAAAGGGTAATAAAGCTATAAATTGTGTGTCCTGTAGAAGGTATAGACATTCTGTCTCAGATCCGCTGTTGAAATTGCCATAAACCACCCACAAAGTCATAGATAAAGATTTACAGTTATTTAACATCCTCCGTCTCTCCTAAATCAGTGTGATAAGAGAATTAAGTGATGCCCGTTGGTTCCTTGTCCTTAGTCTATTGATTTTTTTTTCTTTTTTTCTAGTATATATAATATATTTATTGATCTCTTTATTTGCTGCAAGCCTACTGAATGATATTGGTGTGTTTTTCTATTCTAAGAGCTAATTTGAAAATATCCAATTCATTAGTCCAATTTTGTCGTCATTAAAACATAAAGGAGGGAGCCCATAGTCCTCTTGACCTCTCTGGGCCGTTTCTTTTTCGACCTTTTCGATCTCTGTCTGGTATTTCCCTACATTTCAAATAAACAACAGTGGGGAAAAGGCAGCCTGTATTTTTTTCAACTGATGCTGCTATCTAAGCTAGGCTTGGCCTTTTGTTGTTATTCTACCTGCTTTACAGTTTTCCCACCTGAAATGCACAGCGGAAGTCTAACTTCTTAGATAACTGCTGTGATTGAAATTTTAGTCAAGACTACCTTGATCATTCAGAATATAATAAATAATGTTGAACGTATCAGTAAAAAAATGAAATCAATATTCAGTAATATTTAGTGTAGTAAGTTTTGTAATTTCTTTGCCCCATCTTCAACATTGCTGAGGCAGACCTGTTTTTAATTTTAATCACTGCTGGTTGAAGCTTTTTGCTTTAGTTTTTCAGTTATATCGAGTAACACAGTTCATAGTGGTTCACAATTATGCATATACGCCACTCCTGATTTTGGTCTGTCGATGTGTACAGAAATGTGCTTGATTGTGGTGAAGTCTTATATACCTATATCACTGTAAGTAACTGCACATTTTCAGTGGATTGATCTGCAGAACTCTGTGAATGATATTCCATTATAGGGGGCAGTGCAGTGGTTAGTACTGTTGCTTTGCACCTGTGGGGTTAGGGTTTAAGTCTCCGCCATGGCTCCATGTGTGTGTATTTGCATGTTATCCCCAAATTGTATGTGTGGCCTGCAATGGGTCGGCGCCCCATCCTGGGTTGTTCCCTGCATTGTGCCCCTAGCTTCTGGGATGGGCTCTGGACCCCCGAGACACTCAATAGCATAAGCGGGTACTGATGATGGGTGGGTGGGTGAGTGGTTTGATGTAAAGCTATATTTGAAAATGTGGTTTGTGATAGTCATATGTGGTAATCTTATTATTTGTTTCTTTGTTTATTTTACAAATTTATCTAGATGAATGATTGGTTGGACTCTCTCACATTGCACTTAGGGAGAATAGTAAAGATGGTCTCCAGTGTTGCAGGAGGTACGGTCTTGGTCATTTCTGCATAGACTAGGGCACCCTCTGGAGTCTTCTTCGTGCAGCACGACAAATATTCAACAACAAGCTGAGGACGTGCATATTGGCAACTCTGTGCATTGCTTCGACATGGGTATATACATGCCCATTGGCAATTCATTGTTTCTGTCAGTGGATGTCCCACTGTGCAGAAGTTGACATGAGCAACACAGCCCACTGGGAGGCTGTGTAGATGACAAGAAGCACTGTATGCTTTCTCTGTTTACTTTCTCCTGTTTTTCTCCAGTTTCTTTTTGCGCTCTATGAAGCACTGTTCATGCAACTAGGAACCCCCAAGCAGAGAGAAAAATCCATGCTTGATTACCTTATCATTTTCTGACAGTTGACTTCTTAATGCAGTCACAAAAAATCTAGCTAAATTATGGTTATGTTGTGCTACAAGACAATTTCGTAATTAATGAAATCAGTTATGGTTTATCTATATATATATAAACTGAAAGTGTTTGACTTTTATTTCTGCCTGCGTCTGTTAGCTTTGAGATGAAATGTATATATTTTATAATGGCAGCAGTAACACTTTTTTGCCTCGTGTATTTAAACTCAATCCTTTTCCACTGAATGTTCTGCAGCTGCCTCATAGTTTGTAAAACACTGTCTTGTGGGAGACGGCTTTTTTTGTATGAAGTAAACCTTGAGGCTTACTGAAACACAAAGCGTTTCAATCGATCAGCCTTCAGAGGGAGCAGAATTTATCCTTTATCTCGCTTACCGAGCTCTCGCCGAGTAAAATATATAGCTATATATATTTTTTATATATATAAATTACCACCACAAAGTAAAGAGCATCTGAAACCACTTTAGTAAATTATTGTCAATAAATAACAATGAATCACACGTGAAGTTGAGAGGCCCCTGATTTACAATTACAGACTGACTTCACAAGAAAATATTGCCACTGGAGCCAAGAGTATTTTGGTTGGTTTTCATGTTCATCCATCATTTGACACACAAATGATGTTTAATGCTCAGCATTGCTGGCCCACTGAAGGAGAGCATTACCTTTTTGTTCGGACATCTCTGTTCCTCATAACCTTTCAAGGCTTTTGTTTTCTCAGGCTTAAATAATTTATTTTGCGGATAATTTCCTGATGTTAGGTTTCCATTCAGGACTGGACAAATATCTGTTTTTTCCTTCGTAGAAATAACCATGCCTTTCAACAGACTAAGTTTTTTCAATTAATCACATCCTCTATGCTCCATTAAGAATGGATATTGAAATATTAGCAGTAGCATTTATTGTCATATCACAGAAACATCATTTTCTTTTATACCTCAGTGTAACAATAGATATATAAAATAGCAATAAAAATGTTATGCAGGAACATTTGTCATTATTATAGCTATTATTATTTTGTGCAGACAGGCACGTTATAAACCAAATGTGAAGGGCAAATCTGTGTATCTTAGAAGCAAATGGACTTGAATATTTCTGGCCAGAAAAATGGGGTGGATCTGTTGCGTCCTGTGAAATCTTGGGAAAGATCCCAGTGGTCACAGAAATAACATTCCTTCACATGAATTGCACTCGCAATTTAGAAAAACACATACCACTCCGTAATTGGCTGGTGATATTTACGTCAGATGTAGCGAACAATTAGCACGCATAAAAAAACGTGAATGACATGGCCCGCTCCGGCAAATGTTCTGTCCTCACCGTGTTCTGCTCTGCCTCAGTTCTGGCCCGGTAATTTATTTTAGCTTTGGAAGGCAAAGGCAAATGCCTTCATAGTGAATGCTTCAGTGACGTTTTGCATGATGTTCACAACCCCGGAGCTATGATAAATGCCAAGCGCTGCGGTCTCCTGTAAATAGGATGTACCATTGCCAGGCCATTTTCTCCAGTGCGGAAGGAAATCTGATTCTGGGTAGCATGCTATAGATATGTGCACAAATGATGCACTACAAAAAAACAAGCAAATGTCAAAGTGAGTGTCTGTGCCACAAGTACACCCTATTGCAGCCTGTCTGTGTTTGTACGGCCTAATATATTTGTTTGCTAGTAGGCCCCAGCTTACTTTCTCGCTTTCTTTTAAATCCATTGATTTCCAATCAGTAATTGTTCACTTCTCAACTTTTTTTTAAAATTATATTCCAAATGACGGTTGTAGCAGAGTAAGAAATATGTAAGGTAAACAACAAAAGATTGAATGTCAAATTTCTGGCACATCTTACTGTAAGGAAAGTAGTATCAGGAAGTTTAAACAATAGTAAGCAAATTGTAGCTCATAAACATAGACTAAAGTAATATGTCATTTTCCCCATTAAACTAAATTTAGCCATGTTTGTAGATTATTAAATCTGTCATGTTTAAAAATATTTATTGCCGCACTTTACACATCACACTTACTATACAGGTTGTGGTCTCAATACTGCCATCTCATGGATTTAAGTATAATTTTTTCCATGTTGTGAAGCCAGAAACACCTAATTTTGTATATTAGACAAGGATAAGTTAGTTTATAATGGGAGTATACAAAAGTAATGAAATTCTGGGAATAATGACTGGCACAGTAGATTTTAGATGACACTTTTTAAACTTTAGGTTTATGTTCACCACCATGAGGGTATGTACAGGTTTAAAATTAGTTTTTATGTTTTCTAAAAGAATCTTTCAGTTATTTTGTAGATATTATTAGTATTCAAAATAATGAGGAAAACCTGATATTACAGTCATGATATAGCTGTAATATAGTTATAGTCACCCTAATAATCACTTGTGGATTTGCTTTACTATATTTTAGATGGGGAATATGGTTTCTCAGTCCTATTTGTAAAGGATGTTAAAATGTTCCTGAATGTTGCTTATTTTTTATTTCATCAGATATTCTCCAGTAATTAACAGCATTTATGTGATGGCAGCTGTCAATACATAAATTTGATACCGTGTGCAAGTATATATCTTGATGTAGAAATGAATTAAGACCTTCCTGTTAGTTACCTGTATAATAACCATGTAATTGTGAAAAAAACAAGTTTGCTAAAATGATATACGCAACGTTTCAATCATTAGGACGAACAAAAGGACACAGTCATGTGAAAAGGAAAGTACACCCTCTTTCAATTCTAAAGTTTTAAGTATCAGGACATAATAAACAAAATCAGTATATGAAGCAGTGTATGAAAAATTAAGTGCTGCTTTCATGCGAACTAAGAGGGTAAGTAGCATCCAGGTGCTACTAATGAAATGCATGGCTTAAGTTAGCATTTAAGCAAACCACAAGACTTCTGGACAGATGAGACCCAAGTGGAAATGTTTGGCCATAATGGACAGCGCCACGAAAACCACAGATAGCGTATCAGCACAGCTGGGTGATGATCTGGCCTTATTTTGCAGCCACAGGGCACCTTGTAGTCATTGAGTCCATCATGAACTCCTTTGTATACCAAAGTATTGTAGAGTCAAATGTGAGGCCATCTGTCTGACAGCTAAAGGTTGGCCCAAAATTGGGTCATGCAGCAGCAAATTTCCAGCACAATGGTTGAAAAAGAAAAGAATCAAGGTGTTGCAATGGCCCAAAGTCTAGACCTCATCCTGATTGGAATGCTGAGACAGGACCATAAGAGAGCTGTACATAAATGAATGCCCACAAACCTCAATGAACTGAAGCACTGTTATAAAAAGTGGGCCAGAATTCCTCTACAATGATATGAGAGACTGATAGTCGCACAAAAAAACGATTACTTCAAGTTATAGCTGCTAAAGGTGGTTCTATAAGTTATTGAGTTCTTCACACATGGCTTCTCCATTTTGGCTTAATTTTTGTTACATAAATAATGATACGGGGGAATCTGTTGTGTGTTGTTTTATGCCTGAGGTTAGATTTAGATGATTTTGAAACCTGGTAAGGACCAGATGATTTGTTTTATTCCATCCTAATATGTAAAACATGGAAAAAGGGTGTACTCTCTGTTTCACATGACTGTATTTGTGTATTCCACATACAGTAAATGAAACCACAGATTACTAAAGCCATTTTTTTTTTGACAAAGTCAGTTTATAAATATTGCTGGCTACAGTAAGTGCTGGCTTGACTGGGATGTATTCACAGCTATATAACCGCTCTCCTTGCAATGACCCCCATACGAGACAACAGAAGAATTTATAGGCAGCTGGCTGGAGGCTGATTAGGGTACTGCTTGTAAAACGTATTTTGGCATGTACGAAGGTTTTACTGGTGCTCTCTCTGTCAGACAACAGCAATACATCAATACCAGGATCAAGCAGTAAGGCATTCTCTTTGCTGTGTATTACTTTGCGTGGTTTTATTCAAGAAACATCCATCTTCTTAGCTGACTCCTACGAATGTCAAACATGGTGTTGTTTTTCCCGTTTCACGATGGGACGAGAGGCTGATGGTAATTAATAACATCAAAGGCCCCTCAAGCTCATTAAACTTCTGTGCTTTTTTTTTGTTCCTAGCTACAGTCAGGATTGTACACGTCTGTCTAAGATGCAAGTGAGGAAGCTAGTATTCACACTAGCCATTATAATCGCAAGTATTTCACATCTGACAATAACGAACACGACGTTTTATCTCTATCCACAGTTAACTTCCCACAATGCTTCTGAGAAATTTGAATCATCTCCTTCTATTGCTGGAAGTTGTGACCATTTTAAGTGACATTCTGATTTGGTTGCAGCCACCTTTCAACACGTGATAAGTCCAGATAGCTTTTATCTAATTAGATCCCAGACTACAAGTAAAATCTACAGTACTGGGAAAAAAGCCTGTGGTGGAGACTGATCAGCTTAGCTGCCCGGTTTACAGGTTCTGCAGTGGTTTGCCACGGCTGCAGCCAACCCTAAAGTTTGAAGGCATGAGAAGGACATTACTGATTTATGAATGAAAACTTCATTGAATCATGTGGACAGAATGACAGAACCTCATCTGCTCCTATGCTACGGTATGTCAAGGACACATGGCTACCATCGCATAAACTAATCCAAGCTTTTCCGCAGCCATTCAACCGACCTTTTGGCAGGCCATGTGCTGAAAGACAAAGAAGGGCAGCATACTTTGAGCCTTTGGTAAACTCAATCTTGTTTGATGTACTCCATCACCTCCTTTACTCAGTTCAAAATGAGGTCACTTCTTAATGTGGGACCTGTGTATACCTCCCGTGGGACAGCCATATGATCTAAACGCTCTTAGTCCTCATTAATGTACTGCATGTCCGCTGAGCTATGAGGCCGGAGAGGCCAGCTGGTGGTACAGTCCGGCATTTATCTGCACCGTTGAAGTACAGATGAGTCATGGTGGAAATGTGGAATTGCCTCGTAGATTAAAAATGCAAAATCCACAGAAGTAATTTCTGAGCGGCGCGACGCTCATTAATCAGGAGTATCGCAGAACACGTCCACGCGGAAGTGGATAAACAATTACTTTAAACAATCCGCGGGGGTGCATTAGCATTATTTATGGCTTTCGCGTGAAGATAGAAATGTGGATCACAGCGTTTGGAAATCGCGTTTCCTCAAGGGTACCATGCAAGTCATGCTGCCATGTATTAAATCACCGATGCAGATAAGAACAACAGAGTCTGCATAAGATAATAGGCTTGCTTAAAATATGCATTGTACTTAGCAGTTTGTGCATGGTGGAGCGACATATGCACTGAGGTACAAGCACTCCTATAGGATCAATAAGCTGTGCCGTGCTCTGAATTTATGAAGCCTTGTCATTGGTCATTTAAAAGGAGGCGGTCTGAAATGCAAATGGGCATTATAACTATATTAGGTGTAGCACAATAATTCTGGCCCATAAACCAAATGGCTGGAGTTTTGCTGGGAATATTTAAACTGAAATCAGAAGGGTCTTTTCTCAATATAACTTAGCCTTTGTGATTAAAGGATTAAAGTGTATGGAGAATGGCATCACAAACTAATTGTAGAGAATTTCCATAACTACGTCTCCAAACCAAAGCCTCTGAGGAAAGAAATGGTCATGTTTCTCATGTAATTTTTAACCAAATTATAATAGTCAAAGTGCATAGTAGGTTCTTCCCGCAAAGATTGTAGGCGCTTGTCAGGTCACTTTTTCTTTTTTGCTGGTGGCTCAAAACAAGTAGCTTTCAGCTTGCTGCTGATAATCATACATATTCTATGTGCGGCAGGCAATAAATCTCCATCGCTGTTTCGCCTCCCAGCCATTCATCAGTCACACAGGAGTGGGATAAAGTACAGGCTGATTCACGATATTTCAAACTAACACGTGGGATGTTTACCAGGAAAATGTTTGGAGACAAGCCGCAGTGAAATATTGCTCTGCAGTATTGCTTAAATGAAAACCTTCCTAGATCCTCACCCAGTTAAGGGTGTATGGCATGCATGTTTCCTGTTCTTACTGACAGTTCTAATGCCTCTTTGTCATCCAAAATGTAAATATTTTGCAAAACCATAAATGCGGCATGACTTGCGTATATATTTTACCTGAGGTGGCATGGTGGCTTAGGAAGGAGCTTTTTTTAATATTATTATTATTATTATTTTTATCTAACTTATTTTTTTGCACTTTCATGGTGGTAGGTCCGAATCTGTACATTTCTTCCAAAATTACAAAGACCCGAAATTGCTGTTAGTGTGCTCGGTGATGAACTGGTATTCAAAGCATTTTGTACCCGACGTGGTCACTCCTAAGCAGTTTAAGCAGCCATTGAATGGTGAGATGTATGAATTATATTTTTGTATATATGTAAACACCCCACGGCCACAGAGTTATACCCATTTGTTAATGAAAACACCCCGCTCCTCCAAACAGGGAATTATGTGGCTACAATTATAAAGTATATAAAGTATACAGCATGTGAACAAGGTCAAGAGATTCTATTACTGTTTGGCTAAGCATTACAATGGCTAATATGCGTAATGTAAGTGATTTTGCATGTGGCATGATTGTTGGTGCCAGACGTGGTGGTTTCTGTCTCTCGGTGGCTTTCACATGCTGCGTTGCCTAGAGTTTTGCAGTGAATGAAGCGGTACAGAAGAAATGGTGGTAGTTGTGCTAATGAAAATGCCTTGTTAATGAATGAGGTCAGAGGATAATGGTTGGACTCAAAGCTTACCCAGAAGGCCACAAGTGCAAAAATAATGGCTCTGTACAACAGTGGTACAGAAAAGCATCTCTGAGCACACTGCTTATCGACACTTGAAGTCATTCTGTAGACAAAATAGGGCCCTAGTTTTATGTTGGGATGTAGTTTTAGCCTTTTGCCTGGTACCGAATTGACTCATAAAGTCGCACTTTACCATTCTAACCAGTACCTTTTATGTGGAGAGTGGCTTGATCCTGATACTGTAGTACTAATTTTAATTTCAGTTTTGGCTTCCAATGATTATCAAAACAAATTAATCGGGAGAAACGATTACTGTGGCGTATTTCATTTTAAAATGGTACTTGTTTTGGCTTGTGTTATAATTGCAACTCATCCATTCCAGCCCTTTTTATTTGTTTCTCAGTTGAATTATATTTTGAGTAAAAAAAAAAAGTGAGTAATCCTGATCTCGGTATTCACCTATATAATTGTGCTTGTGATTTTTGCCATAATCAAGCAGCCCTACCTGACATGGTGGCATGACTTGCATGGTATACTTGTGGGTCTTTTAGTACCATAATTTCAGCATAGTAATATGGTGCTGAATTTGTTACTGGATCATATTCCAACTTTAGATGTTGCCCGACATTGTATACTGTTATGTTGTAGTAAGAGGTGCAACAAATTCTATGTTAATATTTCAATAGGGCAATAAACTGATAATAGTCTTGTGTAAAGCTTAAATGCTTAAATTGCTTTCAGTGATATGTTAGTATGTGAGAGACATGGGAATATTTTACCAAGCCAACCTCAGCACATTATATAAACAACACAGATGTTCAGCTGATTACAGGCATTAACTATTTCAAGCTTACAGATAATTTACTATGATGCAATATATAAATCAAGACTATGCCCTTATTATCAATGCCCCCCAAGACATTTTGGGGGGGTTGCTCTTTAAAAACTCAAATCACTCAATAATCAAATTCATTATATGAAAGAAATCATGGAATTATGTTACGCTGTTGTTGGCTCTGAAATATTAGTTTTTAGTAGTTCTGACATGGGCTGATGTGACTGTCCAATCAGCAACCTTTTGAATGATGAGCATATGGCCTGTACATGTGATTATTCTTGTGTATGACAATTTGCGTATCATGTGGCTTGTTGTATGGGAGGGTGCGAGGAATTCTGATTTGGGCAAGTTGGGTTAAGCACATGAGCTTTAGTAATTAAGTCTTGTTGTAGATAAGAGTGGCTCATTAAAGAACTGAAGTTGAACATATTACTAAGTGTGGCAGCTAGCTGGATATGTTTTACTTTTGGTATGTCTGCATTTGACAGTCTGCTATATCTACACAGCAGCCCCGGGGTAATTCTGATAGTTATAAGTTTCAGTATCATGGTGTTTTTCCACAGAACCCTAATCATTATGCTGAAATGAAACAGTGTCTCATTTGAGATGTGTGGATTTAATGTGCCCCAGTGTATTAAAATATGAGCCAGTGTTACGAAGAGCATTATTTTGCGGTGTGTTTTTGGGCTAGCTAATCATTTGGTAAAGAGTCTTTGTCATAGTGGCACACACAAATAGTAACAAATAATATGTAGAGAGGAATGCAGAATGGCACTGTACTTGTCATAGGGAAGTAATGATCTGCTGATGATTAAAATGTGATGAAATGTGTTTGCTTTGAAGTCTAATTGTGCCCACTTTCCATTAATGATGCCGATTTTTTCTTTTCTTTTCATAAACCTTGTCTTCCGGCCCTTCAGCTTAATGATGTTGGTTTTTTTATTACAGTTCTTGCGATTGGGTCACTCGGACCCTGTAGGTAGTTCACTTAATGACAAATAATGGAAGTTGTGTCCAATCGTGGTTAATTCGAGCCCACCAGGGACTGATGAAACCCAGTCGCACTTTAAAATTGAACTATGGTACATGTATCCTTTTTCTGAATATTTTTTTATAGATGATTTTTATTTTGGGCATTACACAAGGTTTCTGCTCCAGCACAGTACAGTATGACTGATACCTCATCCAGACTGTAAAAAGCCATAGTGCCTGACGTCTGTAATTCGTGGTCTATATGACCTTCAGCTGACCAGTGTTCCACATCCCACCAGCCTTCCCAGCCCCCCCGGCCCCAGGCTTCCTCTTCCTGATTAATGCAAGCAGCAGCAGTGAACGACATACCACCAGCACTTTTCTGTCTGGGGTGTCAGACATCGAAGTCAATGAAATCTACATTACACAGTCGTCTTTTAAATTACGGATCCTGCGATTATTGCCTTTCTATTGAAAATTTCTCCCCTCTCATATTATATACAAAATCATTATGGGTAATTACCTACAGCATCATCAGCTGTGATGGGTTACCATGAGGTAGCTGCTTGAAATATGTGTCACATGGTTATGTAGCAAGGGTACTTCACTCTTATCATCTAGCTCTGTGTCTTAATAAAGCATCTTTGTTTGGTCACAGTCTTTAATAACTGGGATACACTGAGATTTTGAAATTTGAGCCCAAAGAAAATGCTTTTCTAGTTTTGTGTTTGTGTGTTAACCCTTTATGATTGAGTGTAATTTATTTCTTTTCGGGGCCTATTGGTGTGTAGCATCCGAGGGGAGACTAGCTCTTGCACTTACGAATGAATCTGTGACTTGCTGTAAATGCTTAAGGAGCACATCCCGATACATCCTTTCTGATAAAACTACTTTGAAAAGATTAATGTATTCTGTTCCAGCGAGCTGCAATCAGACACTGCTGTGCCAAGCACGGCGTTGTCCCCTCATTATTGAATTTTTATGGTCTTGTAATTAAATGCAGATTCCCTGTTTTGTTCTATTTCTTCTCTCTGACATTTTAATTTCGACAAAAAGCCGTGGTCTCTATGCAGCCTTTCTCTGGAGATTCTAATGGCCTATAAAACAAAATGACTTATGATATGGCACAGACTTCACTTGGCCAATGATTGTTTGAAACCTTGCTGATCGCACAAAATTAATTTTTTTTCACAACCCCCCCCCCCAAAAAATTCATTTCTTGTCAGTTGAATGGTGGCTTCAGTATCCTGTTTGAAGATAGGGTATCTATCAATGTGTCTTTAGTCCTGAATTCATTACTAAGGGTGTCTTGAAAAAAAAATGTAAATAATTTTGAGAAGTCCATTAGTTTTTAAGGAGCGTTGTCATTACTTGACCTGGGAAATGTCCTTGGCTTGCATCACGTGTTGTGTTTAGGGGTAATGAAAATCAATCCTAGCAACGACTGACTGGAGCTATAATTTTCCGGTGACAGCTCCGAATGCTGATATCAAATCAGAATCTTAAGCAGCAGCCGGGGACGTTTGTTTTCCAGGTGTCAAGCACATAAACTGAGGACTTGCCTTGGATGCCACAAGCGGTAAGCTGTTGAGAGTCCCAGGGAAGCCTGTGCTCTAGTTCTTGTTATGTCAGGTAATATTTCCCTTGTTAGGTGGCAAAATTTAAGACGCTAGATGGCAGGGAAATTGAGGCTTTACAGATTGGCTTTTTTGCAGCAACTACTTTCACACCATTACAAATATGAACAAAAAAAATCAAATCAACAAATATAAAAATTTCCTTCCGCATTGCATTTAAACTCTGCGCCACTGAGAAACAGCACACTTGTAGATTTAGCAGTCCAGTTCCTCTCAGTGTTATTAACTTTATAGATGATGTTAATGCATTTATGCACTTAACTGCATTTGTCGAAAATTTGGCTGCCCTTAACATTCACATAAAAATATGTTCATGGTGAAATCAATCTTTTTATAAGTAAGTCTTTGTGTTCCTTGGGTGGTCTGAGCACTATTTGATTTCCTCAGTCTGGGATCACGCCAGGGTTTGCAATAGCTGTGTGAAGTCCATTGTTTTTACTGTCAGGAATTCAAACTGCAAGCGTTGAGGGCTGGCAAGATCTGCTGCATTTGATCATGTTATGTCTGTGGAACAGCGGCCTGTATGTGCCCACGCGATATAAGGGGGAAGTGGACAAGAAACATAGGTATTTGTTTGTAAGCACTTTGTTTCCTACGATTTAATCCAAAAGATGTTATGAACAAAGCCATTTATTTCAATTAAATACAGATTTCACCTTCATTTTAACTAATGGCCATTGTGAAAAATTGTGGCATTTTTTATTATTATTATTTTTTAAAGAAATGGGTATGAACGAGCATTTGTAAACCCATCTGGTTTTGAAATTTACACCTTTGCGAAATACCCTAGACATGTCTTTTTTACTTGGCAAGTTGAAAATGTATAGGCTGTATACCGCAGGGGAAAATCAATGTGAATGTATTTATTTATTGGCCTGCGGTTCTGCTTTGCTCTCCCCTTGTCACTGAGCCTCCCTTTCGCTGCCCAAGCAAAATCCCATGCACTGCATAATCACTCTTAAATTCTGGAGGCAACCTTTAGGGTTGGCATGCATCGATGCATCCTGTATTGTTTATAGTGTGCAACACACATCCCTGATTTATCTTGGACGCAAATCCTACTGATGCAACCTTCCAAACCAACTTTTCCCTCTGACATCAGCCGTCAGATACTTGGAGGGCCTCTCTGTGGGGATAAAAAAATATTGTCCTCAGCAAATAAAAAGCCTGTGTTTAGCATATAGGACTTTGTTGTGAGGTATAGTAGGGTCTAGCAGCAGAGTAGGTCGAGCTGGCTTAATGTGATGTTTCTAAACGCCTTTATCGAGCATCCAGCACTTGATTTGGCTAACTGCTACCTGTATGGTAAAACCCAGAGTTTTTATTCCATAACTCAAATGTATTAGGCACTTAGTATGTTTATTTTAGTTTGTTTTGCAATGATTAGCATTGTAAACCTAGCAGGTTACACAAGAAATTAACATACAGGGAGCGAACATACATATGTCAGTGTTTTTCATGGGTAGCTGGCATATAGGTATTTAATAATGGTTATTGTTGTCGTCCATGTAATTTTATTATGCTACCAAATGTTTCATTATTAGTATTTACCGTTACAGGAAAGTGAAGATCGGTGGGTAGAAAGTAGTATGTGTAAATTGAGCTGGATGTTTTACTGTGATCTCTGCCTCAAAGGGAAGATCAATGAGGCAATTTTCTACTCAGCCAGTCATGAGAGATTAGGAGATGTAAATGTCAATCTTTAGCCTTCTTCTTACTCTATAAAAGGTGGGATTGGACTCTTGCTCCTGCAATCGATTGCCCTTCTAATGAAGAAATGCTTCACCATAATTTAAAAGAGATTTGCAACTGTTGATGTTGCACGGAAGGTTTTTGAAGTAACAATTCAAGAGTATAAATGCTTTACCTATAATGAGCTGAAATCACATGTCAGGAAGAAAGTAAAGTAAACAAGAATGATTACAGATCATTGACTTTATATCTCAGAAGGACTAAAGGAACCAAAACATTACCAGTCGTTCTACTTAATGTCTTTTTTTTAATGTACACAATAAATATACTTTGCAAGATTTAGCCATAGTACGTCAACTTAGCTGTTCTCAGTCTTAAACCTGACACAGTCACTTTTTCTGTAGTCTACGGTATACGGATAATACTTTTAGGACAGAAAAATGTGCTATGCTTAGATATTCTCATGGAAGAGACAACGTCACTGGAGATCTGATATTGATTTATCGATGCAGTAAATGTCCAAATGAGTCCATTAACCTTCTATAAATACAGTATACAGTAGTGGTATACCATCCAATTACCCTAGGGTTTTATTGCTAAAATATGGTGTAGTAACATGTCATTTGTGTTCATATAAATGTTCTCGGATTACACCGACTCCTCAGTGCAATATCTAACATCTGTTGCCTCTTCAAGCAATTGAAATAAGCTATCTAGCAGTGTACAGTCATCCAGAATTATTGTTCTTATTTCAGTAGGTTTTAAAATGAAATAGTTTTTAATGAAAGGCCAGTGTGTTCTATAATACCCAGAATTAATGTCCTTTGAATAAGGACAGTTACGTAAGATTTAATAGCCCACTGAGTCTACAAAAATGGTGTGTATATATGTATGTATGTATGTATATATATATATATATATATATATATAGAGAGAGAGAGAGAGAGAGAGAGAGATATGTGGGGCATGCATCTCCTGCATATATTGAACTACTTGCCTTTGATTCCATACCTGGAGTAAGTTACATTATTCACTTAAGTTCATTTATTTTTATGAAGCGAAATTGCTAGACACTATAACCAAATACTTTTAAAGGATTGAATTACACTTCTGCAGATATGATACTAAAGTGGTAGCTCATTGTCCAAGAGATGCCCCAGGTTACCCTTAATTTAATTTGAATAATTCCTCTTGGTCAAACCATTGTGGAAACATGGGCTGGGGATGGGGTGAGAAGAAAATAATTATCATGATTATTGCTGTTAACCTTTAAGCAGATTTCATTATTTGTGCTATAAATTGAATGGACATTAATTAGGAAAGACAGTTGTAGGCAGTGAGCTGTGTTGCAAAAAACTCTGAATGTATACAACCAGTAAAATTACACTTGTGCCCTACATTGACTTATCTGGTTTTTGCTTGATTTTTGCAAGCACATTTTCTTTAGCATGAATGTGTATATATCATTTTAGCCATTACCAGGCCCAAGCTCTTTCATTAAAATGAACTATATCATCCTTTCCCATAAGGCCTTGGGGAGCCTTTGTCTATGAATATACATTCTACTGAGTGGACATGTTGAAGGCAGCAACATGCCTCTGTAAAGTATTAGTTAATTTATACTGCTAATGTATAACATTGATTCTCAGTGGAGAAAATAACGGAGAACATATTTTCAGAGCCTACATCATTAGGGTTTAATAATTTAGACCTAGTTGGTGTGATAATAAATGTACTTGAAGAACTTAAGTAGGGTTTGTTGATTAATGCTATTGGAAAACATGGCAGTAATATAAAATAGTAATATACAGCTGGAAATTCATTAATGGTAGGGCAATAGTACACCCTACTGTGATATTTGGGGAAGACCAAATAACCCCTACCTATTAGCACTCATACTAATAACGTCAAAACTTTGATCACCATTAATTTGATCTTCTTAGAATAATTACCTTATTGACCTTTTTCTTGAGTGTTTTCCCCCACAGAGGAAGTATTGAGTGTTCAGATTGAAGACCTCTGTTGATAATATTCATTTTCACTCTTCCTGCGACTTTTCACTGTTGCCAATTTAGACGCTAGGCTATATATACTAAATGTAGGTTTCGCCGCAGTCGTTAAGCGAAAAGTAAAGCGGAAGTAAATCTTTCCTCGAAAATAAAAAAGCAGTAAAAGGTCTTGTTAGCCGCCGTTCATTGTCCAGTTTAACAGCTGCGGTTAGTCATTTTTGTATGCTGCTTAATGACGTGATATTTCTTAAAAATGTCTTCCCTTTGGGTTTTCTTTGGCAAAGCGTTCAGGTAATGCAATCCATAAATATAAATGCATTTCCTTCCTCCTCATTGCAGCGCATCTATGAACAAATGAAAGCTTTAGTATTCTAGGCCTTTTCTACCATATCACAGGGAATCCCTCTAAGATGGACCATATTTATTTTATTTGCCATAAATTACTTAAGAGTTACAGTTGCTTAGCGTATTCATGCAGCCGTCCAGATGCAATGCACGCGATTTCCCTTGAAAACAGCTCCTATCACGGAGCCTGTCTTACTCACCTTATTAATATCACTGTGAGTCATTAGTGTAAAATTGATAGTCTTCCGTGGCTTCCTAATGCTTCGACTGGCGTGTTTGCCTGCTTATTGCTTGATTTTTCTACTCCAGCCTTATTTCTTGAACTTGTTTTTAGTTAAATCTCTTTTCGGAGGCAAAAAAAAAACCGAAAAAGTTATGATGGTAAGCAGGCCTGATGTTCATGATGGCATTACAGTCGTGTTGCCGTCTTTGAAGAAGTGGCCTCTCACTTTACTGGGGTCTGAAAAATGGCCAAGACTGTGTCCTGCTTGTTAAAGTTCCCACTAAATTATAAATGAGGCTCAAATGAGTTTGGTTGCCTTTCCCCTGCAAATGGGCTATCTTTTAGGTAGGTTTATGGGACGTGTTACTCATACAGAAGATGATTAATAAATGTATGCTTAAAATTTTTTACTACATTGCTAAACGTTTCAGCCTCTCAAAGGCTGAATGATTTATGTATAACCCTGTTTAGTAAGTGAAACAAGGAAGGTGAATTTTTTTAAATGCAAATACGAAGGCGCAGTATTTTGATATTTAGTGCCGTGCTATTTGCACAGCAAAATATGTTTGAGTCGTAGACCTTGCACCTTGAAAAGGCAGCAAGGTTGCTACACTTTAAACAGTATCGTGGTGCTTGTTTTTTTATATCCCGCTCAAAGATTAATGGCATCGGCCTTGAAAAATGAAAATTAAAAAAGGTGTTGGGAAACTCTGGAGGATAAGTCATAGAAACCAGATATCAGGCTGGGTTTTATTATGTAATTTTCTTTTTATGTGGAAGGCATTGAGAATGCAGTGCCACAGACCAAGCTGGGGTAATCTTTCTCACTTCATAAATCTGTGTCATTGATTTTTAGATCTGCAACATTGAAAGGGAGGTTTTTTGGAAAGTGATAACTGCTGCTTTAAACATTTTACTGCCGTCATTCACGGCGGAGGGCCCTGGGTTTTTAATACCTCTTAGCATCATGTCGCTCTTGTCCATGTGAGTGAATGCACAAATGTGTTAGAAATCCTGCTGAGTAAGTTTCTGCGGGCAGTAAATCACCGGAGGAGCCAGTTGGCCGCGCGCGTCAGGCAGGTGGGGGCTGTCTACTCTGCCGTTCCGATCATGCAGTTTGGAAACTGGATCTCGTCTGATGTCAACTGGTGCTCACAGAATGCTATTTTAACTGGTACTTTAAATAAGAGATTTGTGTGCTTCAACCTTTGGTAACCAAGTAAATAAACACGGTAAACAAATCGCTGCAGCCGAACGGTGATAGAGGTCATTGCTTCGGTTTCATTTTCCCGGCAAGCTGCATATGATACATTTTTACCTTGTTCTCCATTGTCCTGTTCATCAGCAGTTATTCTTTTGACACTGCTGCTGTTATTCTCCTTATCCTTGTTTGTCACTGTGATCATTTCACAACTATTTGAAGCAGCATCAACAATAATATAGCTCCAGGCGGTCATTAAAGCCACCCTGCAGGACTACATGCTTCAAGTATTTAAAATCCCCCTGGTAAGCCATAACACGGTGCTTGTTGTGTATATATTTTCATTTTAGACTCACATTTCCAAACTCTGCAGTTTATCCATTTATTTTTAAGTCGCGTTTCATTCCAGATTTAGTCACAGGGTTTTATAAATATGTCACAAATAAGTTGGTAAATATGAAAGCGTGGTTTCTTTTTTTACTGGACCATATATATTACATTTTAAAACAGGTTTTCCTTTTTTTTTTGAGAGGGAGATTTTAACTGGCCATTTAAAAGAAGCTGGGTTTGAGGTACTGGTACTGGTAGAGATGTGTGTTTTGAATCTCGTGTGGATCATGTAATGTGAGATCCCTAAGACAGGTGTGGCACCAATTAACTTGGAATGCTGGATTTCGGAAAGGAGGGATAAGACAGCGGTTCAGCCCTAGCCTGGTCTTTGACAAGTCACAAAAGTTGACTGTTTGAAGGCTCTGAGGAGCCTTGGAGGTAAATGGTGCAGAGCTGTAAAATAAACTGCGCACCATCGGTGCCAGTGGATTTTATTTGATTTTTAAAAACATGTTTTGCATCTTAGCACAATCTGAAATGACCGATTTTAATCCCTACCGTAGAGCCCCCTGTCAGCACGGTTCATCCACTCCAGCCTGCCAGGGGTGAGGAGGAGCCCACACCCTCCCACTTCTTGTCACTCTGTGGACTGCAGGGTGAGAATGCAATTTCTGCCGCGGCCCTGCAGGTATCCGTTTCACAGTAGATGTCGCTATAGAGCGATGAAGGAGGCGACCCGCCTGATAGGACATTACATTCTCTTTGCCTCCCGAGGAATGTTGAGGAACATTATTCTTAAATTGCTGCTATTTCCCCACTGTCCCTCACAGAGTGGGGAGCTTCTCCCCACTCTCACTACACAGAGAATTTGCCTCTCACAGGGGCTCTTTTCATACCCAATCATCTTACTTAACTGTAGCCAATTAACCTAATTAGTTGTGTGATATTCAACTAGGTGTCTTGTTTTAACGTTACTCATATTTTCCAGTCTTTTGTTGCCCCTGTCCCAACTTTTTTTTAAAACATGTTGCTGGCATCATATTCAAATTGAGGATATACTCAGTTTCAGCATTCAGTCTGTTCTCCTTGTTCTATTTTAAATTAAATATGGGTTTATAGGATTTGTAAGTTGCTGTGGTCGGTGTTAATTTGCATGTTACACAGCATTTTTTGGAAACGGGATTATACCGCATGTGCAAAAAGAGAGCCAACAAGGTGTTATTTACACAGTGTTAGATGGTGTGGGGTTGGGGTTTTAATTAGCAATGTCGCTTCATTAGTATCCCTAATCAAACTCTGTGGGGGTATGTGGCTGTACAAGTGAGGAAGGTTGCTGGGTGAGATTCCACGCCTAGTAGAGTGAGGTCACTGCTGGGTCCGGGGACAAGGCCCTTAACCCTAATTGCTCCAAGGACATTGTCTGACACTCCTTTCCGATGCGTCCTTGTATGTCAGTTTGAACAAAAGCGCCTACTAATACATGTGCATAAATAGTAAAACGACAATGTATCCCTGGTGCATAGTTCAGTTTACGAGACAGAATATGACTTTGAATCGGTTACTGCATCAGTTTATCCAAGTTTGCAAATCAATAACACGGCTTGCTTTTCAGCATTTTTAACTATTGTCTGTATTATTGGCAGAAAAGATCACAAATATGTGAATGTTTTATTATAATGACAGTGATTAACATTAATCAGCTTATAGTAGAAATGAGAGAAATGCAGAATAGCATTAGAGCCTTGAGGAACGCTGTGAGTAAATCTGTTAAGGGCTCCTCTTTAATCAGAGAGCAGTCATACTTGAAGGGCATGTGATTTATGCAATTTTATATTTCACCATATCTGCTTAAGGGTGAAATATAAGTGAAATTCCATGAAATATTTTGCGAACCATCAATGTCCGGGTTGCCGTGTCATCTTTTCGGGCTGAGCTGTTTTGCGTGATTACTTAGCTCAGAGTGCTCCCATTAAGCCTGCGACTAAAAATCACTTAAACATGCGGTGGCGAGAGAGGACTTCTGGGCAGGAAAATTGCTGGCATGTCTGTGAAGTATTTGTCTGTGACATTTCCTTTTGACACACCATGGAGGCTTTGCCCGAGTGATGCTATGCCTATTATCAGTGTAGGAAGCTTAAGTGGGGACTTCAGGATCTTATGATTTTCCGAATCTAGGAAGGTTTATTATCATTTATTTCAGAAGCAGTACTGAGGTTCGACTAAAAGATTGGCCTAGGTGAATCCTGTAGTATGTGTATTCTGGATCGCTTAAGTTCATTTCAGAAGCAGTACTGAGGTTCAACCAAAAGATTAGCCTAGGTGTATCCTGTGGTATCTGTATTCTGGATAGCTTGAGTTTATTTCAGAAGCAGTACTGAGGTTCGATTAAAAGTTTGGCCTAGGTGTATCCTGTACTCTGTCTTTTCCAGATGGCTTAATTTTATTTCCGAAGCAGTACTGAGGTTTGACTAAAAGATTAGGCTAGGTGTATCCTGTGGTGTCTCTTTTCCGGATGGCTTAAGAACCAACTGTGCTGAAGTCTAAGTCCAGCCTGTCGCCAATGAATGACTGTAGCACAGTATGTACTTCCATGCCAGCCCCTTAATACAATTGCCTGAAAGATATTTGGTAGTTGGCCAAGCTTTTGAAATTGATCATCCAGAGACGACGAACATAAAAAGATGTGAAACGATTAGAGTAACCTCCGTAATATGAGGAGGGATCACACGTAAGCCCATTGAGCTCAGCCCTCTATCCATCCTGTAGAAGCAGTCCTGACAGCAAAACGTCTGCACCCCTCGGAGTTGACAAGCGTTCTGTGAACTACGCACAGACACCCAGGCCCTGGATTAGCGCCCCTGCTCTGGCCGAAGTTGCTCTCGTGACAGCGACACGTTTTTGCAGATCCGTTAATCTATTTGTTGTGGGAGGGAGGAACTCTGACAGACTGTAGCGGTAGCTCTGTCAGCAGCCGTGGGACCAGCGTCACGAGTGGGTGCCGTGAATAATTAATGATAAGTGATTGTGACAAGCTGTGCCCATGGCAGGTCAGCTCACAGAGTACATTTTCTAATGACTTTTACTACACAGCCTGATCCAAACGACTCACTGAAAAATAGTAGACATTCTTTTTTTAATTTGTGTGGACACTAGAATATTCTCCCTTTAAGGAAACAATTCTGAGTGAAGTTTTCCACTATTAAATTTCATTCGTGACATTACCGTTTCATAGTAAGTAAAATTAATGCATGGTGTGAAATTGTCTAATTTTCTCATCCCTTTTCTTATGTAGGCCTCTCAGTTTTGTGCTGGTTTATGAATGAAATGCACTTGTTGCGCATAACGTGAAACTGTTTTGGAGCATTACTGGAAAGTTTAGCTTGTTATTGTACGTTAGGATTCCTGTTGCATATGTATAGAAATCAGGCATCACATTCTCACACACAGGTGTGGCGGGAGGCCACATTTGCAACCCAAAGCATATCGGCTAACACATTTGTGTTTGACTACACCGCCTAATGAATAATTTGTAAAGGGTGTTAGTGTCACCGTAGTGTATCGGTGACAGCCTGAGAACAATATAATAACGGAAGGAAGGAAAAATTTCGATATCGCTGTCCTCTCTTTCTTGGTTTAATGATTACAACTGCTATTCTTAAAGGTAAGCAAAATGCTTACTTAGGTTACAAGTACTTGTATTACCATTAGTCTGCTGTGTGGCTTGTTTTTAAACAATAACAATAGATTCATGTAGAATTGCCAGAAACTTGTATTCACTACCCCTGGACCTTGATCTTAACGACGGAGAATGACAGTTTTAAAGTAAAAAGAAAAGTAAACCTGCGATTTTGGCCCACTTTGCCGTAAGCGTCTCTTCACCGTAACCTGGAGCTATGAGTTGTAGGCTCTTTCAGCCCCTTCCTTAAGGCTAAAACTAATCCTTGAACTCAAACTTGCGAGTTCTTGTTTCCAGAGCTTATCCCACAGCTTAAAGCCACTGTCAAATCCTTGCTGTCTCCATGGGGCACCAGTAAGACCCTGAGCTTGGGGCGAATGTACATCATACGTTTCTGCTGCTTTCGCTCTGTGTCATACATTTACAATGGCGTTATGCTGTGGTGGCGGTGAAAGCAAACTTCAAGCCATCAGAAAGTGACAGTGAACGCCTCCGTCTCCTGCTGGAGGTAATATCGATGGAGGCCTCGGTAGGCCTCTTTTAGCCAATTATGTTGTGCCGAAGCAGATTTTGCCATGTGAGGTAGCAAAATGAAACTGCCCCCCCCCAACTGGCCAATTAAATGACACCACCTGCACATGCACTGAAAATTTACTGTGCAGCAAAAACTAATGTAGTAGGTCAATGGAGAAATGGCCTAATTGTGCAGCCTCAGACTACTGTTCAGATTAAGGCAACAATCCTTTCATTGCATATGTATATTTAGAACTGTTTACAAACTAAGTTTGAGGGTTTGAAAAAATCAGGATATATGTGAAAATAAAACAGGTGAGCATTGTTATTAGCCAACTGGAATTTGGAGCCCAGAGTAAGGAGTCAGTAGAAGAAGGCGGTTTAAATCGGTCAGGGGTTCCCAGCTGGCTAAAAAGTCGACTTTGTTGATGAGTTTGGTGGCTGAGAGCCTTTGGGTACCCAGCAGGATGAATTGCAGTGGCCGTCTAAATGGCATTTAACTATCCTGCATGGGGACCAGAGATTTGCTGCAAAGTAGTAGACCTGTCTCAGCCCTGTCATCAGTTTTCTCAAAGGTTGGGACGCAGTTACATCAGTAGATTCTGGAAAATCTGTTTAATGTTAGGGACAGAAGGGGGGGGGGGGGCTCTTCGGGCAAGGTGACGTGAACTTCAGCGAGTCCAAGTTTATTAAGTGTTTCAGTAACGTAAGGTAGTAATACCTTACTAGAAGAGGAAACGATAGTAACAGCCTGAGGTACAGTATTGCTCTAATACCTGTGTAAATTTCACAGAATGTTCAAAATCACAGATCCTGTGAGATTTAAAAAAACAATTCAATGTTGTACTTTGCTGCTTACTGTGACAGATGTTTGGTTTAGGAGTGGTCTTCTTATATGGAAGCCAAAATGATAATTTTAATGATAAATAGAGCAGCGAACATCAAATAAGGAATCCTTTGGGTTCATCTTAGTGAGTTCTGTTGGCTTTATTTCTCCCCGGGTTTCCATGGTGGTTCATTCTTGGCTGACATAAGCCAGCCTACAATCACGTCAGCTTAAACCCAGGCAACAGGTGTCATTCTGCTTCGTACTTTAGCTACCTTTGACCGAAGTCCCAAATCTGACCTCGCCTATAACGGAAGTATATCCAAAGATTGCTGCCCATTCTTTCATGGAATAACTATACGTCTTCAGCTGAAATCTGTTTAGTTGTGAAGTGCCAGCCCAAACTCCCTTATGTAATACTCATCCAGTGCCGAGGGAAACTTTAACAGGGAATTGTCCAGGCGGAAACAAATCATTTTAACAAAGGTGGCAACTACTGCATTCATTCCTAAGGATTTTGTAGCTCACTATATAGTCCAATCATGTGGGAGAAAAATATTATTTTACAATTAACCTGGTACCTGAGAAATATTTTAATTGTTGGATATACAGCATAGGTTGGGTTCTAAATATAAAATTCAAATATAAAAAAATATATTAAAATAAGAAATAATATATTAAAAAATATTTTTTCCCACTAATTTACTCTTGCTACTCTCTAACAACATATATGCACTGGAAAAAAAAGAATTTTCAGTATTTACAGATTCTGCCAAATGGCTGAATATTATATAGTCGTCTCATGTCAAAGTCTTAAAATCTTCCTCTAGAGAATTTGCTGTCATTTTGAGTTAAAAACACTCCACATTTTTGACAGTATAGTTTTCTTTGATAGGCCATCAAAGGCATGGTCTGATGAAGGATGACTGGGGCATCTTTCTTTGTCCCGAGACGTGATGACAGTAAATGTGAGACGTGAAGGGCAGCCGAGGTATAAATGACGTTTATGAATCCCTCTTTACCCCCAAGACCCTCCTGTGGGCTCACTATTGGGTGGACATCACTATGATAATTGTTTAATTATACAGTAACAAAAAGCTATATATTTTTGTCAATTACCAAGTAATTGTCCTTATTCTTGGTTGTGAAATTGTTCCACAAGATTCTGCTTTTCTCCTTCATTACATGGGATTGTCTTGTTTAGGGTTTTGGCTAGAGGTACGCCGATTATATCGGCCAAGTGTCGGTATCAGCCGATAGAGCGATCATTGGCTGATGGTTAAAAATGAGCCGATAATTCTGTTTAAAATGGTGACCCATGTTGCTTTGCACGCCCGCGTACTACACCGGTAGAAAAATGTCTGTTGTGTGGAGTGTTTTTAATATAACGACGTTAGAAATGCTTTTAGCAAACATTGCTTTGCTACATTTTCACAAGGAGGAACATTTCAACACGACGACTTTAGTTGCTCACGTTAAGGTGAGACAGTGTACAGTGTCTGAAAAACAAATCCGTTCCAACAAAAGGCTGCAGTACTGCAGAATAATGCTAGTCAGTAATGCAGGCATTTGAAAGCAAAAGAAAATTCAGTGCAGGCAGTGCAAAATCATTATAATCATTACAATCATTTTAAGTATATTTCTTGGAGTTTTTCCACACCTGATAGGGCTGGGCAATTGATCAAATTTCAATTGCAATTACATTTTTCGCTTCAAACAATTATCAAAATAAAATAATCAAGATAAAATGATTATTGTGCTACATTTCATTTTGCAATGATGGTCCCGTTTTGTCGTTATAAATCCAGCACACCCCTTTCCGGCTTCTTAAAAAAATCCACTTTTAAAAAGACATTTTTTCAGTGAGGTCAATGAGTAATCCCTGCAATATATATTGAACATATTAGGTAGGGACATATCTTGTTTTAAAGTGGATTTTTGTCATAACTTCATATAGAGACTGAGGAATAGTCATTTGAGACGACTCTTCTCCTGACTCTTCACAAAGGAGCCGTGGGATGCAGTCAGCCCTGACAGCTCCTCAAGACCAAGAAGCTGTCCTCACTAATGGGTGGATTCTTGACCTGAGGCTGATAATATAGTATTACACCTACTGTCATGCTGCTTTTGCTTAGTGACTACTACACATCCAAAATCATGTGTGTAATATACCTAGCTATGCTGAGACCATCCCCTCAATTAACAATACAGTCTAATCATATGTAGAAGACATTTTATGAACTCCTAGGTAGACACAGAAGTTAAATTACATAACATATAAAATACTGTAACCTCCTTTCATGGTGAGACTGTGTGCTCATTCATTTAGAATATTGGTTGGTGCATCCAAGGGGTAATTATGTATGAGTTTTTATCTAAAACTCTAGCTTTTTCAACCATCTTCCTCATCTGCAATGAGAAGGTAATACAAATACTAGCATTTAAGTTTTTGAATAGTTCAGCATGGTAGAAAAAGTGAGAACTGGAGTGTTAGTGTGCTACACTGCTGCGCTCATTTCGACAGTTTAGTGATTTGCATATAGAATTCCCTTCATTGGGTAATTTTTGAACATCAGACTGTCTTTAAGTATGGCATCCTTTTAATGGACTAAGACTTATGATTATTAAATGCAAAGGGTGTTTAGTTTTGGAATGCTAAAAACAGTTGCAATACCTGTCCTCGATTTCGTTCCTAGTTCAAATTATTAACCACAATAAAAGTTTTAATTAATTTTAATTGATTGTCAGAGCAGAAAAAAAATCATACACATCAAGCAGAAATGATATTTAAAATACAAAAGCAAAATTGAAATCCATGTGAATACCCTTCTGTATTGGTCTTGGCTACATGAGCTTTTTTGCAAATTTTGAATGACACTAGTCACTTTTTAATTTAAATATACTAAAATATAGCTCGCAAATATTACATGAAAGGAAGCACTGGCCAGCGTCTGTTGAAATATTTCCGCAATACACGCTAACCAGTCATGAGGACAGACCTTGAATTCCTGCTGGCTCCAGAACATCTGTTGAGGCACTTACTAAGTTAATAGATCAGCTATGAGAGCCGGGCAGGTGTTTTCAGCTGGAGCCAGAAAACATCAAAAACGGATCGCTCTCAAAGTCTTACAGTTAATGTCGCTGAATTGGAATGAGGCATAGACTAACAGATAATAAAACATGCATAACCTTTAAGGCAGAGGTGGGGATATTTTGCCATGAACTCATGAGAAACAAAAAAAAAGCACTCTTTAGAAAAGATGTAATTGAATACAGATGGGACAAGGTAAATTAAAGAATTTATCAAATATCTCTGTGGAGTAGTTAATGGGAATGAAGCCGAATAGGAGACTGAAAATGTATTTGTAACAGATGGACAGCTAATTTTTATTTTTCAGAAGTGTGAGAGGTACTTTGTCGGAGAATGGACAGTAGAAGTGTTTGTTAATGATGCTATGCAATGTGTCAAATGTCAGAGGGCAGAATTGGAGGTAACACTACTTGAGGGAGCACAAGTATAGTAGTAACTCACAGTAACTCAGTAACTTACAACTCACATACAAATCATGAACCAAAATAGTCACTGCATGAAACGCATGAACTATTATGATTGGTTAATGATGAGCGAACTTGGTTTAGTACATAACTAACACTTAGTTTCTGGTTAACTAATACATTAAGTAAAAGAGTACTGCTACATTATTTGGACCCTCCTCAAGTAGCACACACATTCTCAGCTTATAAATTGGTGGTAGAACAAGTTTATAAATAGACAATTTGTTTTTTTATTTATTGCAAAAAGATGTGGCAATTATTAGTTTCTCATTAGTCTCTTCATCCGATTTCTGTCTGTAGCTACCTGAGATTCTCACATACCACCACAGATGTGAATGTGTTATCTGTACTTGATCCAGTTGATGATGAAATCATTCTTATGAAATCAGATTTGCAGCCAGCAAAGTGAAATTTGCATTGAACCTTGTTGAGCATTCAAATATAGTAACTGGTGAAAAATGAATCTGATTAGCTAGGTATTGAATATTTTGCTGAAAAAGCCACTAATAAAACATGATTGCATTTAAATAATATAATCTGGATTGTGCATTGCAAAATAAGTATTTTAAGTCTAAGAGGAGTCCAAAATGTAGGTGTTGCAGACCATTATAAATTAGTAACGTCACTGTTGTTCCATATTGTGTCCACACAATAAATGCACTTTTTATATCCACTGTATCAATGCTTGACTAAAACAGTAGTATGATTTCCACCTGTCAGCTTGGCTTTAGGACTGTGGACAGCAAGCTACTTTGGTGGCAGGCTTAAGTGTGCAGTATTTGCTGATAATTATGTACCGAATAATGTGCCTGATAAAACCACAAGGCTTATTTGCCTCGAGTAGTTTGTCACTTCTTGGCTATTTCTTGTGGCATATATGGAAAATTCATTTGCAAAATGGTAATGTTTTACAACATTTAAATGGTGCCTCTTTGAGTGACACGATGCGTATGTGGAATGAATTTTTTCTTAAAATTAAGCCATGTGGGACTTATCGTTGCCCTTAGTCCTTTACTTTTTATTTACGAAAGGATAGACCAAAGAGAATAGAACCATTTTGAAGTTTATAGACTGTCGTTTTTTTTCTCATCAACCTGCCATCAGTTTGTGGACATATTAAGGAGGCCGCAGACAAAATAGAATACGTTATGCTTGTGCCCTTTAAAGGTGTGGTGGATTTGAACTAACCCGTCCATTTCCCCGAAGCTTTGTTTTGTAGTTCAAAGGAAACTCTGCTTCTAGCTACGAAATCAAGCTCTGTGTAACAATATGCTTCGGGTTACCAAAGTTTATCCTCTGAGAATTTTAAGAATGAGGGAAGCAGGAATGATATTCTAAGAGAAGGAAAGAAAGAAAACACAAAATCTGCTGCCTTTCTGTAAAGAAAATCATTCCAAGGAAGATGCTTTCCAAGCGCATTTTGGGTTGTTTTAAGCAGGTCTGGGGGGCATTTTGATGTTTATGCTTATAAAAGGCTCACGATCAGCTGAGAAAGGAAATGATTTTGATCGTTGTAGCAGTGCCTTGACTGAGGAAACCATTAGGAGCAAAAGTGAGCACTGAATAGGTACGAAATCAATGGCGAAATCTCTGAAGGGCAAAATCAAAGGTTCAGAGTCAAGCATGTATGTTTTAAGTTTTTTTTATGTATCTGGTAGATGCTTGTCTTCAAAGTACACCTAATTAAATTTAGGAAAAGCCACAGTGACACAAATTGTTGTGCTGTTATCAACTGGAAAGATTGGTGTTAGGGGCTGCATATGAATGAATCGGTTATAGATCTGAGGATACACAGTTCTCTGGGATGTTGAATGCTTTTATGGCTTACTTTCTAAGGATTGTTTTTACATTTTGAAACTGGAAATCTATGCACATGTTGGTAGGAATCTGAACATTACAGCAAATGTGTGAAATCTGTCAATCTTACACACTCAAGAGCATGCTTTGTGTTTTTAAATGAATTGCATCTCTGCTGTATACAAAAACTGGGTCATCAATCCTTTCTTTTGTCTTTAACATATTAACACTCTCATTAATTAATTTCAGTTAATGGACTAAAGACATACAAGTATGAGTAGTTATAATACACAGGCTGTGCACCATGCAAACTAAGCTTGTTTAATACAACATAATATGGCAGAAATCTCCAACCACTCACAGTAACATTTTTACTATTTTTCTCTGGTTTTTAGCTGTAAAGTCATGGTAAAAATAGTCCTTATCCTATTGACACTTAAGATACATTTAATGAAATATACAATAATCTGAATCCCAAACAATACTGGTACAAATTGAAAACATATCAATGTTGTTTTAAACCCACTGCTGTGGTAAAAGTCCTCTAAAATATGACTCGCTAGGTTCATCTGATTTAGATTGGCTTTGGATGAAATGCAAATTAAACAATTCCACTGCACACTAACTGAATTTCATACGCTTAGTGTCTGCAAACATTACCGTTACACAGAAGTAGGTCCATGTGTGAAATGCAAAGCGCTCCGGCTCATTCCAGTTTAACGAGTCTCAGATGCACGTAAGAGCAGCGTGGCCTGGACGGATGAGCCTCGAGTGCCTTCCTCTTGAGGGATCTCGCTCAGCCTGCCTGTAGCTGCTCCATATTCATCCCCCTTCCCTAAGGTCTCTCTTACTCAAGAGCTAACCTCTACAGAAGTAGACGGAATAGAAGAGTATGCCGAACACCACACTGCCTATGACTCATATATGCATATACAAATATATAAATGTATTCATATATGTAGGTATGTATGTATGTCGTCCTCTATCTTTCTTCTAATTGCTTAACTGGGTTAGGATCATAGGGGTGCCTGGAGCCTGGGGTACAAGTTTGCAGTGTGTGTATGTATATATGTAAATACAGTACAGTGCAAAATCTTAGCAGTCAAAGTGAATAGTAAATGGTCTTTATGTTGATGTAAACCTAAGATATTATGTCTGGCAAAGTGTGTTTACTCAGCCATTTCAAAATCAAAACTACTAGCATACCATGTTTGGCTAGTCAATACACTCAAGATTTTTAAGCAATTAGGCTAATTAATTAATAATTAATTTACCAGAGAGCTGGTGATGAAATTTAACAAATACATGGAATGGCTGAGGTCCCCCTGAGAAGGCTGATTTTTCTTCTGACCATCCCAAAAGATATCAGTAACATGTTCTCTTACTGCACAGTGCTACATTTAATGCCTACCTCAGTCTACTGTACTTAATTCTGCTCTGGGAAGTTGAAACTAACAGTGATTCCATTTGTCAGTGTCTCACACATGCACTTCATGGCACTAGGAAGAATTCTAAGGGAATTCAGTCTTGTGGTCCCTGTTTGGTCCTCTCAGCTCGCCAGCTACCATAGGCAGCCGCATACGTTGAGAAGCCGCTTTGAGATCTGGCAGATTTTAGTGTTTCCCAAGGAACGAGGCCGCAGACAGTATTTGTGTACATAGTTAATGCATGTTGTAGGGTGAGGTACCGTGCAGTTTTAAACAGTAAGTCCAAGGTCAGCAGCTTTGCTATGCCTTAGTAAATCCAAATTCGGAACAGGACGTCCAATGCATACTTCAAACGAAGCGCACCAAGTGTAGCTTGGTATTTTGTGCTCTGTCACTAAGGCAGAAAAATGCAGAGTGGAATAAATCGAGAGCCTCGCACCTCCCTCTGATGGTTTAGAAGTGCGACTACTTTAAATTGACGTGTCAGCGGGAGACGAGTGCTTTGTCGCCCTCCCGGATGCTAACGGGTTTAACCTCGCATCTTTGAGCATTACCACATCTGCACTTACGAGAAGGCAAGTCCTGTGAATTCGTCTCCACCCCTGGCACACCACCACCACACTCCCCAACTTTTTTTCTCCTTTCCCCCCTTTTGGTCTTGCCCACTTGGCAGCCTTCAGCTTTCAGTGATTCGAGTTTGCAGTGTCTGGCTTTAATTTTCAGTTAAGTGCAAGATGTGGTTGGGTAGGGGGGGTGGACAAAAAAAAAAGAAAAGCTATGTCTGAACTGGGGGGCTAATGTAGCCAGGATGGAATCTGTCACTCTGCTTATTGCATGTTGATGACTCAGGGCAGTTTTAGCTGTAAGCAGCCAATGATTTATGGACACCAAGTGAACTCCTGCGGCAAAAGCCAACCAGGAGATCAGAGCAGCAACAGGACCCTTTTTGGCTGCCTGACTTGTGCCTGCATTTTTTTAATTCATGCCAAACTGCTTTGCACGGCAATTAGCTCTGTCCTCATTTAGTCCACAGTCCCAAAGGGTAATGAAAGTCATATATCATCTTCAAGGCTGCTAATTATCCAGCTCAATTGCAGGTAGGCATTGTAACCATGAGAAGGGCCTGTCGGCTTGAAATTTATTGCTCTTCCAATGAGCAGTGTGCAAAAGTGTGTGTCTGTGTGTGTATACTATATATGTGTATAAATATACACTCCAATAAGCAAGTAAAAATCTGTGTGCGTGCGTGCATATATATATATATGCACACACACAGGCTTGAAAGGTTGCCCAGACCCCGTGTCACAAATCCTTGACATACCTCTTGTGAATGTGCAAGTCAGAGGGGAAATATCTTCATTCCTCATAAGTCATTTTTCATGCTGTAACTAAACGTTCAGCGGGAACACAGAGCACGTGCTGGAAACAGGAGAGCACATACATTCCGGGGGTCAGCCTGTCTCTGCTGATTTACTTTAGGTTAGTTAATGCTCAGAGTACGGGGGGAGTCTGCCGGAAGGTGCCTGGTCCGGGTGAAGTGCTTTTGTCTGCTGTCTCCTAAAGAATGTGCAGCAGAATGTCTTTATTATCAGGAAGGGAAGTCATCTTCATTATAGTGCTAGGTTGAATGCTCAGGGTTTTTGTAGAGTGTTAAGTGTTCACCATAATTAACTCTGTGGTGTATTGTACGAAATCTTTATCCTGTACATCATGTGTAGTTTTATTATTGCTGGTAAACTTATGGAACTGGCAACATCGTTATTACTAATGGCAGTATATTTAAGGACCACAACCTCAATTGGGATGTGTATTCCATCATGGCTTCTAACATGTTGAAATGCTTTCTCTAGCATTTCTCTAAACGTTCAGCGGGAACACTGAATGTTTAAGATTCTGATTATTTCTTGTGTTCATTATTGTTTGTATTTCTAGTAACCAATGAAAGCTGGGCCTGGCATGATGCCGTGACATGGCACAACTAAAGATCCATATTTCAAAACAAACATGACTAACCTATGAGAATAATACTTCCGATAAACATTTGTTCTTGTGCGTGTTTTGTATATGTAACTACAGTGTCATATTCACTGATTTTTCTGAGTCTATTCTAGAGAAAAAAATCAAGCTAAGCCAACTGGCTTAATTCTGACCGGATGATTCCAGGAGGCTTAAACATTTCAAGAAGAATCAAAAGTCTTTTTATCATCTGTTACTGAGATGTATTGCAAAGACTTACATGTTTATATTTGAATTAAGGTTTAGAGAGAACACATGTATTCAATAAAAACTCAAGTTTTCTTAGCGTACTTTTCAATCGCAGAAATTAGATTTTATGTAAAATCAGGAAATTATCATCCAGATGTTACCTTTCATTCTAGCTTGTTAAATATCATTATTAGAATCCATGACACGTTTTCCTTGGCTACCTTGCTTGCCTTTTAAACCCAGTTTAGACCCAAAAATGTGTTCCAACTCAAAATATTTAGGAAATATTATTTTTATATACTCACTTATGTGTGTGTGTGTGTGTGTGTGTGTGTGTATATATGTATACTTTCATACAAAGGTCAAGTTCAAAGTCTTTTTTGAAACATAATTGATTTTTAGCATTGATTACACTGGACTGTTATGGGTTGGATGCACCGTCCAGGCCCTGTTGAAGTCAAAACAGATGAATTAGACAAGCTAACTTTGTTTTGCTGATTGAAACAAAACTGAAAAAGGGAGCATAGTATAAACCACTATAATGCGTAAGATAAACGTGAATTACACAAAAAAAATCAGCTGGGATGAGGCTCTCATGCAAGCCTCAAGTTCCACAGACGGTAAACCGCCACGTGGCGTTAAGGTGGGTCTCATAGGGTTAAGTGACTTGTGCTGAAACATAAGGTGCGGCTCAAATGGAAATATTTATACAGTTCCAACATGCCTGAAGGGCATCATTAATGCACAAATTCGCGGCAGCCAAGCCGTAAGACGTATGCAAAGTACGGTCCTGGACTCTGAGCTCAGACATCCACGTTTTCCCTTATGAACGAAAGGCTGCGCGTTTGTCTCGTTTTTCATCCCGGAGACGGGTTTTCCGCCGTAAAAAGATTGCAAGACAAATATGAGTGAATGACTGTGGAAACGTGATGGGAAGCATTTAGAGATTTAAAGCACACCCCTGACTATTCTGGCGTTAAATATTCTCGGGTATAGCCCACATTATTAATGAGACGCATGATATCACAGTTGGTGCTGGCTTCGGTTCTGGCTTTTCTTTCTCAGTTAAGCATGTAAATAGGAAAAGTCAAATTTTTTTTGGCCAGCTGTTTCTCCCTAAGCCCCGAAATGGGATCCCAATGGATTGTCAAAGCATAGAGGTTACTCGGAGTATCAGAGAGGGGACTAATTGTCAAGGTTATGTCTCTGAAAATGATTGATGTCAGGCTAGGCTTTTTTGTCAGCCTGTCAGAAGGCTGGAATGTTTAATGTTCTCATTATTGGTTACGCTGTTGTGTATATTTCTCTGTCAGCACTGCAGACCCATCTGAACTGCCAAAGCACTTCAAAGGCCTGCAGGTCATTTATCTTCCTCCTGACGCTCCGAATGTTCAGCCTCAGCTGAGTGCCAGTGATTTGTTATGACTCGCGAGCCAGCTGACAGACAGGCCCTCTGTAGGAACGGACCCGCTTCCTTTTTGTCACACGGCGAACACATCAATGTTCTTGTAATGGGCTACAACTGTCAAAGGAGGCTGGCACCTGACAGTTGTGCGGTCTCACTTATTTGCAGACTGGTGACTCGAGCCCCCCCCCCCCCCCCCCCAAAGTTTAGATTTCGGTTGTGGCATCGCACCCACACACAAACAGGTCACCATCTGCCACCGGGCGCCGAGGGAAGAGTGCCGAAGAATAACGGCGAGGCTAATTGAAGACACGTCTTCATCTCATATTTATCGCCGTGGCTCACGTATCCCCTATCTTTTGAAGTCGGGCCGAAACAAAAAGCAGGGAGACGGAGATGGAACAACCACACAGGCAGGCCAGGGGAGAAAAAGAGACAGGGAGGAAAAGCGAGTGAGAGAGGAGGGCGAGGTGGAGAAAGAGAGGGGGGAAAAATATGATCTTTGTTTCCTTTCCCAAGCGATGACATGATTAATCGTTTTCTTCTGATCTAATTTTGGAACATGAAAAACAGCACATTTGTCTTGAAGAAAAACGACGTGCCGTACTGTGCAGATGGAAATTTCGAGCACTGAAAAAGATTAAAGAGAAATTCCACTCCTTAGACCTAATCATGAGTTGTAGATTATTCTGTCATTTTAACCAGATGGTAGGTTTGATTCTGCAACCCCCTCCTTATATTAATGAATACTAGACTGTTATATTTGACTTAGGTAAGTGAAATGTCCATCATGCTTAATGGACTGCCAGCCAGCATAAAGCATGTTGTACTGCACACGGTTCCTGCTGCATTTTTCATGTTTTATACCAATGTGGAACATTTTGTTTCCTACTATTTTCCATCATTGTCACTGTTTTGCTAAATATTTTCACATGGAAGGGAAAGTAGAAACTTGTGTCCACTGCTAATATCTCCTCACATAGGTCACAGCTATAACTCTGCAACTAAAAGCGTCACCTCGGGCGAGGCGCAGGAACTCGATAGTAACTTGATTAAGCTCCCAGTCAACACGGCCGCGAACACGGCAGTATGTTAACAAACCTAATTATAGGGGCTGGTGATAAAGCATGGGGCGTCGGCAGCGCATCTTGCTGGGTGACGTGCCCGCTACCGAAAGGCCCTCCCCGGGGCCGGGAGGGCGTCTACGTCGCCACTGGACGCACCTCCGAGGCCCACTGCCGCCCGCCCCCCTCGTTTTCTCCTCCAAATAACTAACGGCCCGCTTTGGCCCATCCGGCTGCACCACACAAGCACTCGGGGAAATGCGCCCCATTCCTCATTTAAGAGAAATTGGGTTACGAACTTTTCCAAGCGTTTATTTTTCAGCTACACCTAGCGTGGATTTCACCCGCCCTCTTGATTTGTGCCCCAGTGCACTTTATAGATGGAGAGCTACTCTGCCGCCATAGGTCATTTTTGCTGGCTTATGGCTGCAGTGATGGGTGTGATTAACTCAAAGTGTTGTTTAACTTATGGTGCATGGGTCGTGGTTAAGGACTTTCAGGATTCATTAATATTGCAGTATTGGTATTATTAAAATATGGTTGTAATTTTGTTCTCTTATGGCTGTTAGTATCTGTATTTTGGTTTGAACTTGCATTGGAAATAAAAAATAAAGTAGTCCCCCGTAAAGGGGGGGTGGTGGAGGGAATATATAAAAAAATTAAAATATGTGATACGTTTTTGAGGCAGTAATGGCATTGCGGAGCATTACACTGTGAAAACACCCACATGCAGTGCCAGTCGAACGTTTGGACACACCAGCTGCCTAAGTGCCTTTTTTTATTCTGTAGTTTATTTTATACATTCAAAAATGTATAAAATAAAATAAAAATAAACCTGTGCGTAGGTATGTCCAGGCTTTGGACTGGAACTGTGTGTGTGTGTGCGTGCGTGCGCCAAAACATTATGACAACCCTGACGTGAAGTGAGTAAAGTAGATTGTCTCTGTGCATGTCAAGGTCTGGGATATATTAGAATGTAGGCTAACATTTGGTACTCGTAGTCGACATGTTGAATGCAAAGCGGGCAGGGGTAAAGATCTGTGACTTTGACACAGGCAAAATCATTATGGCCAGAAGATTGCATTAGAGCACCTCTGAAATGGCAAGGCTTATGGGGTGCTCATGGTCAGCTGTGGTGAGTATCTACCATGAAGAGAGAGAATCCACAAACTGCCGACGGGATATTGGGCAGCCATGACTTGTCAATGCGAGGTGTGAATAAAGGCTGTCCCGTCTGGCATGAGCTAACCGAAGGGCTCACATTGATGATGTTTGATGATGGGTTTGGAAGTACTGTGTCATGGCACAAAGGAGATCCAGCCTTGCTGTGTAGGGGACTGTGTAGCCAGAAGCCTGGCTTATGCTAACCCGTCTACCACCAAAAACGCCTACAATGGGCATGTGAGTGTCAGAATGGGACTTTGGGGCAATGGAAAAAGGTTGCCTGGTCGGATGAATGCTATTTTCTGATGCGTCATGTGGAAGGCTAGATACATGTCAAGCATTTGTGGGATATTTCAGATCAGTGATCAGATCAGTGGTTATAATGTTTTGACTTGGGGTGTGTGTATCTATGTGTACTATTAACCCTTTTTATGATCATAGTAAAAATTGGAGTATACAAAAAATGGAGTATGTATTCACAGTAGCATATATAGCTTTTTTGAATAGGGCACCTTTAACAATGTACTTCTGGGTACAGAAATGTTGCCCAAACACAACTGCAACTTAGTTATTTGTATGTGCCATTGAATTCTTACATACTGTACATGAGTACAGTCATACCCTACCTTATCTTATTAACTGGTTCAGAGAGCTGATTTTTGACGTAACCTGAAAATAATACCTTAAAATGCCTGAGAAGGGCTAATAAATAGACGTAGTCATTTTCATTGACATAAATACACATTTAATTCATTGTAAAGTGAACACTGACTTTTATAATGTTAAGTCAATGGTCACCTAGTATTCAGAAAAACAAAATAGACAAAATGACTATAATAAAAGTGACCACTTTAAGTATTTCGTACTGTGTTTCATCAAAATAAATTACGTAGGTTACGTAAGTTTTAATCCCCTTCAGTCATCTGCTATCGTGTATATCAACGTAAATGGACCCTGTTAATTTAAGTTAATTCTATTCATTATTTACTTAAAATCATTTAAATTACTACCGACAAGTGATGTAAAGTCGAGTTTGACGTATGCCGAAATAACGTATAACGAGGTACTACTGTATATGTTGTGTACAGAAGAGTTGAATGATTTAAAATTTGCCTAAGAGCAGCGGAAGTTTCAGAATGGATCAGAAGATCATTGTAGCTCATCCGGCCCTGCTGGGCCTTTGGCACTCTCATACATTGTTCCACACATGCAAGAATGTATATATAATTAATAATAGTAACCATTTTCAGTATCCATAGGTTGATTTTGTTGATTTACAATAAACATCAAACTGTTGCTAATTGCCGAACCAAGCCAGATACATGGCAGTAAATGCCAGTGTTTCAGCTGATTATTTGACAAATGTCAATATATTAAAACAGTAATCAATCTTTCTGGGATTGGTTCCAAATCACTACAGCAGTGATTGCATAAGCAGATATTGAAAACCGATGGATGTCATTATGTGGTTGAACAATTTATTTTAAAGTTGAATACTTAAAGCGTCCTCTTCTTTGGAAGTTTCTGGTGTAAAAAGCCCACATTTAGTGGCATGTTAAAGCTGTGGCAATGGCATAATTTCCTTTGCTGTAATGGAAAGGCATTGCATTTGATGTTTAACAAATGCATTTCTAGAGTAATGTATACCACTTTAAAACCAATTTGAGAGTAAGTACAGAGGGTAGAACTCGCCCACAATGCACAGTATGGGTCTTGTCAGAAACCATACCTCATGTAACACTAGTGATGTGAGTGATAAGCTTTATCTGTGGATGCCTTGATGGAGGTTGTGTTTTTGAGGAGACTCGTAATTGCATAGGGGATGGTCACACAATAGGTGAAACCATTTTTCAATACAAATTCTCAAGCAGCGAGAGTTACTGTGGCCACGTCTCTCCGATGGTCGAAGACGATCCATCAGCCGAGCCAGGCTATTTTTTAGCCTGTGTGTTGAAGGGCTAAGGAAGTGTGGTGTTCTGTGAAGAAGAGTGCTCTGTGTTTTGAGCTTTCTGATGAACGGTACTGTTGCTACACTGAGACTTCGACTTGATAGGACTCTGAGCCTTTGGTCTAAGCTCGCCAGTTGGGATCGGTTTCCAAGTGCACGGAAATTAGTTGTGTTTCATATCTCTGTGTTTGGACATGTCCAACATGTAGCTGTGAGCTGAAGAGGTCCCAAATGATGGACTAGTGCCCAGTACTGCTTAACTACTGACATCCACACTGCCAATGAATTGCCTTTTCTGTAGAAGTGCATGAATATTGCACAATGAAAAACACATACTGAAAACCGTGATAAATAATTTGAAGCAGAGTCAAAGTGTCAGAATTGTTTTTATACATAAATTGTTAAAGAGTACTGATCTCTGAGATTGCTGTTAAGACCTGCTCTCCAGGACAGCTCACACTGAATCATAGGCCAACCCTAACCCAACATTCCGTAAGAGAACCTCCTAGACTGAATGTCTTTATATATTAGCTGCCCCGTTTAGGGGTGTTAGCCGGTGCAAACTCTAGGTAAAGATCTTATTAGAAAAGGATTTATTTTGTCGTTAAATGTATTAGATCTGCATGCTTCTGGCACTAAAATTAATTTCTGTTGGTTACCAGATCTGGTTCTTGACCACTTCAGTTTACCTCACGTTGTGGTTATACCATCGATACCATAGTATATGTGCCAGTATTTTGTTCTTATTATAGACTGTAGGAAATGTCCTTAAGACAGTTTTACATGACATGTTGTCCACCTCATGTGTCTTACACTTTACTTACTGCGTTAGAAACTTTTCCAGCTTTATTAAGTGCAACACCTATGCCCCCTTATATAAAAGGTATAAAATGAAATGCAGTAATGACGTGTCTTACATGCGGAATGTGTCTAAAAATCTGGACTTACTTAGCTTCAGAAATCTGAAATGACCAACTGTTTATCCAGTTGCGACATACTTTGACGTTGAATGCGTGTTGACCAGTTATGGAGAGCAAGATGGGGTAGGCAAAAGGAGAATTTCCCCACGAGGGATCAACAAAGTGTCGGCTATTATTATCATTATCAGTAGTGGTAGTAGTATTATCAGACTAATGTTGTAATTAGCTAAGTTTTGACTGCTCCAGCTTGCTTTTGTTCATTAGTCATGGTGGTGGTGGTAGCAGTTGGATTGGCATTAATATTGTATTTTGTGACGCAACTGTTGATACACTTAAATGGCAAATTACTCAATGTGTTAATAATAGTAGTAGTACAGCACTCCAACTTAGTTAATGTACCTTTCATGGCTGTGTGAAAACTCTGATGTCCTGGGACTGACTTTGCTAGTCATTCATTATTTGCCCCATCAGTTTGAGTTATTAAAATGATTTATTCCAGGAAAAACACAGTGACTGTCTTTTGAATCCAGTGATTCATCTAGTCAGCATGCTGGCATGATTTGTCATTTAATGCCTCTTAGGACCTTGGAGATGGAATTATATTTTGAGTTCTGTGAAATCAGCCACTTTGATGAATCAAAAGTGTTTAAATGCAGTGTTATACCGCTTGATGTATTTTGCAAGCTAATTGCTGCTGGCCTCTGTTAATATATTTAAAGTAGAAATGTGTTAAATCAATAACAATTAAACAAAGGATTATGGGAAATGTGCTCGCCAATACTCTGAATGGGTTATGCGTATATGCCAAGTGTAATTTTATACAAGTACAAAGGAATTTGGATGTTGCTATGAAATAAAAAATGTGAACAGAGAAGCAATGGCAGTATGTCATACACTAAAGAGTATTAAATTTGATCCTGTATACTGCTGTTTGAGACAACATTAATCTTACTCACAGTTGGCCTGTTTCTTACACGTTTGGCAGCAAAAACTTCCACATGCCATGTCTGAGCCGGGGAAAAAGTTCAGGTTATCTGCAGAAGTTTGCATGCCATGTCTTTAATCAGTCTGCAGCTAATTAGCAGCTTCTACACAATGAGGCCATAAGTCATTAATCATATGAGCCACAAGCAGTCAGCTCCACGCAAGCAAGACGTTTCAGGACAAAAGTTTTCTTTCCACGATGGAGTTGAAACAGGCCAGTATAACCTCTCATGGCCAGTAGTGTGTAAATTATAGGCTCTGTTGAGCTCCAACAGACAAGGACCCATTGTTCTTGTTGGGCTTTGCAAAGACTTTAGCTGACAACAGATTTTTTTCCCCCTCTTCCTAACCATTTTTTAAATTTAATTTTCTCTCACTTGCTCACACACCAAAAGGCAAATATAACAGTTCAGCCCAAGATTAAGGTTGAGTACCATAACTACATTCCATATTAAGTTAAAAATGAGTTTTTTGTGTGCCTTAGGGTCATTCTTGAAACACGCCATTTGTTACTTTCAGTGCCAAAATATCCTTTTTGAAAGCGCTGTAGTAAACAACAAATCTGAAGGGCAGATTGATGCATTTAATACGAACTGTAATTTGTTTCTAACATGGACACTGAACGATCCATCATTGATGCAGCAGAGTAGCCTTGCAACCACATAACTAAAGACCATGGCCATTTCGAATGATGGCCCAAAATGGCGAGACCCTAAATATCCCATCGATGGGCGTATGACAAGAAAATTTTTAATCTTGAGTCAACGTGGGCAAAAGTGTCAGTCTGACTGCGTGCAGAGATAAATTAATCTCCTAAAACTCTCCTTTGATCCTCCATGACTTGCGACACTATTACGAGGACGGAATGATGCCTACCTTATCATTCCAAAACTTTTCTTAGTTTTGGCGCTCTGATCATCTACAGACAGTGACTGTGAATCCAGTTCCCTTAAGTACAGCATTCACGGTGTTATGGGTTATGTGCTTGAAAGGCCAAGAATTATATTAAGCATAACCTTTAAGTGACCGTTATTGATATACACTAGCGTTAACAACGGTATTTCATTACGTTAAATGAACAAGGGGAGAGAACAGTATAAGAGGTCTCAATTGAAATACAGTTTAGAGCAGGATTGATAGGCTGGTGAAGCATCAGCTGTAATAACTTACCTTCTAAGTTATTACATCACTAAAGAAAGGGATGAGCAAGAATCGGAACCAAGTATGGCCCGTTACGGTTTGGGCTTGTCAGATTGTCTTGGTGTGACAGCTCTCCTAACTTAAATGTAATTCTTCCACGTGGCTATGTACTATAGTAGGCATTGGAATTGGTCATTTTGTGGGCAGTTATCTTTAAATCACAGCAGTTTTTTGGAGTGCCTGCAGTATTGTCCGAAAGCAGGAAGACACATCTACAGTACAGAAAGATGGTTTGAATTCAGAAGAGCAGATGCCAGAGGTTTATATTCACCATTCATCTCGTACTGATATATCAGATTCACTTCAAAGCACAGTCATAAAAATGTATGAGAATGTAAATGCATGAATGGCTGTTAATCTTGTTCAAAGTAGCAAACTGAACATGTTTCTCATCCAGGATGATAAACGCATTCTTTATACTTTTCTGAAGGATTTATTGTTGATGTAAAAGTATTCTTCTTTGCATAATGGCTGTTAAAGTGTGGTAGCGACAGAAAGCTTGTTTTGAGAAAAGCCTTATTTCATTAAGAGAGGTTCACATTTCAAAAATATAATTTTTTTAAATATCTGAATATTGCATAACCAATAAGTTATGCAATAAGTGTACAAGTTAATTTAGGGAAACGGTGGAGAACGAGGAATGTTCTTTTGCATCACACATAGTTTTATCGTGGTTAAAACATTTATTTAAAAAAAAAGTTTGCATTGACAACCACAGGATAAATTCTTGTTTATCAAATTGTATAATCTAAACATAAATAGTCAATTAATTTGCTCTCCTTAATTTTTTTGTGACATCTGATCATTGAGCAAAACAATCAATCCATGCCTTTGTAATTCTTCATAATGAGTGAGGACAGATGCAGGGGATTTAAACTTGCCTTTTTTTCATTGAAAGCAGGCATTTAACTTGCTTTATTAACATTCACTTTACTAGTCCAGGAGACGAGGCAATGAAGTAATGTTTGCAAATGCAATTCTTACAACGACAAAATAAACTGCAATGTTTAGATGATTAAGTGTACATTTCATAGTTGATTGAGCGTACAAAAAGTCTGTATTTTTAAAGACTCTATCAACAGCAAAGTGGGTCTGTTTTCAAAAAGGTACATGGTATGTATTGCGAGTTTATGCGTTTAAACAGACTGGAAAAAAATGACTCTATTAATTTATATAACCGCAGGGATTTCTTGATTAGGTAATTTATATGGGAGACAGATTAATAATGGGAACTTACCATCACTTCCTGCAACAATTATTTCAGAAATCTGGCTATAAAGCAGACAGTCGATTTAAGATTATTCTTTTACTGTCATTGAAAACCATAACCAGGTATCTGATTTTCAATAAATCCTTTTTTCATTAAATGAAGTGCAATTACATCATAAGGTAGAGTTTTAAAATCGAGTCAATTTTAAGACATTTTTAAATGGTCTTCCGAGGGTTGTGAATGTTTTTTTTTTTTTTAGTCCTCTTTCACATTCAGCTGAACTGACATATTGTATAATGGCATTGTATTAGCAGCACATTGTAGGTACATCTGTATTCAGTTTATTTTAAGTGTTCCAAAAAATTTTACTTCAAGATTGCTGGCCATGTCCACTCCTGTATGAATCTCCATAGATGACTGAAGGGTGATTTGGCATATCTAGCAATAAATGCAATTGTTAGAAACCAGCTTTATAGCATCAAAGTGGCTGAGTCTTGCAAGGTAGCTAGGTAATCTTCTTGAAACTTAACAAAATGCAATTCAGCCATGAAGATGGCTGAGTGTTAGGCCATGCATGTAGCTACTTCCTGAAACCAAATCTGTTGGCTATTTTAAATTAAAACTTTTTTTTTAAATGCCAACTTAAATTTAGAAAAAACATTTTCTTTAAAACTTACTCAACTAACCATCTGTTTTATTGTGACAGGAACTTTGACAGTCTTGAAATGTAACTGCCATCTTTGGTCCTTGAGTATTGAACTTTGGTCCATCTCCCACTGGTGAAACTGCACCTTTTCTGAAATGTTACAGATCTGGAACTTAAAATTAAGCCATTTTTCTAGGATCTAGGCTTTAGCAGAATGTGGCACCTTTTATTATGTTTGTTGCACTCTTGCCAGGATACCAGTCAAACAAAAGTGTTTTCATTTCAGCCACCAGCTCCAAGAAGTGAAATTAAGCCCTTAATTTTTGGGGAAACTGGTTGAATTATGAATTGATGAAGCAATCTATCACTTTAATGTGTAGATAAGATTTTTTTTATAAAGCTACAAATGTGGTGTTTACTAGATGGTGAAGTTTTATTTATGACCTTATTTGTGGCAGTAAATAGTGAGATTAGTTAGACTGAACAATTTTCTGACTAATCAGTTTTTCACTATTGAGACTGGGCAGTTTTCCACACAACACTATAAAACAGTGTTACACTCCGCTTAATTGAAGCAGATGGATAATAGTTAATGTTATCATCTTTTCAAAAGTGTTGAATAAATTACTACATAAATTTCTGGAAGACACAATGGACAAGCTTTTTAAATTTCAAGCACCGGTTATAAATTATCGCAACAGCGAGGTAGAGACCGAACAAATAAAATCCTCGCCAGGAGCGTCCCCAACCCTGAAGAATAGAAATTAAATTTACTACTCTAGAGGAGTTTTGAAAAATTTGCAGAGCACAAATACAAAGGCCATATCCAAAATGCGTAAAATAGTGACCTTTAAGTGTAGCATGTAGCTTGTGGACAGTACTAGCTACCTGACCTCCTGCCCCTAGATTTTATTTATTTTTCTGTAATGGAAGATTCGTACCATATACTTTCTGATTATATGACGGGCAAAAATGATTTCCAAAGTAGCAAGCCTTCTTATTTGAAGACAAGCCAGAAAACGTGAAGTCCATTACATCCTCGCAGGCAATGTTTTTACATCCTTCGCTCAATTTAACGTGACCTTACGCAAGCGGGATATGATGGCTAAACCATGACTTTTTTCTGTCTCTCTGTCAGCTAATGTTTTACATACTTTGTTACAGCTCTGTGCCAGCTGAAAATGGCTCTTTTCCACTATTCTCCAATATTCATGTTTGCACTCTGCCCCTAAAGTTATGGCAGAGGACCATCTGTGACAGAGGCCTAGTTTGTCATCTCATGGGAGCTGTGGAAGTTAATTCATTTGGCATACGACCATCTCTAATTCCTAATCCTGTATAACCTCCAATGTACTGCCATATTTGGCAACGGTCTGCAGGAATGCATGCTGAACACCAAAAGATGAGTGAAATCTGTTCAATAAACTGGTTCCTTTTTGGGAGACAGAAAAAACTTGGTTCTGTATAATATCTAATCCTTCCACCCAAATATTTTGGACATGTATGGCACCATAGGCATGTTATGTATGAGTGTGTGTGTAGGTAAAAAGGTTATAAGGATAGTAACTTGGAGAACTGGGTGGTCATCTGGTAAATTCTGTAGGGGTATTTTGACCTTAAATCATTGCCACAAAGTGTTTTTATTCAGGGATTATTTTTGGCATGTTTATGATTAATGCTAGTGATAAATGTTGTTTTCCCGTATTTAGGGATTAGCAACGGCTACTTAATCAATCACATCTAATTAGCTGAGTAAGCTTGAAGAAATATCAGGTGACTTCATGAAGTGCTGTGCTGTCTGGATCAGGTTCTGTCCTGGAGATGTGGTGTGTTTTCGTAAGTTAACTATTTGTCAGCTGTGCTTTAGTGTGAAAGGTGCTCTTTTACAGATAGGTAAACCTTTTCACTTTTTCTGGACTTTTATGAAAAGGTATTTGTTAATACTCCTTTTGCTTTGGTAGGTCATCTCAAACGTAATACTTAAACTAATTGAAGATGCAAGCCAGAATTTCAGGGAAATATATATATATATATATATATATTCTGTATATTCTGATGAAAAGTGAGTTAATATCAAATTTTGTTAAAGTCAAAATTTGGTGACTCCAGTCTATGTAGACAGTGGATTGATTTATTAAAAATTATAATTTAAAAAATTGTTATTGTCTCGATAGAAATTTATATGCATTGGTTTCGGTAACTACTGTGACATTTGTGCTGTTTTTGGTATGTTCAGGCAGTTTCCATACATCATTTTTTTTAATTTATCATAGCTGCTGGTGTCTTTTTTGCAACACCTTGTGAAAAATGAAATTCTCATCCTTTTGGGTAATCTGACTGGAAGCCTGTTCTGCCATCTTCTTGTGCTATTACCCTATACATCTTTGCCTTCTGCTTTACATGAGCTGCAACGGAGCCTTTTTCAGAATTTCACAGAGACCTGAGCTAGATAAGCAACTACGTTATAAATGATACACAGTCACAAAGCAACAGGTACCCTGAAAGGTACACATTAATATTTGTATAGCAGTAAACCAAATGTGTGTCTGCCCATTTCTGAAAACACGCCAATCCATGTAAATCTTGTATGGAAATATGAGTACCTTTGATTGGCATGACATTGACATATTAAAAAATAAAGCACTCTATTAGTCATTTAGGGCATTTTTCACCAACAAAAGAAACTACCTTGGGCCTGGGCTGCGAGGCACCCAATGTATGGACTGACAAAAGCAAATACTTCCAGTAAAAAGGTTACTCGCACTTAACAATGAAGTTCGCACGTGATCACGTAATACTGCATAAGAAATATCAAGCAGTTATTATGTACGTGCCATTGCAGCCTCATTTGTTTTTTGCTTGAAGTGTGTTAAAGCAATCCAGACTTTGACTTTATAATTATCATAGTTTGAAATATATTCAGCATGTTGTTTATATCGTAAACACTCTGAAGCTTGCGGTATCCGTGTGGCTGAATAAATGACATTGATACTCTCTAGTGAGAAGTTCTCAGGTATGCATGAACAAGACTGAGTGTGTTAGGGCTCATGGCTCTTGCATATCCAGGCCTGGATTCAAATCATGGATACGTTGTTGTTAAGTGATATTACTTTCTTATTTTCTCTCATTTTCCAGTTTAATCATATATAATCCAACAGTTTAAACTTTTTTTTATTTTGTAGCTTATATATATTTTATGCAACTAACTGTAGTTTCTATTTAGCTAAGTTGTGTTTTTTGTTTTTGACTTAATAGAAATTAAATGTAGTCTGAGTAGGGCTAAATTTTGCAGGGTGCATAGTCATATTTTATGTACATAGTTCAGCAAAGAGAGTTTATATTTCGAAAGACTGTACATTTTTGTAGAAGTTGGTGCCTCAGTTTTTGCATGTAGCTCTTGCTGCTTTTTATCAATGTATAATTCCCTTTTTAAGGTAAGTATTCCATCCTGGTTATCTTGATAATTTCTCTATTTGATGCAGATTTGCTTTGTGTGTTATTAGTTGTGTTGTGCAGGAGAGCTTGTCCCAGTCTTGCTGGATTCTCCTGTTTGCCAGCAGCTTTGGAATGTGAAGACTCCAGTAAATGGAGGGTTTGCCATAATTTTGCTTTCGTAATTTTGTCCAACATGTTAACATCTTTATTCCGTCTACTGATGTATTATTTCCTTAACTACATCTTAGCTGCCATTAAACACTGTATACCCTTCCCTTGAACTAAGTGGTCATAACCATAAATTACATGTTTGCGATGAAAAAATGTCAATAATAAGGCACTTCATGGTCATATTTAAAATATTTCAGCATTTATCAAGCCTCAAGGGTAACGCTGTTTGCGTTTGCACTTTTCAGTAAATAGTACTCAGATGTGTATGTGTTATGCTATCACATATGGCTGTGTGCTTTTGGACTTCATGCATTCCATTCTTGTGATCTCACATTCTTTTCCTATGTTGGGTTAAATCTTATTATCCGTATATTTCGGCATTTTACCTATAGGGGGTGCTGCTTTCAGTTAATGTCGGGCTAATTTGTTCAAATCACATAACCATTTTCATTAGAGAATATATGCTTTAGCATTCTAAAAATGTGACTGTTAAGCAGCAGAGATACAATGGAGTTAAATGACAGTATTGTTAATGGTTCCAATTTGCCAGAACTTTTGAGCCACTCGTCTGTACTGACTTAAGTCGCTGCAGTGTTTATGACGTCCGGCACTATTGACAATAACACTTCCCAGACGGAGTAACACATGGCGTGCAGCTGTACATAACCGACTACTGTGAAAGGCTATAAATGCAGTGCTGAATGCTGCGCTTTAATATTAGTGACTATCTGTGAAGCGGTCACAGTCTCCGGGCATTTTCTTGGAAGTCAACAGCCAGATGGTGCCTTTGCAGTCAGGGCGAAACCAAGACCAGCCATAGCTGTTTAACCTTAAGCACCAGGCAGGCTAAAGACTGATATCAGATCTAGTTGGGCAATTTTATCATTAAAGAAGCAGCTTTTTGAGGTGATCTTGGGTGACTTGGCCTTGTAACTTGGAGACCCAAAAGAGTTGTGGCGAGTATACTATGGACTGTATCTCAAACATGCAACTGCCGGCCACTCTCAAGCCCTCCTACACTTAATACCATGACGAGGAGGTAAAATGCTCTTCCTTGTTGGCACTCTTATTGCATGAGCAGGGATAGCTTCGGGGCAGCAGGCGTGATCCATTTGCAGAGGTGATGTCAGGGAGGGCCGGAGATTCTGCCACATTTCCTGAGAACCGAAGGGGAATTCGGTGACGTCGCTGCCCAGGCTCCCTTTTAGAACGAGGAACACAGGTGTTCACCCAACAAAAATCGAAAGGAATAAACCTTGGAGACACGGTCATCTAACAAAGGAAGCTTTGGGGACACACTCGGGTCGCTGATTCATCTTAGCTGAATACACTCCTTCGTAAGCTTTTTTCCTCAATGTATTCACGTAGAATATTTAGCCCGTCATTCTTTACACACCAAAAAAGTTTCAAGGTGAAGGAAACAAGCCTGATTTTTTTAGTGGATTAACATGCAAGTCTCCTCCTGTACTGTTTTTTTTATGTTATAATATTTTCCTAGTATGTTAAAAGATTCTTTTTGTATTACAAACAAACACCTTCAAACTGAAAGAATACTATACATAGTCTGTATTATCTGGATAGGGAGCACTTTTTGTTTTGTTTGTAAACATTATCGTGATAATACCTAGCTTATTATACCGTCCCATTTATAGACATTGATATAACATGTTGTATGTTGCGTGTTTGCTTACAAGTAAAATGTTACTCTGACTGTAGCAAATGTGTTCCCCTCTTAAGTGTGAGCTCATGCCAAAAGCCATTTAATGACACTGCTCTAAGCCCACCCTCCTTAAAGTGTGTCAGCATCCTTACATGATATCTCAAATAAAGAGGTTCTTCCCATTCTCAATGTCACCTGTTCACGGTGATTACGTTTTTTTAATGCAAGGCCAGTTATTTAGCATATTGTATATTTTTTTTCTTATTTTTTTTTTGTTTTCCCACGTAGTTTTATCAAGGAGAGAGGAGGAGGAAAATAAAACAAACGCAAGATAAGTGAGCACCTTTAAAATGAAAGTCCATTAAAGAATAAAAATGATCTGATGCTACAGTTGCCCTAAAGGCCCGTCGTTGTATATCTAGGCCCATTTATCTCTTGGTCAGAGCCATTAGTTTCAATGTGCATTGCTTAACACGTCCTCTTTCATCAAGAGCTTTTCAGTACACTTCAGCAGCATCTGTTCTGCTAATGGTACCTACTTTTATGTAAGAAAATGCTTACAGTGTCCCTTCACCGCAAACAGTTCGTCAAGCTGCTAATGGTTTTAGTTTCATCTATGTTTTCTTCCCTGCAAAGTGGCAAAGGGAAAGGTCCTGGCATTCACTGAACAGAACGTGTCTTTGTAATAACAGGTCAAATGCAGGAAAAACTGAGATAACTATGAGTGAGTATTTATAAATTAAATAGACATTATAGTGCAAATGCTTAACATCCTCGGTTAAGCACCAGTTTGGAAAATTCACAAAAACCTCAAAGATAATGTTGTGTCTATTTATTAAGTAAGTAGCTGGTCCTGTGTATGTGACTAGCTCATGTCAGGTGGCAGGATTTATTAATCTGCCTGTCAACACAATGATACATGCTTGCTTCAAAATGACTTGCATTTGAATGTGGAGTTTGTTTTGGGTGGAAGGAGGTACTGGTAAACATAAGGCTTGATTATTTAAGTTTGGTGAGTTGGGGATAAGATTTTTTAGTTTTGAATGAAATTCTGCCACTGGGTGTCAAATCTGCGTACAAATTCCCAGGTTGTTAGTGCCGTAGCACTAAAAAAAGGGAGATGAGCAGTGTTTCAGTTAGTTTCATTGTTTCTGCAGTTGTTGTGACAGCTAGTAATTTAAGTGAGAGGATGTCAGTGTCATTATTGTTTCAATGATCTCACCACCTAACAATTATTGTGCCTTGAGTAATTGCATGTTTCCGCTATTCTGATTCCCTGATACCGATGCAATGATGGGGAACACAGACTATAATGATATTAGTGGTTAAATTATGTTAATATATGAGAAACTGTCCGGGAAGTTATCAAATAAGTCCAAAAATGTACTTAAAATACCTTGCAGTTCGGCCGTTTCCAGCTAAACCAAAGAAAAACACTCCCATTATATGGTCGAAAGCTCACTGAGTGTATTTTTAGAAGACCTGATTAAAAAACACCTTTGATGTAGGCAATTGATCATTTAGACATTTAGTATATTAAGTCAAAAAAAGCTTGTCTTGGGTGGAAACAAGGGCTATACAGCACACATGCAAAATATGTGAATGTCTGATGTATATGGCACATCTTTTCCCAGCAGCTTTGTATATTTAAGCAGAGCCTGTTTTGTATCTGGTAATGTAAGCCTCTGGGATGAGACTTCAGTACTGTTTTAACCCCCCTCTCCTTTTTTAAGTCACGATTCTTAGTCAGCATTAGGTGTTTGTTACATTGAAGGATATTGAAACCAGTGAGTTCAGAGATTGTCAATGATCAATGTCAGCCTATGAAAGAGAAGGAAAGATCCCATCCTGGATGCGTGAGGTTGGGTGGGAATACCTACACACTACACACATGGATTCCTATGGCCTTTAATTCTAAACAGGAAAGCAGAAAAGGTGAAAATTCCAAATAGCAGCAGTGTTTCCCAGCCCAGTCCTCTGGGACCATCAGACAATCCCTGTTTTTGCTCCCTCGCAGCTCTCTGCCAGACAGTCTACACTTGTGATACCAACTGGGAGCTGGGAGGGAGCAAAAAAACGTGGACTGTCTGGGGGGTCCCCGAGGACCGGCTTGGGAAACACTGCGGCAAATGACATCCTGACAACTGCAGGACTGTATTAATCACAATTACCGTGGTGGGGTTGAGGGTTAACAGCAGCCCAACTGAATATCCCCGCTTCCAAACAGTCACATTTGTGTAGACTGACCTTGGGCCGCTCATTCAGCTTGGAGGCATTATACCACTGCAAAGCCCAGTGCATTCCATGGTACAGCCACCCTATCCCAACCCTTTCTGGGAGATGCATCCCCCAACATGATGGTGCTCCAACTCAGAGGTCAGATGTTTTAGCCGGTGTTTTGTGGAACCTTGAAACAAAGATGCATACCTGCTATGGGTCTTGCATTTACTGGGCATTAATGTAACGTATTTATATTGCATGCAAAGGCACCTCTGACAGTGGTCACCGTTTCCATTTACCTGCTGTGTGTCCAGAGAAATTTCGAACCCAAGAATGCACACAATATATATTCGGACCAATCCTGACTGATATGCAAGCTGCACTGGTCCCATTGCTTATTCTCAGAGATTTATTCTATTTTTTTTCTTGATCGGCACTTGCGTGTTTTTGCATTGGTAATTTCCGAAAGTATTCTCTGGCACATTTCAACTGGTATCTCAAAATTGTTTGGGTTTCAGCAACACTGGCATATTTCCATAATGTAATCTTCATGCAAAACCAAGATCGAGCCAAACCCCTATATATATCATGGTGTAGAAGACTGCACCTAAACCATCCCTAAATGAGCCTCAATTAGGCTTTCAAGGCACAAAAAAATGGCCGTAGGAATTGTCATCTTGAATGACATGGATTTGTGAATGCCGCTTTCTTTTTTTTTTTGTATATCATCTTGATGAGCACTTAAAATTTGTAATTCAATGAAGAAAATTACATGTAAAAACTGAAAGGGCTTCCGGGCTGCCTTGTTACATAGTGAATTGTTAGGTACAAGCACCATTACCATATATCGTGGGAGCTGCAGTTAGGATTAATCTGTCAAAGGGGATGGTTTAGTGTTGATGAATATAACATGTGACCATTAATGATGTTGATTTTATCTCCTGAGATTAGCATGATTTACTTTGGATGGATAATAACGTCATTTGCTTGATGCGGTAGATCTGTTTACGAGCTGATTAAATGGTAAGGCCTTGCTTCATTTCATGCTATTTGGCTTACAGCTTCATTACTGCAATCACAAAAGCTGTGGAAATGTCCCACATCCTGTGTCACAATAAATCATTGTTTTAGATTGCCGCTGCGCATTTTCTCGTGCCACTTTTGGTGGAGTGGCCCAGCGTTACTTTTATACAACGTGCAAGGCAAAGAATAACACTTGAAAACTACTGAAATAAGAGCAGGAAGAGCAAATCTGCATATTATAATTGAAATTTAAAAAGTCATTTGACTAATTAGGTATGACTGATTGTCTTATAATTGAGGACGTTTAGAGAGATGACTTCTTGATTTTCAAAAACCCCATTTCGCTGTGTTTTTCTGGTGCAGCGATGCACCGCACTGTTCAGTTGTAAGTATTGTGATTTAGCTCAGATTAACAGAGCACCATGGCTAACATTTTAAAAGCCAAGAAACCTAAAATGATTGGTAGTTTTAATATTACATGTGCTGTTCTCTGTCTTTCATACATACATATATATACTATGTATATGTATAATACACACACATATATATATGTGTATATATGTATACACACACACACACACACACACACA
>JAODKL010000041.1:7475980-7487913 GCA_026780765.1 Petrocephalus schoutedeni
ACACACACACACACACACACACACAAACCTTCTCTTTTAACCTACCCCATCTTGCACTCCATGAAATACACAGACACATATACAGGTGAGAGCAACCTTAGGGGTCACAGTCCAGGGTCAACCAGTGTGCCAATAAGGGCCTTGATTAAGGGCCCTCAGACCTTCCAATCACAGGTACAGAGGCTTAGCCCGCTGAGTCATATGTACATACAAACATGTGTGCATATGTGTATGCATGTGTATATATATTTATGTATATAAAATATACACACACATATGAACCTTTTTGGATATGTGATACTTCACATTACTTGCAAGAGATGTACAATATGAAAAATTTCCATAAAATTTTTAAACCCACCATATGGTTTTAAAAATATTATATCAAATATTTCTATACAATATTACATGCAGATTCCTTATATAGTTGTCGACATTTTTATTGGCTAATGAATGATTCACCATTCATGGATCTGCATTGTAGTCTTTTACCCTAAATAACACTTGCCGTATTTTCTCCCGCGGCAGCAGACGGCGCGGTGACGTCAGGGTAACGCGCGCCTGAAAGTTTCGCGCGTGATTAGAGCCGTAGTTTTACTGCAGGCTTGCCTCTTGCCGCCAGCTCACAGCGTGCCTTTTAACTTTTAATGCACCCGGTAATTAAGGATGTATAGCGGAGTTACTTAGTATGTCGTAAACATGGGGGTTGGGAGGGGGGAGCCCCATACCAGGTGTTGGCGTGAGTGTGACAGAAGCCAAAGCAGTGGGGCCTTGCTTTTGTTCCTGTATGTATTGCACAACTCGGAACAATGGTGGGGGCCACACTAGCCAGTAATCATGCGTGACTCTGACAGTAGCACCTAGGAAGACTGGCAAGGCCCTTTGGGCCGGCCATAAATAATAAGGCTTCCTTAGAAGGTCCTGAAGCTTCTCTGGTCGTCCCTGTCCGCACCCCCCCCCCCCCCCCCCCCCCCCCCCCCCCCACCCTGCCCCATTGCTGAGGGAAGCATGGATTAAGGGGGGTCATTGCATTGCAATCAGTGGGGTGGCATACAATATTGCGTACTACAGTCGGAGAATGCGTGTTAAAATATGCTCACAGAAACATTTCAGAAACCTTTAAAGACTCTTGCAACTTAGCAGCTCAAGCATGTCTTACAAGGAAATTTTTGTTCTGTAATTATTTTAAAAATATAAGGTAACAGTCAGCAGAAGCTGTTCCTTTTCTGCCCATGTTGTTGGCTAATGACAGGACAAAGATTGTATCCCACGCTAACCATTGTGCTGTGTCCTGATTCAGGGCTTTGCTGAAATCGTCAGCAAAAACCTCTGTGTCAGTGTGACTCATTTAAGGCAAACTTTGGTTATGACATTAAAACAGGATTGTTAAAACGTGATATATTTTAAATGTTGTGTAATATTTATTGTGCAAGGCCACCTGGCATGCCTGCATCAAGATTTGATTATTATAAGATTTGATTATATAATATTTGTCAGTTTTTTTTTTTGTTATTTTAAGATTATTTTTCTGTGAGTGTACATATTCAATTCAACAATTTTCTTGTCTGATTTATGATTATAAATATATAATGAATGTAAATGTAAGCCTACTACAAACTTACGTTTTATATTTTAAATTGGCACGCCTGTGTGGATATAGCTATTTAGCCTATGCTATTTAGGTATGCTGAGTGAACATGGTGAATTTCGTGTTAGGAATTTTGAAAATATCACAGAACAAATGCTATAAATGTAAAAGTGAAAAAAAAAGTAATTCCTTTTTAAAGGCGAACAAAACAAACAAAACACAACCTTTCGTGTATTTCACGATATAAAACACGTACATGTATTGTGTTAATGTGTGAAATTGTACGAAAAACTCATCGAAGTAACCCCAACGAAAAAGCGGAGCTGGCGGTGTCCGGTCTTAGACAAGAACAGACCGACGGTCTGCTTTATAAAGTGCGATAACATAGCCTTACTTAAAGGCAAAATAGTGTTTTATATGGAAAGGTGGTGTGTGTTTAATTTCACACGTATCGTATATTATTTATCTTTTAATGAAATCAAACGGAATTAATTTAAAATGTAGCAACAGAATACATACAATATATCGTCTTTGCAGTCACACTGGATCTAAAATAGACCACCAATCATCCAAAGTATTGCCCTTGAGGTCAGGCCATGGCAATCTAAACGCGCTTGTGTGAAAATGAATATTACTACCGAAAGTGACCAACTTGACAGGATAGGAAATGTTAGGGCCTGTACCGATTAACCAGTGTTCAGTACGTTGTTCCTTAAAATACGCCGAACTATTACATTTTTATTTTTAAGTACGCGTGTATTCGAGAGAGAAGTTTGTGTTATGGTGCGTCTAAGAAATAAGTTAATGCAGTGGTTATTTGGTGAGAAGTACATTAGACATTGAATCTGAAATTAAATAAGTAGGCCTATGTGGCTGTTGCATATTTTTAAAATAGCATGACCAGCGTTTAATTATCACGGGTCTTGTCGGTTCAACGATTCGAAACGTTTTAGGCGTTTTGCTTGCCTGGAAATGATACTGGAAAATCTGAACCCAAGAAAAACCGTATAATGAAAAATTGTAGATCATTTCGTAATCTGGTTGTATTACTGCTTGTTTGGTCTGTCGTTTTCGCAATGTAATGTGTCACCAATTTAATAATACAGGATAATATACGTGATTCGCCGGCATTGTCATAAGTGTCTAGCCAAGTAGTAGCTCGATTGAGTGCTTCGAGAGCGGCGTCACTTCGGTGTACAACACGCCAAGGTGCGTGGACACAGTTCCGATGTCCGAAAACAAATGAACAAGTCATCCAGGCTGGCCAACATGAACAGAATGCATCACGACGCAATGAGAAGCCTGACAAATGACACGAGCTCTATTCGTATGTATTCGCAGGTTTTCATTAAAATTTATGAAATTAGGGGTGAAAATTTAAAATATATTTCTTACAAACGCCATTATTGAAATGCTGTAACTTCAAAACCGACGGTCCTTCGGCTCGCTTTGGACAGTCCCCTAGCTGGGCCGGGGGGCGGGTGCGCGCGGTAATAACATTTCACGTAGCCCGCTTTGTATACGGCGCTTTGTCACGCTGCGCGTCTCCCCTTAATGTGATGCTGGAGACGGATGACACCACAAGGCAGAATTCCTGCGCCTTGCCAGATAAAGTGCGCTACCGTGTTATCGAGGTTCTCTAAAAAATTCTTGCAAGTATTTCTTAAAATCGTTTTGCTTCATTTGTCAACTCTAAAACCCATAAATGCATTTAATTCAGCTAGTAGATTCACTTATTTTTTTCTGGAGGTAATTAATGCCGGCAGGAAACTTGACAATGCAGCGATTTATGTAGGAACAGTGAATATTTTCAAAATTTAAAATGAATTTGATTAAATATCGGTGTGCTATTTAAATATACTGGTATTTTTAATTACTGTCGTTTAGAAATCAGTGGTTTGCAGTTACAATTCAACCTACTAGTTTAAGAAATCCTTAAGTATTAAGCTTGAATGTTAGATTGCACATCACTGCCGGGAAAATTAGTAGATTTAATGTAAAGCCTAAGGTTGTTTTCAGTACAGACTGATATTTACCGCTGCACGTCAAGAATGATGATTTTGCCGATATCATCACTTACGATAAGACTGACTTTGTAACTTAATATCTCGAAATTTGATGTTATGAATTAATGCACGTGATTAATCTGTTGGTTTAACAACCTAAATATAACGCGGGGATGGCTATTAAGCGTAAAAATAAACGTTAAAATTTCACATTAATTAATAAATAGCTAACACGTCCTGCAAGGCCCAATTAACAGAATAACCGACGTAATTTCCCAAACATTCACATCGGTCTTTTGGTGTAGTTGGTACACATTTCTCGCGTACTGACAAATTCTATTCAATTCAGTTTTTCGAAGAATTTAACTGGATAGTTTATTATTTCCATACAAATGAGTTTCTTTCCGTACGGACAATGTGCATCGATGCCAATTTGAAAACAAAATGTTTCCAGAAAAAAAGGCATTTAGAGAAGTTCCGTGCTCAGAAAATGACTCACATTTTTAAACACACAACCAATATCTCAAGTATTCAGAAAAAAATAGCAACATTTCGTGAAGAGATAGAATAGGACAGTTGACAATTCAGCGGACGACGGATGCAGTTAGTTTCCAGTGCATCTACCCCGTTAACTCTCCATTAAGCAAAGTGGCAAGAAGTTTGAATTGTGTTTTTCCAAAATAAACTGGGGGAAAATAAATCAATTAAAAAAGCAACCTAAAAACAAAATTTACTTTCTCCTTGAGTGCATTAAACGATTGTAGGAAACGAAGACAACGGGTTTGGAATAAAATCTTTTCAGAATGCATACAAAAAAAACACTTTCATGGCATACGCTTTAAAAATAATTGCAATTTAAAAATGAGGACAAGCTGGGATTTTTAGTAACAAACATGCATGTAAATTATTTTCAAGGAGACATTAAATAAGAACATACAATACAATCAGCAATTTCAAATAAACATCGAAATGGGGGGGAAAAACCCGAACTATTTCATTCGTATTCTACCATTGGCGTTTTCACTTTATCTATAGTTTAAAAGTAATGCACTTTGAGTTTCTCTTTCAGTTTACCGTTATTGTCATTATTAATTATTATTGTCCCGCTTTAAGCTAACAAATAAATACAATGGGTCCACGGATCCAGTCCAGAAGTGGACATTCAATATAAAAGTCTAAATTTACGCTTTTCGTCTCTTTTTGTTTTAATCATTAGTCTTTTTACTGGTATCCGAGCGCCGATGCTGTAGTGAGTCTTTGTCCGTACAGTGCGTATGGAGAGTAATATGGACCTGTGGCTGCGGGGACTGGGACGGGTGCGCCGGGGGTCGGTAAAGGGCTTTTGGAGTACGGGTGGTAGCGGCTGCTTAGTCCGAGCGCATGATGCGGGCTTCTTAGCGCCAGCGCCCCCGGACTCCCGGGAGCTCCCGTCGGGGGCATGTGCATGTGGCATGCCATGGCGGCAGCTGCCGCGCTGGCCAACGACGACGAGCTCGGGTATCCCGATATCAGTTTCTCCGTGCCCGTGAACGCAGTGTGGGTCCGCAAGTGGTTGAGCAGTTCTTCGGAGGACGAGAAGCGCTTGTCGCACGGCCCGTTCGCCGACACCCAGTTGCAGACGTGCGGCAGCGGGTCGTTGGGCAGCATGAAGCCGTACGGGTATAAAGGGTGTCCGGCGAAAGAGGGCGGCGAGGAGTGGACGCCGTGTAACGGGTGCGTCGGGTACATGAGCGGGTAGCCCTGCTTGAGAGCTGCAGCGTCATGCGTGCAGGAGGCACTGGCCGCCCCGGCCAAATGACTCGCACAATGGTAACTCAGGCAGTACGGGTCTCTGCAAAGGCTGGCAGACATTATGGACGGCGGGGAAGCTCCAGCCAAAGGGCTCGATCCTGCTTTACTGCAGCCCAGCGAGCTTGCGGCGGCGAACTGTGCGTTTATCAGGTGGCTGCTGGGTTTGGTCGGGTCTAAAGTCACTCCGTGAGGCAGGAAATGTTGCGGGTAGCCGGCGTAGGCCCCCGCCAAAGTCCCGGGGTATGACATGCCAGCAGGTGGCAACGGGAAAACGGTCTGACCGGGTTTGTACGGGGAAACTGGGGCCACTAGCCCAGATCCGAGCACAGAGGAAGCCGAGGATACCACAGAGGAGTCTGAAGTGATGGGCTTTGATCCCGGCGTGGTTTCCTGGTGCTGGTTGACCTCCACGTTAATTCCAGCGCAGCTGACGCTTATCCTGCTATGGCTGATGCTAGTGGTGCCGGAGCCCTCCGTCGTGCTGCTTTTATTCGAGTCGCTGTCCTTTTTTTCTTCCCGGTCTCCCGTCTTGGCCTCCGACGGGAGCGGGGAGGCAGAGGTGCATGAGTTTGGGCTGCCTGTCCTTGGCGTGAATGGCTGGCAGGTGGCGCTCGGCACTCGGAAACCAGACTTATCCCCAGCAGAAACCCCCGAGGACGAGTCCTTCTTCTCCGACGATTTCAAGTACGGCTTGAAGCTAGATTTATCTTCGGCTCCGATGTCGCTCATCTTTAACGGCCCGGATTTGGACTCTTTTTCAGTAGATCCATTTGATGTTACCGAGGAGAGTTTCGAAGAAGGCGGAGGATCCGGTTTACCGATTTGAGAGCACGTTTGTGCCAAAAGGGCCAGTGGACTTTTCTTGGCATCTAACTGTGAATAATAATAAAAATTCCAATTAAGGTCTGCACCGAAATATACAGTCTACTGCAAAATGCACGGTCAGCACACAACGAGCCTTTTACTTCTCGGATTGCGAACATTTTTAAAATTCGACCGTGCAATAAAACGCATTGCGCATATATATATACACACATATATACACACACACAGCGACATGCACAACTGTTGTGATCTAAGCACAGCATTATAATTCGGAAAGCGCACGTCAAAGACAGTAAATGCATGCATACACTTTAAAATCTCTGAAAACACGTTGTCCGAGATCTTAGTATAAAAAACACTCAATAGTAACTAGTTCCTCAAACCAGAGCTTTATACGACCATTTCTTTTTTTACAGTTTAAATACTTACCTCAATAGGGCTAACTGGTGTAGATGGCAATGGTTGAAGGTATTCTGGGTGCAAAATGTGTCCTGCCCGTGCCGTAAGCATTTTCAGGACCTTGATCGGTAGACGATTAGCTTGCCGTAGAGGGTCCGAAGGTGGAACGGAGTGAAGAAAGGGCTTATTTATAGTCGCGGAGATGTTTTTCCCAGAGACGTTCTTTTCCCAGACTTGATTAGCAATGTTATTTCTTAGAGTAGAGAACGAGGGCGATGTGATCATGACCCAATTCTCATTTAAATAGTAGGAAATGCATTTATCGGAACTAAAAAAAAATGAAAATCAAATCGGCATATCTTCGCAAATGCAGTTTAAAAGGAGTCCCAGTACGAGCGAGCTGTGTATAATCCTTATGAAGAGGGGCAGCGGTAGGCGCAGAAAGCGAGGATATCGCCGATCGGGAGCTGTGTCTGCATCATAGAGCTCGGATCGGTGTGCGTCTCCCAGCAGGTCCGTACGCTAGTCCTCCCGACACAGGCTCTGGTAGAAAAACTCACTTCAAAAGCAGCTGAATTAGTCTGAGATTAAAGCCTTTGCCGCCTTCCAATCAAATGGGACCCCGAGGTGATTGGAGGGTCAAGGGGATGTGACGTTATCTCCTTTTTATACGGGATTTTTATGTTGCCAGTGCTGGGGGGAGGAGATTTCCCTTAATGTTTTGGTTGTTATGCACGTTTTCGCGTCCTTTTTTGGCTTTGGGTTGCCAGAAGACTTACACCCGTGTTTCTGTTTCACCTTTCACGTGTTAATAGCTTTAAAACACACCGATTTCTCCTCTCGAGGCAATAATGAATGTCGATTTTTATTTTTTTTAGTAAAACAAAAACTATGGCGATTAGCCTACTTTTCGCATGGCGAATACTTGCGTCGGCACCCTTTCCGGCAGTATATACTTATGTTTTTTGTTTTCTTTTGTCAATTATAGGTTAATTGTAGCGGAGTTACGAAATCAGTCTTCATACGACGGCACAAACGTGTATTGGATCTCTTGTAAAAAATGTTCCGGTTTTAAAGGCTGCGCACATTTGGAGTTACGGATCCGGGCTACATATTTTCTTAGCACAGCAAACAGAGGATCAACTTTTCATGTTGGGTTTAAATTCCCCAATCAGACATGCGTTGACAAGAGAGGACCAATGCAAGGATAGAGCGATGTGAATGTCACATGTTTTCAATATTAATATACACCTCCCTTCTATTTCCATCTCGACCCCTCAGTCAACTGTCAATTCTACTCGACCGCAATCAATCAGTTATTTGTCAGCCGCTGTCAATCTGCCCTTGATTTATGTCAGCTTTTGTTGCTGATTACAAGCCTGGTGTGACCGGGAAGAAAAAAAAGAGGGAGACAGAAAAGAGGTCACTTCTGAGAAGTGCTATTCACTCTGGGCAAATAATTCATTTTCTGTTGTAAATTCCGCCTGTATTCAACTGTTAACTATATGCGGACTTGGTACAGGCGGGGCAATCGACTGTTTCCTCTTTCGAAGTATGTATAGATACAAATGAGGACCCGAGAAACTTAACCTACCGCATTGTAGAAATATAATACAGCGACCGACCTTCAGATTTTACAGACTTTTCGACTTTGACATGCACCTCCGGAAAATAATTGTCAGGAATTAAATCAAGGCCTAATGCCAGGTTAAGCTTTTAGATAGAAGTTTGCACAGGGGGAATTGCGTAGTATGTTGGGAAAATCATTTAATTGCATTTGATTGTTAAAAAAGAACCGGATCATGTCCTTAACATAAGACTTTATAATCTCATAATTTGCTCTAATGTATGCAGAAACCTCTTTACTTTTGTTCCTAGGCTGACTTGGTGGCCCGTACAATCTTCTACAGCAACAAAAGGTCACTTGGATACAAACAGGTTTGACAAGTGAGGAACATGGAAAGTGCTGAGGGGTTGGAGATAATTTCCGACGTAGACTTCCCAAAACAGGGATCTATCCTGTAACCGTTTGAAAATGTATGGCCATCCACAGAAAATGTGGAATACCATCAAGCGGGGAATAAGAACGCATACGTCGTTAATAAAGTGGGCTGTCTACCTTTAGCACGTACACGTTACAATACATAATAGAATGAATTAAGATATTAACTGGTTTTAGAGAACATAAACTGTAAATTTGCTGCTGTTTGTGATAGAATGAACTTTTTTGAGATTCTGTTACCTATCCGAGAAAACGACTTAAAATGTTGATCAGTGTAAACTCGGGATGAAAGCAGATATATTTCGGCAAACTGCAGGGGCACCGTGGCTTTCCTGTTCGCAGAGAAGTGCGGATATGCGACCCAGCTTTCCAAGTGACCGCTGCCAACATGGAAGGGACCCGAAGACGGCAAAACGCAGAGTTTTAAGCAAATGAGGCGCCTTAAAATAATCAGCGGTTAAATTAAAACCCGCCTGCAGCATAATCCCACGCCATTCATATTAATATTGTATTTTTGAAGCAATCACATTTAGTGGTGCTGTATGGCGGTTCTTTTACCTTTTAAAGAAAAAGAATTACTGACCTAATTAGCCTAGGATAAGAAACTGCTTTGTGTCACACATCTATTGACCAGGATGTCAAGTTGATTTTATTTACTCACAGTGGAAATTATTTTATTTAAAGGGCAAGAAGAGAGGAAAGGGGAAAAAAACATCTTTGAGAAAAGAAGGTTAAAATGCCCTGAACTATTCACCGTTGAGATGGCTAATCAGTATTGAGGCTCGAGGGAAATCGGGCAGCCTTACAATGCGTTTTCCTTTCATCTCAAGCTGGATGGAGTCGCTCAATTAAAAGCCTATCAGTTTGTAAGTAAATCAACGCCTATCAAAGTTGTCACATCAAACAAAACGATTATTATTGCAACCCGCCTCCCCTATTAATCTCTTTTCTACGGTAATCCACTTGACAGGTCATCTTGGAGAGTAAAAAAACCTGGAGTGGACATTACTCGGAGAAGTATTTTTTTTTTTTTCTCAAAGCAAAAGGCGTACAGAGTATTTTGAAACTTTTAATTTGTTTCTGTACTGGCGCCGTATGAATGTCAGTATGTAACAATTTGTAATCTAAATCTAAAGTTTGGTCATTTGGCTAAGTGTAGTTTTCTGCGACTGCACCTAGATTGTCACAGTATAAATTTTAGCAGGCATGCATTGTTATTCTTAAAAGGTGTTGCCTTCGTCGCTTTTTAAGTGTTAAAAATATAATCATTTAATACTTCGGTATACATTGAGTTATTTCTTATTCGGTATTTAACTTGTATTTAAACAGTTTGTTCACTAAGTAATAAATTAAAATTGAAGATTATTATCCTCGTTATTTTGTGTTCTCTGGTATTTTAGTACATTGTGTCACAGGTAAATTAATACATTTTCTAAGTATGTGTCCATTAGAATTAAAATTGGAGAAACTTACTTTGAGAATTTGAATTAAAGGTTGTAAGTGGTGGATTTTATATTTACATGGTTTTGAGAATACACACGTAAACATTTTGAAATGTTTCTGAAATTCCACAGAATTTTAGCATTATTTGCTCTACTTTATAGTACATTATCTTTAACAAATATAGACCTGGTAACATTATATCATACTAACACTAGCTTCATTGAATTATAATATTTTCTGAAGAATTATACACTAGAACGGCGTCTAAAATAATTTAAAAGCCTTGCTGATCAGGAAAAAAAGTTTAAAATATGCATATTTTTTGATTGATCACGGGGTTTGCTGTTTTCTGCAAAGGCTGTCAGAGGCTGACACTGTTCTTGAATTATTGGGGCAGAGAAGGGCAACCATAAATTTCCATCGTCAGGCAAAAACTCTCTTTATTGTCTGCATGATGGATGGCCTTCTGCACCAGACACCAAATACTCGGTATTACCCTTAAATGGGAACACATTTTTCGTTGCCATAATTCATGATATTTAAATAGAAAGTTTTAAAAAATGCTTACCTATATTTCATACCGTGACATGTTTATGAATCACCCCTTGCATACAAATATAATTATTAACAGTGTAGAAATGCCACATGTTCTAGCTTCCAGATTTTTTTCCATTGAACATTTTTCAGGGGCAGTAAGAGAACCCTCTGCCAAATGCTAAAGCCTAATGAACTGATTTACTGATTTAAACGGTTTATAGTAAACAACTTTTATATGGCTTGGGCTGCTGGTGAACGCAGTAACTAGACAGCTTCGGAAAGTGTGTGGGGAAAAATATTCACTACATTTTATCAAAAGAAGCTGTTTTGAAGTATGTATTTAAATATATTAAGTATGCACTGACAGAAATTAAACCTATGCGTAGTTATTTTTAAAAGAATTAATTGGTTTTAAACTTAGTGTAATCTGCTTGCTTGACTCGTAAATTAAGCCATTGCGCCACTGCGCGAGGCGCAGTACTAGGAAAAAAGCCTGAATCTAGCGTCTTTATATCAAGATAAATACACAGAATTCACGGCTCAATTGAATTATCGCAAAATAACTTGCGGTTAACATCGACGCAATTTTAAGGCGCACATATAAGACTATATCCACCGAAAGGTCTATTTTGATGCAAGACGTTAGAATCTTGAGTAAAAAAAAAGTCGAGAGTTATTTGCAATGGACCACGCGCGATTCATCTGAATTGTATTTTGTACTGGAAAATAATGAAACGTTATAGATCATAATATGCATTAAAAGCAAATAAAGTAAAATGGTAAAACCGAGCGAACCACATTACCTGGTATAATACGCTATGTGTTCCGTAACGAGAGATGAAAAAAGCAAAACCCAGTATGTATATTCCTTTAATTGTTGTTTTTTTTGCAATCTTTATGTAAAAGTACTGATGTGAAAGAACACAAATGCTTATTTCATAAGCTGACTGAAAACAGCGCTTTAGACGACATGGAGCTCTTGGAGCGAGACTTCCGCCTATGGGAGGTGCCCAAATGACGTTTTGTTACAGACCTAGAATCCCAGACTCAGGCGATGCCAGTGGCACCACAGTAAACCTCTGAGAGAGGCGCGTCCCTTTAATTAGTAACGTGTACCCGCACCGATGTAAGCATCGGGAAGAGGTTCCCAGTTGTATTCTGCGTGTTGTTTGTTTATGTGTATAAGGTATGGCTTGGTTAGGTAAGACTGTATTGTTACTAATAGCCACCGTCCTGACTTGTATTCATTGTTGGCTGGTTGTGAAATAGCTAGCTGTGAATATGTATATATATGTTTGTATGTATTATTTTATATATGTATGTTTGTGTGTTGTGTGTTTGT
>JAODKL010000041.1:7488013-7508548 GCA_026780765.1 Petrocephalus schoutedeni
ATAGCTAGCTGTGAATATGTATATATATGTTTGTATGTATTATTTTATATATGTATGTTTGTGTGTTGTGTGTTTGTGTGTATTTGTTTGTTTTCATTTGTTTGTTTAATGTTTGGGGCATTACAGTTTGAGATTAATCTGCCTCCTTCTGCATATCTTCCGAATGTCAATCTAAGTTACGAAGAGAAAATAATACTTGGTGCAACTTGGTGCAACAAAGGTCACTTTTAAAGGTCACTTGCTTTTCTGAGCCTAGAGAGCTTCTCCTGTATCACTTGCACATCATATGCACAGTAGCTACAAGTGTAATGGTAGTATTACACTTACGTGAATAAACAAGAAGCTATAAAGAGCTAGTAAGTAAAATTGGGTGTGGATATGTGATGGTGGTTGTTATGACCCGAAGATGAGAGAGCATACAATTTTGTGAACACTTTTTGTTAAATGTTAAATAAAAAAAAAAAGTAAAATCTCCAGGAAATTATGAAGTTCTGAATTCTCAGACTATTAATTTGGCAGAATAAAGTCTTCAGTTTAAATGTGTCTGACAACTTTGTGTTTGGCCATATATTGGTTCCCTATTTTGTGATCTTATCCATGCAGGATGGTTTGGTTTTAATCATAGCTCCCAAACAGGCTGCTGTTGCCAAGCATTCTGGGCATTCAGTGGATTGATTTCACTAACAAAAAACTGAAAGAGGTGGACATTTCTTTAGTTGAGTTTTTGCTTAGTGAGCAGTGGTGGCTGAGCCTAGGCAGTCCTTTGGCATTGCAATGGACTTCTGACTTCTACGTTAATTGAGTAGACCTTGTTTAGAGGGGAGGTTTTACTCACATTCTATGAAGCCCATATTCATAAAGCCTAATAACTGTTCTTATAATTCATTGTAACATTCATAAAGTATTAAAAAACATGGCTATACATATTTATAAAAAGCCATAATGCATTATAGCCATGTTTCTCATGCATTATGGATGCTCTATGAAGGTCTTTACTATATCCATCCTCCAACCCGCTTATCCTTTCTGGGTCGTGGGGGCTCCGGAGCCTATCCCGGAAGCTACGGGCACGTGGCGGGGAACAACCTAGGACAGGGGGCCAGCCCATCGCTGGGCACCCTCAAACAATCTAGTAACTCCCATTAGCCTCAGCATGTTTTTGAACCGTGGGGGGATACCGGCGTACACGGAGGAAACCCCACAACGACATGGAGAGAACATGCAAACTCCACACACATGTAGCCGGGTCTCAGAGGTGTGAGGCAACAGTGCTAATCACTGCACCACCATGCCGCCCTGGTCTCAACTATAATGCGCTATAAATACCTTCATAATGCATTATAATGGTCATTCGTATAATGGTATATGAATTAAGGATTGTGCTGCATTATGAAGGTGTTATTATGCCTGCACAGTTAAGTATTTAACATCATATCATCCTTATGGTTATCATTATTATTATTTTCAATTGTTGAGCAGTCTCGGTTTCCAGTAATTTTGGAGACCGTAACCTGAAAAAGACGTCTAAGTGACGCAGAGAGGTTGATCGCCCCTCCCGTCACCTCGATCATGTTTCACGTATAATGTTGGGTATGGTTAGGCTGGCATGGAAATCCGAGGTAAATCATCAATTACTAGCTAACTGTGGATGAAAGCACAAACTCCTTGACATTGATGTCTAAGCTTTTGGTTGAGATGCATGTCAAAACAGATGACCGACCCACAATCAGTTGATTGCAAATATGCTTCTAAGAGGTAAGCAAGCACTTGTATTAAATACAGTCTGTCAAAAACCTTGGAGTGAGAGGTTCTTTGTTTGGGTTGCCGTGCACAAGGCCCTTATTATACTTAAAAACGCGCGTTTGCAATAAAGTGTTACAGAGCGTGGAGGCGGTGGTCTGCTGAACAGAAGCGGGAAATGTCATCTGGTCAAATTAATCATCCTTTACTCTGTTCTCGCCAAACGGATGAGCATGCATGTGGCATACTCTAAAAGAAGCAGCGAGGTTGGAGTGCTTGTTTCCCCGTGATTTATTTATTCTTTTAGTTTATTTATACACCCCCTAATCATCATGTTTATGTTAACCTGTATAAATATCTACATGTAGCCCTATCACCAGGAAAAATCCCTTGTACTTTCCTGTCACTGTTGTTGGCGAATGAAAGTGACGCTGAAGGGTTCTGTTGTGGTGCAGGGGGAAGCATCTCTGGCATGATGATGCCCATAGGCCTGTCAGGCCCCGGCTCTAAGCCCAAATGCACCCATTGCATTAGGACTGTTAACTTATATGATTATATAGTTTGATCCTTGAGAACATCTTCTACAACCATTAACAAAACATCAAATTATTGACAAAAGTGTATATGCATTTTTTCTTTCTTGCTGGAAAATTGTATTAGTCATTAAAGGTATTTTAGCCTCTCGTGGTGATTTGACACTTTCTTGAGAAACTGTCTTATCTACTGTCTTGATGTCACTCTTATTTTGATACTTTTTGATTCTTTGTAATTGCATTAAAAATGGCTTATCGGTTAACAGTGCTAGGGTTAGCATTCGTTGAATTAGGTTAATAGATAGTTGCACCTGCAGTCCATACACACTTCTGATTTAAAACACAACATATTGAGTAGGCTAGCCAGATAAAATCAGCAGAGTTAAGCTGTCACCATATAGAACACAGTTTCTGTGCTATTGTACACGTTGAATATTTAGATAACCTGTGCACTATATATTATACTAGTATATGTATTATATACTGTATATTATGCTAGTTAGTGTTTACGTATTTTAGTGCCTACCTTTGTCCTTGGGTTAAAACATCCGGTAAGTAGCCACTGGCTAATAGGGTAGATTTACGAGTAACTTTAAAAATGTCATTGGCATATATATATATATATATATATATTTATTTCAGATTGTAACATTGTGGCATATGGTTGTAGTAATGTTTATGGTGTTGCACTGTTTCATATAAACTAAATTATAAATTATTCCATTGATTACATGGTACTATGCTACCTGTTATTAATAGCAGGCTTTAACACTCTTGAAGGGTCTGGTTCTAGGTAAATTCTTAAGTCATGCAGGGGTAGTTGTTGATTGATTGTTATCATCAAAATTCTATTTTAATAGTACTATCAGTAGTTGAATTAGAAGTAGTTCATAGTCCTTGAATAATGTTACATTTACAACGATGAATTCAAATTGGGTTGAACACCAAACTGTACAATTCTTTATGAATGCAAAAAGTGATACCAAGTATACATTTAACATGAGCTAACATACTTTAACTCCTTTCTACAATATGTTTTAACAGGCAGTACATAATAGATATATAATTCTACTTCACAATTATCCAAGAAAGCCTTGTTAATGTAATTGGAGGTTGTACCAGAATAGTACCAGAATCCGAATTCTACTTTGTCCTGGACTTTTGCTGGTCTCTGCAGGTACAGCAAGAAAATGTTATTAGTCAGCAATGATCAGAATACTTTTGTGTGAATCATTGGATGACTAGAATGAAGTCTTTTTAAAGTAAGACAGCAATTTTCACCTGAAAGCCATGTCATTCATGTTACGGTAACATTAGTTTATTGTATTGTGCACACCACCCACTATGTACAATGTATACAACTAATACATATTTTAATGTAACTTAACAATCATCAAATGATTTCTGTGTTGGTAACTTAATTTGCTTAACTTCTTTGATGCCGAGCTTTTGATGTAAATTATTATGCCATGATTGTGGCAATTTTCCTATTATATGTATAAGTATAGAAACATCTATGTTGCTGTCAATTTCTTGCACATGGATATACTTCCCTTCAAGCTAATTACATTTTTGTACCACTTAACATGCACTACACATTAATGGCTTCCCATTTTCAAATGGGTATGGTTTAAACTGTTCTCGGTTTCCAAAAATCTGTCTGGTATGTAAGGTTTCAGGAGGACCATTTCAGACATGGATCTTCCTGCTGACTAAAGTCAATTGGGCTATTGTGCATGCACCCTACATGTCAAGCAGCAGGGGTGTAGACAGTTGAATGTGCATGTGCAAATTATGGCCAGCTAACACACTGACAGCTAAGTACATTGTGATCTGGGAATGTGTACCACATATTTTCCTCTATCATAATGATCAATATAATAAAGAATTAATACCATTTAGTTCATATTTCATTATTAAACATTGTATGTGTATCTATACTTTTATCATTATGGTCCAGGTATACATTTTTTATTTATGTATTTATTTCAATGTGTGTTATTTAGGTAAATCTTGATATATATATTTTTTTGTTATTCTGAGCTATACCTTTTTATTGATAAAACCCAGCTGATGTTTCACCTGGTGGTACACAAATATTTCTTTAGCATAAAGGGGAAGCTGGTTTGCCCAAGTATTTTGCTCTTTGAGGGCAGCAGGGCACTGTCGCCTCACTCTACCAGGACCCGGGTTAGAATCTCCGACATGGCTCTGTGTGTGTGGAGCCTGCATGTTCTCCCTGTGTCATTGTGCTGCTTTCCTCTGGCTTTTCCCCCCATGGTCCAAAAGCTTGCTGATGTGAACCGGAGTTGCTAAAATGTCGATGTGATTAAGAATGCCTTGGGAGCTCTGCAGTGGGTTGGTGCCCCATCCTCAGTTATTCCTAGTTGGATAGGTTCCGGACACCCGTGGCCCTGCCTTCGGACAAATGGGTATGGAAGATGGATATTAGCAAGAAGTGCTTTCCATTTTATCAGAATTTGGCTGAGATTTGAACTTACATTCTGCGGTTCTCTGTATTTTTTTCCCCCTCACACAACACATGTTCATACATTTCTTAGTTGATGGGTTCAGCATTTTAAAACAAAATGAATATGTAGTGATAAGTATATTAAGTTGGGATCCAACCTGTTCCTTTCATTCCTTTCATCAAGCCTTCAGTTTTTTTTAGTACTATTACAAGATAAAGAGATATAAAGGTGAATGATGGCCAGGAAATAGTATGAAGGTGCCATTTACGGCCTTGATCCTTTGCCAGGAAATGAAACAAAAATTATAATTTTATTGCAAGTTTATTGCTATAGTAAACTTGATGAGCAACATATTAAATTGAGTTTTTATGGAATTTAATTACACTAAGTTTAAGAAAGTACTGCTTGCAAAATACCAAGTGCATGCATGCTTTGCTCTGACAAGTTGCATTAGTGACACACAAACTTAGAAAATTCCTAAGGTATAATATACCTTGTCTACTTAAGCCGTATCATTTAATTATAAAAGGCATCTGAAATCACTTACAGGACTCTCATTCTCTGAATACTCACTCTTTAAAACAGATATTTGGATAAATTCAATTAGCCTTCTTGGCATAGGTTTCGGACAGTGGGGTTTGTTGCCGTGTTTGTTTTTTTTTTTAATATAAGTTTAGTCTTACTGAAATATGAAAATCCTCAATCTGCACTGTAGGAAAGTGTCATTTTGAATACTCAGTTTGTTTTCAAAGGGTGCCCTTTTGAAAATGTAATGTAAACTCTGAAACTGATACATGTTGTGTTGCACCGTCTTTCTTTCAGTGACCTTTTCTCTTTGCTAATGATGTCAGAGATAATTATTCGCGATCACTAAAGTAGCGCTAAAAGCGAGCTCACAGCCTTCAGAAATGTTCTTGCAAAACACCCGGTAACATACTTTGCTGACAATGCTAATATGCTTTGCTTAAACCCCAATGTCAAGACTGTGAGTGAAGTAGTTGGTCCTTTAGAGCAGTTTTTCCCAATCCAGTCATCCGGGATCCATGGACAGTACATGTTTTTGCTCCCTCCCAGCTCCTGTGAGCGGGAGCAAAGTTGTGGACTGTCTGGTAGTGCACTTGGAGGGAGCAAAAACATAGACTAACTGTGGGTCCCCGAGGACCAGATTGGGAGTCACTGCTTTAGAGTATCAAGAGAATTGTGCTAGACCGGGGCTTTTTTGTGCACTTCCAAAGATTTTGGGGACAGTCTTCCAGGATACTACATTCCAGCAGCTTATGATAATTGAGCAGCTTTAGGTATGTTTTCACATGATGGTTTGATGGTTTGGCTGGTCATTCTTGCTGGTCTCGTTGGACATACTAGCATGACCAGCCTCATAGTCCGGCCACCCCAGCATGAACAGCTGGTGACCCACCCATCTAAACCATTAAAGAGCAGCAAGTGTTGGAACATGACCAACTAAAACCAGCTAGCATAAAATCTGTTTTTTATCTGTTTTTTCAGTGGAGACTTAACACGTCGCAGTTCATCTGCAGTCCCTATATACTCTGATGTTATGTACAACACTAAGTGAATGGTTCTTTTTCTTAGCTGTTGGTTATACACACATTGATTTATTGATTATGGTTGATTTTAATGGCTTTGGTTTACTGCTGCTTGTTCTTCTTGCTGTACCAATGTTACATCCTGAAAAAGTGGTAATAAAAAAGAACTAGTAATACCTAGTGTATAGTTTTCCCAGTAGTGCTCTACACAATATGATGGCAATAAAAGCATAATTCATGGTTCTAACAGCTCAGTTGGATCAGACCTACAGGACATCTTTCCCTGTAGCAGGAATAGTAATCGTGCACTACAGTCTTTGAATTTACATTTTACATGTTTCGCAGACACTTTTGTCCAAAGCGACATGCAAGCGAGATAAATGGCGTATTGCAATACAAGCCATCTATGTGTCGGCAAGGTGGCAGTGTGGCCAAGCTGAGCTTCCAGTAAAAGCCCAGGTACAAGTGCGAGCAGAATCGGAGCAGGAGTTACACTGCAACCTCTAACAAAGCAAGAACCTAACCTAAGACTAATTCAAGGAACAGAAATGCAACTTAAAGACCTTCAGTGGACATTCTTAACATTGACCGCAGTACGGACTGACATGTTTTTTATAATTGCTTTGTGTTTAGTCAAACTATTGCACTGGATGTGGTTTTTATTTATCTTATGAAGTCTGTATGCAGCCAATGTATTGGATTGTTTTAGAGGAGAATCAAGTGCATACAATACGAACATATACTTCCATCAACCCACCAGTTGCTTTCCCCTGAAAAGGAGTGTCTAGAGTCTACATCAGGCGGGATAGGTCCCAAGAAAGGGGTACACCATGGAGGGCAGGCTAGTCGACTACTGACAGTGTGAAGTTTAGAGATGTTGATCATCCCATTATCTGGGAACAGCGTCCACACCAAATCATATGACCATCATCATCATTTGACAATGTAAAAAGTCTAGCTTGTTTAGAAACTGCTCTTAGTGTACAAGATTGAGGTATTCAATAAAACTTGGCAGTTACGGATACTTGTTGCTTGGTCTTTAAATATGTATATGCCTGATCACTAAAGACCTGAGGTATGTACACTAGGGTTAAAAAAAGCAATATATGCATGTTGAAAGCGATTCATATTTTAAGTTCTCATCCTTGAATTAGAATATAGACCATTTAATATTTTGACAGTATAGTTATAGTAATAGTTTTAAACAATTATATTGCGAATCGCATTTGCATTATCTTTCCGAAAAATCATTTTCAATCAAATATTTTTCCCAAATCGTTCGGCCCTACTGAAAATTAAAAAAAACACAAATAAGAAACTACCACAGTACGGTGATCCTAAGCAGTGCCTCTTTATTAATTTACTAAATATTTTATGTATCAGGGGTTAGATTAGGAGAAATATGAAGCACATATGTAATGTAAACAGTAATGTAATGATAACATAGTGAAAGTTTCTGTGTTCTTATTAACTGAAGTATTTCATGCCTTATCAGTCATTTATATGCAAATGGTAAGTGTGAGGCTGCATCAATGCTACTCCTGGCCATTTGTTGTATTTTTAAGTCAATGTTTGCTGGCAAATAATCCCAGAGAAAGTACTAAAAATTAAATGTTTTATTATGTATTATTCAAGAAGGTGTGTTTGGCAACGTGTGCATCTTATCCATTTAGCACATTAAACATCCATTTGTTCTTGCTATCACAAAGTTAGCTCCAGGTGTCAACAATCTGATCAGGAACTGTTTAAACAAAAAAGAAATGGTCTGTCTCAATAATAGATTTCACATGAGTGCTGTTTTTGTGTTCCAGATGCAGTTAATAAGCCTCACCTCCGGTTATAAACAATGTACTTACATTGGGGTTTTATGTATTGCATGCTTTTGTCACTGTTGTTCATTTCCAGCATAATGAATTCTAAAAACATTAGTTGGGTGCCGTGGGTGGTGGCGATGATAATGTCGCGCATATGGCTGATCAGCCTTTGGCAGTAAATTAAAAAGCTCTCAGAAGAGGAAACAAATATTAGGTTGTGCGATAAGTGGTAAAACCTATGTTGCAATAACTGACAATGTGACATAAACCAGTTGTTTTCTTTTTTTTCCTCTCTCTCTCTCTCTTACTTGTTCCGACCTGATATTCTGGGCTGTTAAAAAATGTGTTTCTTACATTTTCCTTTAATGCCTTTCCGTAAAGCTCACTTTCTCAATAATGCAGAGGTATTGTCGTGACAGGGGGCTTTGCTAATTTCTCAGCCCGTGCTGAAATTAATGTACCTGTCTTGTCGCAAACACATTGCTGCATTAAGTGTATTTTAATATATGCATTATTTGGCCTGGGATGTCATCAAGGCGTTCGAGACCCCTGCGCACAGGAGAACAGAACCCTGCTGTGGCTTTATGAAGAGCTTGATCAATAAATGTGACATGTTAATGCAGAGCAAATAGAATAAAGGGTGCCTTTGACAAGACATGAAAAATCACCTTGTGGCAGCTGGTTTGGGGATGCCCATTTCAACAGCAAGACTAGGAAAGTTGATCTGACACCTAAAAAGCAGAAATGATGGTTATAAGGTGCTTTTGTTTCATACTTCTTTCTTGACCTGTCAGGTGTTGAAGGAGTTTGAATGGCCTCTTTTTGTCATGTGAAAATTGTCGTCTGAGGCGGTTATCCCTGCTCAGATTGTGAATTCCGCTGTTTAATTGATTCGCTTTGCACTCAGATCTGTCACATTAATAATTGCCGAGTCCTGTGCAAGTTCAGTGTGTCACACGCAAGTGCGTGCTTATCGAGAAATTTGCATCTTTGATAAAGTAGTGCTTTTCAAGTAACCATTTTGTTGCAAATTCTCCCCACTTATTTTCTGCCTTTGCAAACAAGGTTTCAGGCAGTTTTATTTCAAGTTTTGCATATGGTGTGTGAAGAAGAGGCATGATTTATCTCTGCATCAGAGTCAGAATTGCTATTTGCAGCACATCCTTTTTCTTTGTATTAAGGAAAACTTAAAGCAAATGCATTTTTGCTTTTCATATAAAAAAGCAGCTTTGGAAATCAGGCCCATAGTGTCAATAAATCTCTGCCTTATAGCCTTCGATATACCATAACACTAAGTGAGATGTCTTGCCGAGATTGTAGTTAAATACAGGCAGAATGATTGTTACACCACCATAGCAGAACCTCTACTGTCAGTTGTGGGATGGTGCAGCTCGGTTTATTCACAGTGGCCTGTGCTTTGCTGTGCTGATGGATTTTACTGCTGAGCCAATCCAAATCTACTTCTGTGCCTCTCTTGAACAGGAAGCAAAACACTTTGTGTTATTATTCAGACCAATAAGACTACGACAAACATCTATGAAGGCTGTCACTCTAATAGACAGACTTTCCTCCTTTGACTCTTGATTTGATTAAAATAATAATCGGAAAAATACATCTACGTAAATAATCCATGGGGTTGTTGTCATGAATATCACCTACAATGAATCTTTTTTGGTTATTTGGTTATGGGAGCCTCACATACGTCTGTGTGTAAAGTGTACATTTTAATGATTCTTCGTCAAATTTTGCAAATCGCAACCAACTTATAGGCAACCAGTTTCATAGATTGTAATGTAGAAAAATGTAACCATACTTTACAAGGGCATAAAAACTTGTACAGGCTTCTTTTGTATTTTTAATATGAAATGCATTGCTTTTGGTAACCTTGCAGATAAGTCAAAAATTTTGGTAGTTTGTGAGTTATATAACATAAGCCATTAGACATCAGAAATGTTGCTGCTGTGAATTATGTCCCATATGCTTTTTTTTTCGTGTAGTAAACATGATCTCATCATAAACTCACCTTGTATTACACATAAATAATGCACTTTACCTAAACATTCATGTAATGTGAATATTTGCCTACTTTTACTCAGCCTCTATAAAGTGGAGTTTATTACAAGACGGAAATAGTAATCTGATATATGAGTTTATAGTATTCAGACAACTTAAAAAGTTAAGAGAGCTTATTTAGCAGATATAGGGATTGTTAACATACATAGGGGCATATTGTTAATGTAAACTGCAAAGTTGAAGAAAAGTCCTGTACTGAGCCAGTTGAAGCAAACTCATTGCTAAGTAGCTTTCAGCGGTCAGCGGCTCAGGGCAGAGCGGGAAGATGGAAGTGACGTTTGGATAATATCATAAAGCACAGGGACAGGGCTGAGGAAGGTTGGAGCGTCCTGGGAGGGTGACACATGCTTTGTGGAGGATTGCAGGCTGTCTCCATGGGAGACATGCTGACTGCAGTCTCTGGAAACCGGATGACAAGGAGTGTTTGTGTTCTTCTTAAAATAAATAAATAACAATAAATTTGGCTGAAATCTCTTCTTGGTTGGGTAGCAGGAATATGGCTCACAGGTGGTAGATGGAAGTTTCATTCATCTACCAGGGCATATTCCACCATCTACAGTACTCATTACCATTTCATAGCACCGAGGATTCATTGGAAATCGAGGTTCGCAAAACTGAGAAACATTATAATTTAAATGTCACACTAGTAAAACTAATTTTGATAAGTTGAACACATTGGCATATGAAGTATGAAATGAATAAGCAGCTGTTTTCAATATAGCGATTAGAAAATGTAACATTCAACGGACTTTCAAGTAAATCAGAAAGCAAATGTCATACAAACACATCATAAAACAAAGGGAGAGTTCTCTGTGCGGTGGGCGTGCTGTGCAGTTTCATTTTGGTACCTGATAAATTGACTGATGAACAAAACAACATATCATTTTTACTTGGAATTCACCTACAAGTATAGATGCATTCCTATAATATTTAGTCTATATACTGCCCAATCGCCTGAATAAGTAAATCAGTCCCTTATTGCCGTGTTTCTAACGAGAAGTGCTTTGCATCTAAAAAGATAGAAAAAAATCATGTAATGGAGTCCACAGCTCATTTCAAAATCAATCTCCACCATGATGTATATCTATTACATGCTATGAATTATTAATAATGTTATGGTACCATCTTACAGTAGATGTCAGATATTAACATTTGACATCACCAGTACATTGACAGAGGTTAAAATGAACTACACAGGTATTTTAATGTGAGAATCAGGGGCTTTAGCTACCATTACACATTATAGGGATAAATGTCAGTTTAATTTGAGTATGATGGTCATTGTTAGTATATTAATATATTATGTATTGCTGTTTGCGTTGTTGGTGATCGCCCCCACATTTTTAAGTGCATTATCAAGCTCAATAAATAATCTGATGGGCATACCTTGGGCTAAATTATACTGAGCATCATTAAAAGCCATTTAATTATACCCTTTAGAGGACATCTCTCATTTTTTGGTGAAGCACCACATAAGAGTAAAAAGTACATTTTGACTGTATTGAAGGGAATGTCTCATTTCCTTTAGTATATGATTATAATATATTATGCATTATATTATTTCATAATTATTTTCTATGTATTCCACCTGGTATTGCACGGCTGGTTAAGGGCATTTAGTAGAATGAAATGTTATTGCTACATGCCGTTATCAAGTGCATCAGTAAAATCTAGGAAAATAAAAACTAGAAGAATGTGGTAGTAGTTATGGTGATCTTGGTGACCAATTAGGAATTCTTCATTTGTAATGTTGACAAAATAACAAAAATCGCCAAAAATCGTTTCCTGTTCTTTCATAATGTAATTGATTTTCTTTTTCCTTTTGCATCAATAATGCATCTTTTATTTGTTTTCTGCCATAGTATACAAGGTAAGTAAATGTGGAAGTACAGGACACATGGTTGACTACATGTCCCATGAGTAGATACACCTAATGCCTTAATCGTGTGCCACGACAACCCGGGCTAATCACCTAAAGAATCAGGTAAAAATCCTGTATTGTGACATTTAGTGCTCTATCATCTGGAGTTTACAGTTTTATGACCATATGTCTTTTTGTCATATGCACTTTGCTTAATTGCTCAAGAAAACAGGTTGCATAAATGACAACACTGTAAGGCTATTAGAATGCACACTTAATAACCAGTGATACATTGTACACTACTTAACCTGAGCAAACGAGCCTCAAGACCAAGAAACACTGGGAGAGTCTGTCTGAGGTCACTCGCTATGTAATTGCTCATTATTGTACATTCTTTAATCACTAATTGGACTTGGTGCTTAATCTTGGAAAAAAATGTTAGGAAAATAGCTAAGCAAAGCTATATATCACATAGTAATAGCATTAGATTTTATAAATTTAAACTTAAATACTTTTAAAAGATCCCTAGGGAGTCAGATGGGTGAAAGGATTATGTACATTATTTTATAATGCAATAAAGACCATAAAAATGTAGTATGGATTTTTTTTGTGTAAGGACGTTTATTCAAACTAAATGTATAGGGAGACAGGGCGAAATGAAAATACAATCAATACTAAGATAGATGAAGACCTTTTTAAAGGTTTTATATATTAGCCTATACTTCTATTGAAAATGAATGTGTTATTTTATATATATAAAACACCTTGTAAGCCCCATGACACAGTGGGAGGATTAAAAAACACACAGACACAAATTATATTTCAGTTGATGAGTAGCCTCTCTTCATGATGATAAGCCAGCCTTCACTCTACATAACATTACCAAGAATATTCAGTGTACACTTTGATATGAAACTTTTCACAGTCCAAATACTTACGGTAGTCTTCGTGTTACCCTAATTCTGACTGTGAGAAGACATGAATTATTTTAAGTACAGACATTAAACTCAGACTTGAGAAATACCTTTCAGAAAAATGACAGGGATCTCGACTACGCCACAGTAACAAAACTTGGCTGATATGAAAACAGTGTCAGAGAGCATTACAGGTAATATGCATGTAAAACAGAATGTCAATTTTACACCCCCCCCCCTCCCCATTGATGAATATACCGTCTGCACTGATAGTGTTGATCTGAAACTTTAATGAAATATTTAAATAATGTTTCATCTCCCTCCAAATGTCAAAATGAGAGGTATAACATGATTCGATGGCAGGAAATTAATTCAGTTAGATGAGTTGAGGTGCGCCCTGGAAGATTACAGTGATGGCTGTTTTCAGGATGTCTTATCAATTAGTAAAAGCTGCAGGCTGATGAAGCCTTTAATGTTGGAGAGAAACCTGAAGATTACACTGTCGTCCACTTCATTTCAGGTGGATGTGCGAAGTGGCGTCTGCAGTCATGCTCACGAGTGGAGGTGACGCTGTGCTCCTTCTCTGTTGTCGGTGGAACCGGTGTCTCCTACGAGCGGGGAGCCTTCAGTTTTGGCAGCTGCCATATTTATGTCTGCGGAGCTACCCGGGTTTGCGGACCTTGAGGCACTGTGGTCCTGGCAGCCTTAAGCGATAAGGAAAGGGAATGGAGGCTTCACTCTCATGGCAGAGAAATTCTTCGCTCACGTTGACTTGACGTCAAGGATTATTAAGCTGCCTCAGAGATTAATTAATATGTTAAAACACTTAATGTCAGATTTGAGCTGTTGGTTTTTAGTCTACCTTCAGATTTTTCAAGTTTCTGAAATAGTAAATGATAATGGAAGGAAAAATACTTAATTTACCTAGCAGCTCAATATATTTGGATAATTAATAACATGAAAGCTGTCCCTTACAAATATTTATTGTGTTTAGTTACTTAATTGGATGAGGACTAAGAAGATGATGTTTAGAAAACATTTGTTTATATCTTATTAAGGCGTGACAGTAGTTCTGCTGAATCGCTTTTGGGCACCAAAAGCCAAAAGTAAAATGCAGGCAGAAGTAAATAAAGGTGTTAATGTATTTTGCCACAGAAGGGGTGTGACTTGGCGGGGATAAACGTCTTTGACAGACAGGTTACTCAGCATAAACCTCGACTTTAATGCTCTCAAGTTGTCCAAAAGAATGTTCTTGCCACATTTCATAGGCGCTGGATTACGGATTTCTAAGGGGGGAGGGGGGGGGCATTTCCTACAAGGCTTAGCGGCGTTTCGGAGTCTCTGTCGTCGGTGGACACTGAGCTGATGTTGTGCTTTTGTAACGCTACCTTCCTGTGAGGAGTTGAATACCCATGTTTGTGGTAGAATGAGGATGGGATTCATACTATACTGCGCAAAAGTTTATATATACATAGAAAAATGCTGTTTCTGCTCACATTTTTGTATGTGTATCTGTAGCTAGAGAGAAAAAAAGTCTTAGAACCACAAATACATGGAATCCATGACATTATATGAAATGCCTTTTAATACATTTTTTAAAAATATCTCCCATAATCCATAAGCAATCAACCCCCCCCCCCCCCCACCCCCCCAAAATAAAGACAGGAAAGTCATTTTAAGCCTCTGCATAAAATGTCTACCTGCATGTATCTAGTCTGGCAACCGTTTTGCATTTTAATGACAAATCAAGTCCGCTAACTTGCATTTTAAACAAAAGTGCCTTAAATGTCTCTGGCTGTCAAAGTGAGATGTTAGTACTGTGATGAAAAGAGAACAAAGATGAAGTATGGAGCCGGGATACATTGACAAATGAAATAAGGCCTTGTATGGCCTGTCAGGAATGTCAGTTGATATTCATATCTTAAGCACCTTATAGTATTACTCTGCAGCTCATAGCTTACCCATCTGTCTTTTTTAATTAATCAAATTCTAGACCGTATCTTTTAAGTCCTTAAGTGTCAGCAAGGAAGGATCCCATTAATTGACAAATGAGTGTCACATACATGAATTGCTGCCTTTACATCAGAGCCAGGTAGTCTCTGTTGTTTTTTGATGGGACCTATTATTGGTATAAGGCGGCAGAAGATATCAGTCTCTGCTGGAATGAGAAGTGACAATGGAAGAAGAGCTGTCATTGTCTTGGTGCATGTTCAATCTGCAGAGTTGCTGGTATGAAGATAAAATGTCAGTTAACAGAATATGAAGGACTATGTGAAGGAAGTCCCTAAATTACTTGGAAAGTGGGTCTGGGAATAGCGCTTGCTTGGAAATATGAAAATTTCAGTTTAGATCCATCAGGCTCGTTTAGATGAAATATTTCAGAATAACTGGATCTGTTTATCGTGCTTAAAGAAAATGCAATATTCTTCAAGCTTAATTAGGTTTATAAGAAAGCAGAGATAATACTGTCAGACTGGGATAAGTTTATTTATCAGGCATATATATCTTCAATACCCCTGAATCCGCTCAGTAAACATATGCAGTGCTTTGCATTTTGGATTTATTCAGAATATGGGAATGGCTTCTTTCAATTTACTGCTTGTTATACTTTTCATACCACATGGACTGCGCTGAGAAATAATAAAAATGTGTTCTATTAAGCTGACAACAACAAAATCTTAAGAAAAGCAACTCGAGAGCACTTTTAAAATGTGTGGCGTTGAGTGTAATGGAAGAGTAAATTTGCAGGATGTCCTTTATTTGGTGAAGTCTCATGACAGTAACACTGGATCCCATGGTCAACTATTATAGTTTTCCTTGTCGCAATATTTCAGATGGTAAATTCAAAGATTTGTATGCTGACTCCAGAGGCATCTTTAGTTTTGAGCATTTCTGAGTTATAATGAGCGTAGGGTCTGCTCAAAGGCCAATTTAGACCAGTCATTTCAAGGAAAAGTATTGTTTTTTTTCTGTAGAAAAGCTGGTCAAACATTGAAACTCACTTTATTAAGGCAATATCATTAGAAAATATTTAATATTTTTCTTGCAGCTTTAATTAAATTCCATTAGATACTCTGACAAGTGACAATTAAGTATGTCCACTATACAGTAAATTCAGGACCCAGCTACTGGTATGCCAGTTTGATTCATATTCAGGTTCATAGTTTTTGGCCAAATTAATATCTGAATTTTAACTGAGCTTGATGTAACTCCCATTTATTACTATTTTGATTTGACTCTATGAATGAATCTAGACTATAGAAAGAGCTTTGTTCATTTACCTGTTATACTTTTCTGTCATACTGACTACAGAAAAAGATAAAAAAGCCTTTAGATTGTTTCCAAAATGTTTTTATTTATTCCAGTTCAGGTTAAATAACCTGCTCAGGGGGATGAACCCCAGCCTCCTCTTACATGCTATCTTTTGGTCACCAGCCCAGTTCATTAACTACCAGACTACCAGCTGAATTCAATGTGTAAAATCCATTTACATAATAATCAAGGTTTTATCTTGTGGTTAGCTGATGTTCTCTTGACATCTCTCAGGTGATTAAAGAAGACAAATTTATGCTATTTCAGGCTCCTAGTTACCTACGTAAAAGAACTGCCAGTCGTCTTGTTGACAGTTCTAGAGTAAGAACTTTTACAGTATGAAATGCAAAAAGTGTGAGGCTCTTAAAATTGTGAAAAGGTATACTTTGGTATTGAATAGTGAAATTTGCATTTTATCACAAGGCTGAATTACTTTCCAGCTGACTTATTATAATAATAAAACTAATAGCCTAACAACCTGCATCAGGATAACCAGTTGAATGGTGTGTTGGTGGACAGTTAGATGGATGAAAGGATGGTTGGATGCATGAGTGGCTGGATGCATGAATGGATGAGTGAATAGAAATGTACAGTGTTGTGTGTAATCCTTGTCATTATATTTTCGCATATAAATTTATTCGTAATTGAATGTGCAAAAGTTTTGTAGTATTGCTTAGCCTTACATAGACGATGTCCTTTAAAAACTGCAATGTCAGCATCGTCCAGGCGTGTATAGCATCGTCCTTCTTCCTGTCACAGAGAATCATTATTTTCCCATTCGTTTCCACACCTACGTTTATTCTTGGCTACATGTTTCCGACACAACTGGCATAACATTCATTTCGCTGAGGGGGCTAAAATACGTTAAGGCTTTAATTTATTGATTACGCTCACCCAGGCTTTGGTAGCTGTTTCTCAGACAGATTGAGTCTGCTCTTTATTTTCCCGTAGGGTTTTAGTAATTGTGAATTATGATAATGCTGCTAGATATTCAGCACACTTCTAGTTTAGCCTCAAGAACTCAAGTCCTTTGAATGACATGAGAACTGCGACACTTCGCAGCACAAATGCTCGTTAGGTTACACGGAAACGTCCACAAAGCCATGTCCCCATTGAAACCCCCCTGCCCCCACTGAAAACACTTCCACTACTTAACTGCATCTTTGGTTGCTTGTTGGTCCCAATACTTTTTCGATATAATGCAATAGAAGTTTCAATGTTGACATCTTTTTCTTCCCCAAACAGTTGAAAGTGAATAGCACAGCATCGGGAAAGTGTCAGCTTTATTTGCTTTATAACAGCGTTAATCTTTCTTTTTTTCTATTGTATATCCAAAGACTAATGACATGTTTCAGACACAATGATTTACAGTCCCTTAGCTTTTGTGGCAATGCATTAGAAAGGAGCATTGACACGGAGCCAGCGGTTTGGAGGGAAAGAAATAAAGTTGATGTTTCACTGGCTTTTGGAAGGGAAGCCTAGTCACACGTGAGAGTAATGGCCTCTGTGCTTTATATCCAGCACTGCCAGCTGTCACATCCACCCTAAAACAGACAAAAGTTTATTTGGTAGAATTAAGAAACATGTCAGTGGCAATGACTGCAGCTCTGATTTTAATTATCACCCAATAAATTTAGCTTAGTTCTAGGTGTCTGCAGCCTTAATGAGCCAGTCTGGCATTGGATTTTAATGCAGATATCTGGCTATTTTAATATTTTATGTTTATATCGTACTTTGATTCTGGTAAAACATGCAGCAACCTGATGCCTCATGTGCTCTGAAAGTTTCCAAAGATATATAATTTCTTCAATTTGCGAAAAAAGGCAATTAGTTTCTGAGTCAAAATGCAGGATCTGTGGTTCAAAAGCCTGCAGCCTGATTACTTGGCATTTTAACAAAGTAAACACATTTATATGGAATGAAGCTGTAACACGGAATATCTCTGTATTTTGACACCATATAGGCACAAGATGTACATGTCTCAGTTATTTTGATAGCTGCTGTGGCTTGTTTTAATATTTTATTAGCTTTTATGCTTTCACACTAAAATCTGGTACTCATACATGATTAAATACTTATTTAATACTTTAAGAACATGTGTCTTGCTGTAAGAGCATGTAAATTAAAAATCTTATCTTATGTATTATTCATTTCCAACATGGTTTGTAAAGACCTATTTGGTGGTATCTGCATAGTAAAGGTTTGCAATGGCTGTTTGGTTTTCCAGGGAAGATTAAACAGTATGATGAAGCTGGGTGTGCAAAATCAAGGGTGAAGGTCGGTGAGTGGTAATCCATGGCTCTGTTCCAGTTTATGTCTGCTATCATGCACAGCCATCGTTCTGATTTATGATGTAAGCAACTCACGGGCATGAAACATATTAAAGACTCTGCGTTCAAACGAAAATTGTGGCTATGCTCTAACTTTGCCTGAAAAGTTTCCAGAGAATCGAGGTCAGCTTCTGCCGACGGAATAAAAGGCTCCCTTTTCAGATTAGTCAAGCTGTTTGGTTGTTTCATGACACTGTGTCTCCAACAGTTCTCTCCTGGAGAGGTAGTTAAAAAAAGACATATGGTCAAATCTGTCCAGCGTTCTTTGAAAAGATTAAATCGTGAAGGCAGCAATGATCAGAGGAAATTCATTACGTGTGCATATGTGGGGAAAGACTACTTTGTGACTTATTCGTTATCATATGATGCTTTCGGTGGATGGAAAAGCTACGATTTAAAAGGCATGTGAAATATAAAGTGGGGGGGGGGATTGATTTCATTATGTTCAGGCTGATATATGCACAGAGATGTCTCTGTCAGTTAGCATGCTGACTTGGAGCCAACCTAGTCTTCTGGGCAATAAGTTCCATATTAATGAATTACTAATATTACTGAATTAAAAGGGGTGGATGAAGTACAAATTCTACAGTAATTCTAGAAATAAAAAAATATGCTGGTTTACAGTAAAGATGACAGTACAGTATTAGTAGCCACCCTGTCTATTTAGAATGCAGCACACATGCATTCTTACAGTAAGTAATAAATGTATCAATAAATAAGCAAATACATAAATATGATAATAGATTGATTATTAATATTATTACTATTATTATCATTAATAATAATAATAATAATAATTCATATATATGCCGGCTACCGGCTTTCCTTCAGTCCTTCAGGGTTCCAGTTGTTGTATTTTATATGCTGGCCAAACTGCCTTTGAGAATCCAGTAAAAGTCTTCTAAAATTGCGATTAATTGGTTGAGATTTTCCTACAGAGAAGGGCTTCTGGTAGGCCTATGCACTTTTGATGACACATCACTGACATGCTCCACAGTCCACTGAATGCATGGTCCTCTTTTTGTTTTTCTGCACTTTAATGGGGTATGCCTTTTTGGTCTGTTTTTAAATACCATATTGTGACTTAGCTAAAGGTTTGATATAAAGCATAAAGAAAGCTGTCTTGCCCCTCTCGCTAGTTCCTATTCTGCTTTGGTCTCAAGGGCCTTTCTATGAAAGGAGATCTGCTTCAAAACACCAGGAGAAGGAGAGTGAAGGTCCTCCGGAGCATTTAGCTCACCAGCTGAGGTGCAGAGCAGAAGCCAGTCTTTTAGGTTTTGATGGGGGGTTTTGATGGGGGTTCGGGGTGTCCGTAAGACGAGGGGCTGACGGACATGGCTATCTGCTCAAATGGTGAAATGTCACATCAAAAAAGAACCAAAACATCTACATAGCTGACTTTCAAGGATAAAGCACTCTTTTGGTTTTTATGTGTGTATTGTAGATGAAAAGTGAAGTGATTAATTGTCGATATACCACAGCACACAACAAACAACACATGTCCTCTGCATTTAACCCATATGTGACATCGTGATGTAGCAGTGGGCAGCTAATTCTCTGCCCAGGGAGCAGTGTTTGGGGAATCAAACCAGCAATGTTTGGATCACAAATGTGCTTCCCGAGCCATTTGGCCACCACAGCACCAAGCACTGATAGTTGTATCATTTTAAAAAATCATATGAAGTACGCTGTACTAGGTAGCGACAATTCCATTTAGTCCGGCAGTATTCAGACTTCATTTGATTTTTAAACTTTAGTACACATATTTTGGCGGCCACTTTCTTGATATTTATGCTGAGATTACATATTCTTTATGACATTACTCGCCAGATTTTCTGCTGATTTCATCCTCATAGATTCAGTGGACAAGTTGACAAGAAACTGAATTGTGGCGTGTGAGGAGACATTGTACACTGTGATAGGTATATACTACACACTGT
>JAODKL010000041.1:7521417-7546983 GCA_026780765.1 Petrocephalus schoutedeni
TCGTGATCACTAAGAAGGTTCCCTTTAATCACTTAGGTCATTGTTGAGGGAAAATTGATCTGGTTGGACATTTTGCTGGTGAACAAAAATAAAAATGCCCATGGTCTGGTCTATTTTATTCCATGTCTTATAAGACAGTGGCTGAATTATCGATAGTTTATTTATTTATTTTGCCATGCCAAAGTAGTATCAGAATTCCAGTTAATGTAGAATATGAACAAATCAATCAATATTGAAAACTTTGCAGTAGTTTAGATATGCACTTTTGTTTTTCAATAATATAAAGTGAGTTTTAAAACTTGGCCCGGCATATCGTGACATCTGTGGGGTCAGTGCGGGTCCTCCTTCTGCACATTAGTTGTATATGGGCCGTTATTCGCTGGCAACCCTGGAAGAATGACTGCATCCCCGCAAGCCTGTGAGCCTGAAACGTTACTCCCCGATCCTCCTGCTATTATGAAGTCATAATAGCAATGGGAGAGGAGAAGGAAGCAATATTTAGCCCTGCTACGAGGAGTCAGTGGAAAAAGAAATGAACCGTGCTGTTTTAATTATGTGGATAATGGCATAAATTATTTGGACATCTAAGAGCCAGCAGCGGAGGGACTATGTTCCTTACTGTTACAAAGCAGAGGACAGTAAGCATCTGACAGGTCGAAGTGTCTGAGGCCAGGCAAATAATTGATAACAGCCTGCCTGCAACCAAGGTCCTTTAGCAGTAATTGCCAGCAGGATCTGACTCTCTGATCTCACCAGTGGTATTTACCATGCCAAAACAGCCCGACTTTGACAGATTGCCTTCCTGCGGTAATAAGTTAGGCATGTTCCCTCTTAGAGGCCACAGTTCCCTCCCACTCCGCAAAATGAGAGGAATGATGAAAAATGAGGTATAAATATTAAGGGGGAAAAATATATGTACGCACATATTCATGCAAAGACAGGTTGGTCTTGCAATGGTTTTATTTTATGGACTGTTCTTGCTGCTCGCTGGTGTGCATTTAAGCGATTTTATTCAGTACTAAAGTAGCAGGGGAACTGGCACAGTGTATGAGTGTGTCTTTGTTTATGAATGAGCGGCTGTCGCTAAGCGGCGTTATTAAAAGTTCATGCATCATATGGATTTGATTGTAAATGTGTATGAAGTGTTTACTACTTGTGGCCTTTTATGTCTCACTGTTGGATTTGAGACCCATGGCTTAGCATTGTTCTCCTTTTGGCCTAATTGAATAACACTATCTGGGCTTTGTGAGTTCTGGATCTTGGCGCCTTTCTCAGTGGTATTGCCCATAGCTATATGTGTGCATTGAAGGTTTTATTGTTAGCCCGGAAATTCCTTGATGGGGTGTAATAATATTGAGCCCCCCTTTCATTCGCCTAGGTGATAGAATCTCCTCCACCTTGTATATAAGGACCCCTGTGTTCTTCTCTGTGGTGGTCTGTGTTCTCTGGCATAGTTAAAAGCTAGGCAGCTCCACCCTCTAGCTGTCCAAACAAGGTTTCACTTCAGGCACCAACATCAAAAGATCCGCGGAAAGACCACTGGAAAGTGAAACCGCAGGGTGTCGGTCTCTATTTATTTGTTTGTTTGTTTGTTTGAATTTCTACATATAAAAAGCAAGCTGCCCCCCCCCCCCATGGTTATTTTCACAAACATCTGTTTATCGGTTAATAAGGTGATAAATTATCCACAGCGTTTACCATGACACTGTGACATAATAGGCTGTAATTGTTAAAAGAGGGAGTTCGATTTTAAATTTCAAAGCAACATTTATTTTTGTTTTTTGTCAAGGAGAGTGATGAGACGTGCCGTCCTCCAATATGTGACGAGATGCCATCGATTGCATGCAGCTGCACTCCCCGGATTGCATTATTTGCGAGATATCTTGAGTAATTAAACGAGACAAAGGAATAAATTAACATGAAAGAAAATGTAGGGTAGGTCTAAAATGTGACTGTGTCAAAGATCCTCAACTGATCCAAATGCACTCATGGACAGTAGGTTTGCAAGGGCTTCTGCAGAACACATGCATAGAACATTAAATACTTTTTGCATCAATAAGCAAATTAAAATTAATTCAACAAACATATTTCATAGCAGCGGACAGCGGTCATGCCAAAGGGGAAAAAGCCTTCCCAGCTATGCGTGTCAGAGAAGACAGGTGATAGATCACATTTTATACTGCTTTGAATGTCTAAACATAGACGTTTAGAGGTGGACGCTATGTGAAAATGTAAATAGACTTTACAGGAGCTGTGGGGTCAGTCCTGATACAATTTATGGTTCTGGCATTTGCCCTGCGGCCATCATTCATTCCCGTTTTAAGCCAAGCCCCTGATCACAAGACCTTCAGTTGAACTACAGCTGACCTGCAGTATATCTGACCAGCTGGAATTCAGATGCCTTAATGAGAACCATTCATGTACGTTAATAATTGTGTGACTAACAGAGGGTGCACCCTACCCCCCACCCCCATCTCTGCACATCTGTCCACTTCATCTTCATGGTTTAAATAGTGTGCCATGACATCTCCTAAATGTGCTGCCGTGTGAAAGCATATGAATCTTGAAGCCTGAGGACAACTGCCCCTGTTAGTATTCATCTTCAGGATGTCCATGAATTTTCCTGGCCAGTGGTTTGCTTATGTGACGCTGTTCTCATATGTGATGAATAATTTGTCATTCCCAAGTGACCTCTTTTGACCTGGTTTAGTACTTTAGTAGAGTTGCACAAAAAAAAAACAAACATTAATGACTCTAATATGTGTGCATCTTTATTATGTTAAGATATCTGTAGCATGTGCTTGTGAGCTCCTCAGGATAGTCATCCTGTACACGGTGTCCTGTGCTTTGTTCCCTGGCTTCCTGGCATAGACCGCCCTCTCGTTGTGACCCTAAACTGAAGAAACAGTTTTGGAAAAAAACGTAAGGGCAGTGGCAGAGTTAGCTACGGTTTTAATATTTAATTACATTTTTACTTCTTTTAAGTGCAATTATATTACAAGTCATTAATATTAATACTATTCCTAACAAATATAATGTAATATTGTAATTTAATCATGCAATGGCCGTAATTCAATTATAAAACTGGAATAAGTATTTGGACAGAATAAAATGTGCTTGCAGTGGAATAAAACTATTCTATATAACTGTTTTTCACTTGAGAAATGCCTAAGGAATGTAATTATGTATTTTCGTGATATAGTCAGAAAGTAGTCCCTATACAGAAGACTATAATCTACAAGTGAGAAATGAAAGAAAGCAAATCCTTTAGAATGTACTACAAAATATACAGAAGGCATTTAAGTGAAAATCATTAAGCATGTGGATGATTGCATGTGATTTATCATTAACCGCACTTAGAAAGCAGCACTGTCCTAGGAGCCAGGTAAATGTCCCCTTTTTTTTTTTAACTGGGCATCAGTTTATGTGCAGACACCTGTCTAAATTGCACTCAATCTCTCGAGAAGGCCTTTGATCTCCGTGACAGTTTGACTGCATTAGGGGGAGTGTAGTGGTTAATCCTTTGCTTAACTTATTCTTTTGGCACAGCCAGAGGCCTGTCCAAGGATAATATGTCAGCAGTGGGCTAAATCCTAATCAAACAAGCAGGCCAAAGCCGCAAGGAGATGGGCTTTAGGTGTAGAATATAAAATTCTGTTACTCAGAGATGCCTTCTTGAAATATAGGTTTCTGTCAGAATGACGTGTTTTTTTTCCCTCAAAAACATACTGAATGGTACGTTTGTTTTTTAAAACTGGCTTTGCTTTCCAGAGACACCTAGGACCACCAAAGACATGCTTCTCTGCTTTCCAAGGACGCACCTATTTTCCTCTCAATTCTGTATGGAAAACAACAAAATAAAATGTATATTTTCCTGAGTATGATCTTTTCAAATATCTACATGTGATTGACTATGCATAGTTATGTTTAACCATGAGATTGTAGAATGTCACACAACTTTTAAAGAATAAAACCAGGTTCATTAGGATGCCCATAATTTTGCCAATCTGATAGTAGAACAGTAATATTAGGTTTTCTATTCCTTGATGTAACCTGGTATTTATGAATATTTATAAATGCTTAACTACATATATAAATACAGTGGGGCCTAAGCTGTAACTTCCAGACACTTTTGAGAAAGAATTTGTTGCGATAAACAGAGGTGGTTCTCCTTTGAGTTTGCGTTATTCAACGTTTTATTTCTGTGACTAATGTGCAAGTTGAGCTATAGCTTCAGATGTGCCATGTGACCGGCATGCTTTTATTTCTTGATATTTCATCTTGTCATCCTTTGCTCATAGCAATAAGTGCTAAATTGTTGTGAGCCAAGACATGTGAGGAGGAAGAACGGGCCTTTTGTTTCTAATTAAACTGTTTGGTTCATGGACTTTCACAGCGTGCCTTAGCAGCAATTCAATCCTCGCAACATCATCTGATTAGGAAGTCATGGTTTTGTAAGTGCTTGAGTTATATAATCCATACATAAAATATCGGCTAAAGACAAACTGCTATTCACAACAATATCCATCCCTTGGGTGGGGATCGGGTTCAGGAGAATTCTATATGAAAAATTAGCGTAGTTAATGTGCAATGGCCCAGAGACCATATCTTGCCACGTGCTGATTTATTTGTCCTGTTTTTCTGTATTCAGTGTTAGTTTTATGTATTTGGATGACAATAAGAAATGAGCAGTGTTACTGTAAGTGTAATGTCATCCATTAGTTTGTTGCATCAGCATGACGTGTGTAACGGAATTACAGATTAATCTTGTTAATATGTCTTTGTGTCTTGTTCTTTGGAACAACTACTGGCCCAAGATTTATCATTAAAAATTTCATAATAACCTGGCTACACCCACAACCGCCATATTAACAGGGCCTTCCTTGTATTTCGACTTCCGGTTTATGAAATCCAGTCATGGTGAATATTTTGGCTGCCAGATCTGGCGTTATTAACTGATAAAAGCTGGGGGGGTGGGGGGGGACACAGCAGTGCAATCTGGGATATTGTTTAAATACCGTAAAAACGGCCCTGCTAATTTACTCATCCAGAGTGCTGTGGAGAGAAACGGCGCAGTAATCCCAGAGTAGCAGGTGGTGCTACTTTCGCATTGGTATAAAGCGAAATTGTGTGGATGTTTTTCAATTCGTTCTTTTTAATCTTTAAATAAGACGATTGGTAGCCTGTTGGCAAGAAAATAGGCCTTGGATTTTTATTCAAAGTTGAAAAGAGGATGAAGGCTGGAATTTTTGGCAGGAGGCGAGCCATAGGCTTTCAGGAGATGCTGTCAGGGGGAAGCTTTTTTCTGAATTACCTGCTGGGTCCGAGCACTTTTATGCTGCTGTTGTGACAGGTGGATTTATATGGCTTGAAATTTGTACAAATCAGTTGTCATTCACTGCAAGCTGTCAATGTGTCAAGCTGTCAGGCCTGCTGGGAGGAGATGCCTGAGGGGGCGCACGTGGGGGCAACCGCAGAGAAAGAAAATGAGTTCAAACAGACCTGAAACAGAGCTCAATTCTCCAGATTTTCTGCCCCTGTAGAGTTGGCATTGATTTCTCTTGATGTTTAGCAACAGCACACCAAAAATGACATCATGCTCGCAATCTAGAGTCAGTGTTTATTGTCTTTTAAGTGGCAGAAAATCATTCTGAGGAGAATACAGTGTGTATTTTTGAACTGCGCATGTTTAGCAGCATCCTGTCCGTGTCACTTTTTCCGGCCTGGTTGTTTTTAGCAGGAAGGCCTGCTGTTGCATTGATGGCCACAATTGTCTCCTCTGCTTAGCGGACACAGCATGCAGTTTCTATATCCCTCGGTAGGGATCGGAGAGGCTGTGTAAATCTTTGAGATGTACTAAGACAATGAGAGGGGTCGGTGTGACTCTCTGTAATGAGTAGAAGACAAACATGTTTATTCCACATCAAGTTGTGTCAGGGTTTGGTTTAGAGAAGCTGTTTTTTTTTTAAGAAAATGTTGACTATTGTATGGAAACTTTCTTGGTTGAGATCTTTATTAATGCCACTCAAGTGGTGATCAGGCTGGTAAATATATGGCATGTAGAGGAGTTCTTTTTTTGATAAATAAATAAAGCCAAATACATTGGATTGGTGGGGGAAAGGTACCGGAATATTTCATATTTACATATGAATCAACGTGCTTATGGATACACTGATCTTATCTGGATGAATTGTGTTGTATTGCTAGTTTGGGTTATATTCCTGGTATAATTCTTTCTTTTTGTGATGTTTTGTCCTTTTTTCCTGAAGGTACTCATATGGTTACTGGAGTTCACGTAAATGCATAACCCACGCGGAGCGCAGCCATCCGAGCAGTCATGTTTGCATTGTTCCTGACGGCTTTGTTTTACACACGGCGCACGGGGAGCCCGCTGCTGTCCTGCTCTCCCCTTGTCTTGTTTACAGGAGCCTTGTACGAGCCAGCAGAGGACTCAGCCCTTTCCTCTGTGACGCCTTCTTCCCGGCTCTCGGCTTTTGCACTTCTTTTAAAAAGCCGTCCTAGAGGCTTGAATAACTTTCTGTTTTCATATTTCCCCAGTGCAATGAACAATGAACAGCAACCAGTTTTTATATTACTATGATTATGATTATTATTACCACTACTACTACTAAAGGGGAAAATATCTAACTACCAATTTTTTAAATGATACAAAAACACTGGGTCTTTTGTGGTGTAAAAATGGCAGTGCACATTTCACACCTAATGTGTAAAACACACCTGCTTAAAGAAAGAACAACCCACTGCTATGTGACTCACATTTCCATGGCTGCTTCTCTTTCATGTGGCCACTGTCACTGAGCCATACGTGGGCGGTGGTGAAGTCTCTGCCCCAAAACAAGGGGTGACTGAAGTCCCGCTTACTGAAACCAGTGATGTCTGGCCCAGGTATTCTCAGAGTGTCACATTTGTCAGGAATATTCACGGCTCGTTTGTTTTCTGTGCGAATATTTTGTTGCTAAGCTAATGCTTCTCCTCTAAAGTGACTTAGGATTTCACCTTTTTCTATGTCAGATTTCTACAGCTGCAAATGTTACTGAAGAAATTGAAGTTAAACCTCTGACTCCAGCAGAAAACTCTCCTGGGATTTGAACCAGTGACCACTGAACACTGCGTCATGTCCTTAATCAACACACTACCCATGGCCTCTCTCTTACTAGGAAGTAAACAGCTAAATTTTAGTTTTTCGTAAAGTAGCAGTAAGTATTTACACCAGTAGCCTTACAGCATTCATATATAATCTCTAGTTAATCTCAAATGCAGTGTAGTTTATGATCGAGGTGTACTACCATCAACATTTCTTGTAAGCCTTGATCATCGTTTCATTGGGTGTTTATTTTGGTCTGATGTGCTCATTGAACATCCTGGTTATAATCGTTAACATATATGGCATGGTTTGTTTTTCTTGCTGGTTAGGGGTGCTGTTCTGTAAGACCTGATGGATTTGTTTCCCAGTGAACCATGGAGCCAATATCGGATCTGCTCAATGCACCAACAGCAGTTAGCTAAGCTGAACATATCAATGATCCTGCTGTTTTGGTCTTCCTGTACTCATCTTAATTGATCCTCAGGCATTGTTCAGTCATTAAGTATCGTTTACGGTAACACTTTACTTGAGGTGGCACAAGTAGTGACTTAGGGTCAGGGTTAGTTACTACTCAAGTACAAATAATGAACAAATATAGTAACTGTAATTAATATATGGACTGATATGATTGGTTAATGATGAAACAACTTACACTTAGTTTCTGGTTAATTATTACAGTAAGTAAGAGTGTACTACTACATTATTTGTGTCCCCCTCAGGTAAAGTGTTACCTTGGTTACTAACTTATGTTACATGAATTTATGATGTCTGAAACTTGTATATCAAAGTTGCATAATTATAATTTGTCCCCACAATATATTACCTATTTAAATCTGTTATATGGTAAATTTGCTGGTAATAGAAAGTGCTTTTTTAACTATCGTTTAAATCAAAGTTACAATGTGATATATTTTCAGTTAACAGTTTAACTAGGGATAGTGCCATAATATATTCTTGTTTTATTGCCACAACATTTTTAAAATATCATTTTCATGAAATATCACCTGTAATTCAAACATTTTTAATTTGCCAGTGGAAAATTACTTATTTAAAGTAGTATACATTCTCAATCCTGAAAAATGCACAGCAAAATACATGCATATCGAGTAATTGAGAAACACCCGCCCAGAATGACCAACAGAGAATTTTGGGCTCTGCTAGCTCTTGCCAAACTGCCATCATTCTCCTGTAGCTCAGGTTAATTTTAACAAGTTAATTTTCACACCAGTGGAATTTTCATCACCTTCTGGGTATTGTGAACCAAAGTAGTTCAAAATGTTCTTCTTAAATTAGGCTGATAAAATTTGATAATGGGATGGTTAGTTGCTACCTTGTTACATAATTTGGTTCAAACAATGGACGTGGAAGGGGGAAAAAGTGAAACGCAGACATGTGGGCAGAACTCTGTTTGAGAAGCAGCTAATTTAAAGGATGAGGCCTTAATTTTGTGCGTACTTTACTGCTTAAGTACAGCCACCTGGTGACTTTCCAAATTTCCTTCTCTGTACACATCTGGATTGTGGGGGCCAGACTTTAATTAGTCATAAGATTTTTTGGAACTTGCCTCACTGATCCATCATCTTTAAGGCAAAAAAAAAAAAGAACGTCCAGGGACAGGGAGCGGGAAGGTGACACTTGAGCAACAGTCACTACCAAGAGGTAAAAAATTAATCAAAGATTTCCATACAGCCATTACCAGCTGGCATTTGTGGCTCGTGAGCCTTTGAGCTAAGAAGTCTACAGAGAGCTGCATGGCACAGCTGAGTTTGTCTTGTAAAAGCGCAGCTGTCCAAAACATGACAGCTACAGCATTAGCAGGGCCATTAAGAGGTGTAGAACATTTCCAGGGAAATGATTTGAAAAATGACAACGCTTGCTCCACTGTGATATAAATTATAGCCTACATCCATGGTAAATATGCCAAAGCTATTGGGTGATAGAAAAGTTATCTCGGTGCTTTCTATGTTTGATTAAACATTTCTTGTATTCGATTAGAAACCAGTTTCTTGGAAAGGTATGGTGTTTACTCTGTGCTATGAAAACAACTTTTGAACTTGTGTGTCTGCTAGAGAGAGAGACAGGGAGTTGAGCAAAAACATGTTAGTGGAACAATTTTAAATTGAATGAACATATAGATCTTTGAACCATATAGAGCTTTTCAAGACACCCAAAGTGATTTACAGAACGAATCTGGGCCACTTCAACCAGCAGCACTGTGTAGCACCTACCTGGATGATGCTATGGCAGCCATTGTGCTGCAGTGTGCTCACCACACAGTAGCTAAGGTGGGGAAGGGGCAGGAGAGAGTTCACCAGTTAGATATAGGGGATGATTAGGAGGCCAGATTTGATGGGGCCACAGTGGGCAATTTTAGCCAGAACTTTGGGGTATCACCCCAACTCTTTCGAAAGATGCCCAGGGATCTTTTATGACCTCAGAGAGTCAGGACCTAGTTTTTACGTCTCATCGAAACAGCACCATTTTTACAGCAGTGTCCCCATCACTGCACTGGGGCATTGGGAGCCACACAGAGCCCAGGATGAGCTAACCTGCTGGCCACACCAACCCCTCCTCCAAGTGGTCTCTTGTGTTTTGTACACACATCATCCTCTATTTGGAAGCCAGTTTCAGGATGTTAAGTTTATTTAAGGGAATAGACATTGTGATTGGTTGTAAGTATGGGATGTCATTGAGTTTAACTTCCACATCTTTAAGATAAAGATATTTATTTTAAAGAAAGTGAGTGTTCTTTTAAGTTATAGACAATATTATTAGTGTGTCACCAAAACGGTTTTGATTAAGTGTGTATATTGCAGAAAAAGTCATCCAATGTTAATCAAATGAAGAGTAATAAGCTTGGGAGATTGGAGTATCGTGGTGTGGTAGAGTGATACGAGTTCCCCCTGAACTATGAAGTCTTTTTATGGTTTCTGGGACCTGACCTTTTGTCCTTAGTGGTCTAAACATGGCCTTTCCTTGTCAAACATTAGGGGTTCATGGTGCTGAGATGCTGAAAGCACAGTATTGGTTTGCTAATGACTTTCTTTGTCTTCTATTCATCTGCAAATGATTGGAACCTTACTAACACACTACATTTGAAACTCTTTGAAGTAGGAAGAGGGACAGCAAAAATAAATTCTTTATATCAGTAGTTGTTTTCCAACAGCTAAAATTTTCGATGAATTAATAATAAGTTGGCTGTAAAATTTAGTCTCTGTTTTGTTGGTATTTGACCACACCATGTATGATTAGTCTTTTGCAGTGAGTTGTTTGGGCATTGAAAGCTTTTTAAAAACAATTTCCAAATAATTAGCAGTTTTAAAACTTAAAATGGGTTGCTAGTGGTCGTTTTGGAATTAACCTCTGGGCTGCAATTTATCATTTATTAGTAATGTATATTTACATGATTCAGCACATTGAATTCTACATCCAAGTAATTTCTGTGCATAAAATCCAAGTATTATTCATAATAATAAAATGTACAGTTGGTAAAATTAGAAGTGTTTCTTTTAGAGTTTACATTATCAGTTTAGTTATTTTTTTTATCGGTTGATCTAGGATCGAAAGAGAACTAGTCACTGGTCGGTCTAAGTGTACACTACAGAATTTAGCTGCATAACAAAGGGCACCTTAAGTGGGTTTGGCTGCGCCTGGACATGATTGCAGAGAGAAAGCTATGAGGCAAATAAAATCTGCCTGTCAGCTTTAATTGCTGAAAAATGTTCACTTTTTCTGGCTATAAAATTGAGTTATTAAGACACTATGAAAGACATGCCATTTTCTTATAAATTTTGAGTATAAAGCTGTTCCCACAGTTCTCTGGAGAGCTTTGAAGGTTGGGGAGCATAGGTCAAGCTTGGGCTAGCCTCTCAGCTAGAGAGCGCAGGGAGGGAGATACTTTCCCTCTCATTTCACCTGAAGAAGAGACAGAGGTGTGAGGTGTTAAATTACTGCCCGTCTCCCAGGACGGCTCCCAAGACATCCCGAGAGCCGGGGTATCGAGGAGCCCTGAAGATTACGTCCGCTCCTATCCTCGACCCAATTCCAACACAGCAATTTTCATTCATTTTAATCACCACTGAACACATCATGTTATGTGATAGAACTTAAAAAAAAAAAAAACATTTATTTCTAATAACTAGGAAAGGTAGACATTCTGCCAGCTGGATTAAGTATTGTAGGTTTGAACATTATATCCATGGATATAAATATGTCGGAGCTCAATTAAAACTTCAACATGTATTCAAGGTGCCATGTTTTTTTGTTTTTTAAGGCCACACATTTTAGTCTCTTTGGTAACTCAGCATCTGCTGTTTAATGCAAAATTAATTTGCAGTCCTTCCAATAAATCGGCTGTATAAACCTGAATCTGTGCTCACTTACTAATTAGAATCAAACGGTCTAAAATCTGTAATGGGCTCTTATGCTCCAAATTGCTACGTTAATTGGTCGTAAATAAACCCTTGCTGCTTTTTTGTGAGCAGTAAATAGTGAAATGCCTTCAATTAACCAAAAATACACCAGTACTGTGAGAGGGGAAGGTGTTACTGACTTACCGACATATGGATATGATCTATTTCTCGGACCAGCTTAAGTTTCACTGTAGTGCGTGAGAAGGGAAGATAAATTTTACCCACGTAACATTATAGTGACTCATAAATAAAGGGATACCCCTTGGTGCTTACAGTTTTCATTAAAATGGACTGAGCTTCGTTATTGACACCATAGGTTGCCTATGCAGAGAAATGCAGTAAAATTTATCAGTGCACTTTTCTCACCTAATAAATCATCGAAACAGGGAACCATATGGCTGATAAGACCTTGGAAATGTGGTTTCTGCACGTGAAGAGTCAAGTTGCTGAAAACTTGAATGATTACAGACTGTTCCCCGCACCCCCCCCCCCTTTTTTGCTCACTTATAATATCTTACACTTATTTTACACGCCATTTTCTTGTTCACCTTATCACCTTTTTGTCACTTGTTTTTGAAAAAACGGGGAAGAAAGAAGCAATTGCGGTGTGTAAGGGCTGAGGGGAGATAAGGTATTTTTACTGTTGTGTGCTGCTTACAGTGCGGGCCGGGCCGGGCCGGCGCAGATACTGATGGAGGGGATGATATATGTAGCGGCTGTGTCCCAGCTCTCCTCTGGCCCTTTGTCATTAATCATGGTCATTAGCTTTTTTCACTACTGCCTTGTCTGCACTGTGCCTTCAAAAGCCTCCCTTTTCTCTCATATCCCACACCGGGAAAAGGCCAATATTTTCACCAACTGCCATCCCTTTTTTTTTTCTTCTCCTAAGGAAGGACAGGGATTCTAATGAAGACAATAGATATTAGCATACGCTCTCAAAGAATCAATAGCGAAACATAAATTATACCTATGTAAATAACCCCTATGTCCCACTATCACTTTGGATTTCATTTTCGCGTGCCTGGGTCTTCTGATGTTAACTGTGGAATATCACATGCTCTGTATGGAACATGTATATCTTTTAGCACATTTTAACCAAGATGAACTCAAGCCTCAATGCAAGTCATTATGGTAATAGAATATTACGGCAAAAGGGCCATCAATTATTGTCACATTTATATGCAGCACATTTTATTTATTAACAATGTCTTTCTTGTGACCTATTTTCTGGTCTAAAACACTCGTGCACCCAGCAGTTCTGTTCTGACACCAAAACTGTAGTGAAGCATTTTCTGCGACTAAAATTAGAATGTTATTTTTCATTCCCCTAATAGAGTTTCATTCATAGGGAAGCAAAAGCAGTGACCAACGTATTGATCTTATAGCTTTCCTTTGTGACTAACTTTGCTGTCTTTTTTTCCCCTCTTCGAAGACATATGTTTTTGTCTCTGAATGGATGTCTACTCCAAATTGGTTACCTCGTCTCCACTAATGAGAATAAACAACTGGTCACCATGCTGACCATCGAAAGTAATAAAGATTTATAGCATGGTGCTAGTGTGCAGACTGCTGTTCTCATCTAAAACCAAAACTGACATTTATACTAAAGTACCGTAGCGCTGGGTCTCTGTCATTGCGTAGTAATCATATGCTTTTTGACTGACTGTTTCCGAATATGAATTTCTCATTAAATGAGATGATTTCCCGTTCTGATGCTGAGTAATTAAGATGCACTGCTTCTTAAAATGCAAGACGAGCAGCACTGATTTAGTAGAATACTGTTTTGAAGATTGCTTTCAAATGAGGAATATTTGGTAACACTTTACTTAAAGCAGTCATTATTCTGTTTTACACATACTTTCATAATGCATTACAGTCTACTGCATGAAGTATTATGTACGTGGCTAAAACTATTAATAAAATGGCATAACACATTATAGTCATGTGTACTATGTATTATGAATGCTATATGAAGCTCTCATCTATAGTGTACTATAAACACCTTCATAATGCAGAACAAAGCTTATACTTATATCCTTATTTTATACTGACCATTATAATGCATTATGAAGTGCCTTATAGATGAGACCTTCATAGAGCATTTATAATACATGAGAAACATGGCTATAGTGTGTTACACCTCTTATAAGAAATATGGGCTATATATATATATATATATATATATATATATATATATGAATGGTACAGCTGTTGGGTGCTTTAGTTCTTTGGTTGCACTAGTACAGAATTTTGAGTTTTGAACCAAAAAAGTGTGTCAAGCAGAACTTTTTGCATCCAAATTTTCAGAAATCTCGTGTTTGAAAGCTGAAGCACTAGGAGTGAAAATTACACTTATAACAGCCTGTTGAACAACTCGCTGGGCTGTGCACCTTTAAGATACACACCTACTAATTGGACATGCAGTTCAGTGGTTCTTCTTTATCATTTTGAAGATAATTACTGCCATGCACTGCCAATTTCTAGAGCGAAAGCTTCAAGCTCTGTTGGGCTAAAATACCTTTTACTGTAAAGTGGAATAATAAGCACAGATGAATGTTTTGAATTGTTATTTTTGTATTTGATGTAGGCCACATGAAATCTTCAGTAAACCTCTTCATTCTGCGTTTTTACGCTGTTTTGTGTCGCTTTGAATGCGGGTCATTTTTCCACCCAATAACGCATTGTTTACACTTTGTTGAGTCGGCTTTTGTTTTTGGTTGGTGCGCTTAACATCTGAAAGTGCTGGTTTATGGATATCCAAATGCAGAAAACTGCAAGTCGCTGGGTTTGGAACAGCAACATCAGCGTTTGTCTCCATTAGCCGAAGTGCTTCTTGTTAGCTGGGCTGCTACATAGAAGGCGACTGATTTTGACAAGGTAATTTACATCTTTGTATAAAAGTGTCAGAGGCAACCCAACAAATTCTTGCTGGATTAAGCTGTTTGTCTGTGCTGCGAACTAACCATCCAATCTAAGCGGCTACGATTTCAAATATCACTTTCCCCCTTGCCCTTGAGAGAAGGAATTGAATAGAATGTATACAGGCTGATTGCTGCAGCTTCACAGAGCCAACAATTACTGAATCACACCAATGTCAGTAAATGCACAAACCTGGCATAAATGCTACATAACCTTGCGACAGCTGCATGGTGGATTTATGACTGAATTTAGCTAAAATGGCTGATGTGATGGTTTCTTTTCTGAATTGTCCCCTTTGTTTCACGCCTGTAATGGACAGATTTATTGAAGGCTTAAATTTACAACAACATGCAAATTTTCAGAAAAGACAGTTCAAATAATAATGATGTAAGAATAATTATGTAATATATGGAAGGGCTAATCGTGCTTCTGAAAAACAGAAGTGAGCATTTTCACCATCAGGGTAGAGCACACACACTAAGCGTTCCCCCTGATCGGGTGTTTCATTGTTCCAAACAAAATGAAATCCAGTTGTGTACTTTTTCTAAAAATAATGTAATATCAGTATAGTATAGTCTTCACACCGATAACACCTATTACTAATAAACATGAGCTCCTGTATCATAGTTCTGCATTATGTACATCACCTTTATGGGCTGTCAGAACACCTTGTAAATTTGAATATGTCCTTCGTATTTCAAGCTCGTCATTTTCACATTATCCCATTGTCTTTCTCTGCCACTCTATTTTTCCTCTAAGTTGCGAAACTAATCAGCATTCCCTGCTCAGGCTCCTTAAGCCCTGTGCCTGGGTATAATTAAATGAACATTAAGTACCTTCCTTCCTTTAAAGCCATCAAAAGCCGAAGGCTCTAATATTACAATAATAACTGTGAAACAAAATGTGAATGGCATTTATCTCCATCCCCCCTTTATAAATGTTTGATTTGCATAACCAGTTCGAATTATATCAGAGTGCCATATTGATTTAATTTCATACCGTTAATTAATAACATTATAAATATGTCATCCCTTTTATCTGCTGTGGATTGGTGATAATGGCTATATTAGTGTGTTTTTACAGAGATGTACTAGTATTATGATAAAGAAGGGCATGCAGGAATGAAGCCGGGCGCCCCTATAATAGTGCTGATTGACTCTTTAATTGAATGTGGTAGGGTGATGTCATTGTTCACTCATTCAGAATATCGTGATATATCAACTTTTTTTTTCTTTCTTTCCTTTTTACTGGAATGGGAATTTTAAAATCTAGTTTTAATATGCTTGCCAAAGGGGCTGAAATACGTTTAGCGATTCCTTTAAACAAGTCTTTACCTTTAAATTTGGTGCTATTAGAATCAAAGTAGAGAACAGATTTAATTAAATTCATTATTTTTTTTTTAATTATTGTATGTTTTTTTTCCTCATCCTTCCTTTCCCAAAGTTACGTCTTTTAACATTGTGACCAAGTGGGCTATAGTTGGTGTTGTGCTATCGATTTGAAATTCGGCATTTTGCAGCCCCGCATAATGTTTTGAAACTGTGGCCTAATTGCCACACAGGCTCAAGGTTACCTCTGGAAGAATACGTATGCAGAAGGGGGCCCAGTGCTTTTAATGTGCCTGCTCCATATGCCCAGGCATGCCCGCTTGGTAAGGCTGCCGGCTGCATTAACTTAATATTCTTCCTCTCAGCTGTTCTCTCCTTTTGGCCTTTCTGTTTTACCGCCAAATTAGTTACCAGTAATTGCCAATTATGCTGGTTTTTTCCCCCTTTTTTTATTCAACAGCTTTACGGAAAATACTGGACCAAAACAGTGCATATTTTATTTCAACCGCAGATGGCAATGGACACTCGGACCTTTAATGACATAACGACAAGCCAACAGAAACAACAATCTGGGGGGGAGGGGGGGGGGGGTTGGGGCAGTTTATCCATCAGAAGACGACATTGCAGTTGTGTTGCCTTACGAAATATGAAAGTAACCAACAAAAAAGGGCTCTTTGGTACCTTTCGCTTCATTCTTTAACCTTCAGCCCAACTGTGATTGTGAATAAGACCCACACTGCACATATCCCAAATATCTCAAAGATATTTTCTTGGGGTAGATGCTTTACAAAGCAAGCTGCAATTCCAGAATCTCTTATGGATTACGTCTTGAATCCATAATGTACCATTTAGGGCTCATGTGTTCTGCATCTTGGACGCTTTCGATGTTCTCAGTACCTGCCAGAACGGCACCGGGTTCTACTTGAGTGTTCCCAAAGCTGGGTTCAAAGAGATGAGGCCGCTTTGGCACTTGAACTATCGCAGCCAGTTTAGCATTTGCTAAATACATTTACCAACGCTGGGATAGCCAAAATATTCCCAAAAAAGCAGGGTCACTCGGCGTTGACGCGATACTGTGACAGTGGCTGAACCGTTGGTCTAGCTACTGTGGCGGACTTCGTAAGACAAGCAACTGAACGTGCATATACCCTTTGGATGCTTCTAGGTATTCTTTAAATACACTTCGCAGTATAGACAGACAGACAGACATAGCTTAGCGGAGAGAAGTTTGTCTGCGGTAAATGCTGTGGATAAGCATTTTGTGTGAAAGGCAAACAGCAGTGAAGCTACAGAAAACTTAAGGTTGCTTAAAATGGCAATCAATAAAGAAAATGAGAAGGGGAGGCAGCCTATTAAATGAAAACAGCAATTATTTGTGTTCCCAGGAGGCACATTTGGTCTCTCCATATAACATAAAAACACAATGTCAAAAACGTCTTAATGGTGTCTAGTCTTGCACAGTAGTTATGAATGTTAGGCAGGGTGACAATATTAAACCTCCAGGTTTAAAAAAGTCACCAGTCTTGGTTTATTCCATTTTACATGTAAAGCAAAACAGTTTTTAAAGACAAGACAAACAGAAAAAAAGTAATTAAGGGTGAGATATCTCTGCTATTAAATATATTTCTGTATAATGCAGATGCACAAGTCCTTGTGCAATACATATATTGCATTTTCCAAAACTGACTATCTTATTACTTAAAATGTAATGTCAGTATATAGTATTTAGACTGAAACTGACTTCATCAGTTCTTTATATAGTTCACAGGAGAATTTGTCCTTCTATTGTGTAAGGTTCATGACAAGTGACATTCATATTTATAACTAAATAAAAAAACCATTGTAAAATGTAAAAGTCTAATTTTTTATTAAGTTTATAGAAGTAATATATATACCATTTGTCTATTACATGTCCACCAACATATAAACAAAAATAATCAAAATGAAACACTATCTTTGAAATTTGAAATGCTGTTTAAGATTTAATTTTATCTGTATCAACTGATATGTCGCAAACATACTATTTTTATACACTTTTAAAATATTATGTATTACATTGCTTTGTTTACAAGAGTATCATTTAACCTTAAAGATATTTTGGAAATCAGATGCGTTTTGTTGCAAATAATTTTCATGTTGAGGATCCAATACCTAATTGCAGCCTCCTGACACCATTGTATACGAGACAAATTCAGTCTTTCCCAAGTGACTCCCAATGTGCAATTTGTCTGGATGAGAGCAGGTCATTATTCTGGATTTCTTGCATCCTTGAAATTTAAGCATTAATGGGCCGATATCTCTTTAAACACAGGAAATAGGTGGCCTAACAGAATGAAGGTGAAAACATTCAATGCTCTTTTTTTCTTCCACAGCAATACAAAGCAGCGCATAATTTGCAATCTGATAAGTGTTCTTGTGCATGCCAGCCCTATCCTATATATCACAGCCCAGCTCAGCTGTGGTTTGAGAGAAGTGAACTCTGGGATTGGTCTGGCTGAAGTTGATTAATAAGCCTGTGAGGGTGAAAGACTCCAGGGCCAAGCTGTAGGTCCATCCTAGTGGCATCTGATGTTGATTGGCTTTGTCCTGTGCGGCTGCGCTGGAAGAGCGGACATTAAGATTAAGTGATGCTGTCGTGTTGAGGAGCACTGCACTGCATCATTCTGGGAAGAGACAGCTGCGGTGGTTAATCCTTCATCACCAGGGGAGTGCTGCCAAGCCCAAAGATATACAGCCAAAGATAACCCTTCATAACTTCTGCTAAAGATCGGGAAACTTTGAATTCACATCCATCTGCTTACTTCTCGGTGCAATGAGCAATGGGGAAGGTAAAATTAAAGGCAGGAAGGTGGCCTTGCTTTAAGTGAACTGCTGTACACCAGTGCCTTTAGTGGTTTTTACAAGTGGTGTGCCTACAACAGACGGGTGTTCTCTGGGTGTCTTTTTTTTTTTTTAGAAATGCAGAAAATAAAGTATATAAATGCTTGTTCTGGGAATTAATTGTATTTGAGGGCTTTGGAGAGGGGAAAAACAGCATCATTTTAAATGTAATAGTATACTTTATTTAATGTAACAGTAGACCTTTACTGTAGTACTTCATATGCATGATGGCAAATTTCTGTAATTGCATTATTATACACATTTAATAATATATATATATATGTATGGTACAAAATCAATACATATTTTACCTATGTGTTTTTTTTCCTTCTAGTTTCCTGCTTCCTTCTAAGAAGAAATTAATATATATTAAAACTATTATATATATATATACATATATATATATATAGACATATACATATAAATTATAATGTATATTATAATGTGAGTGTGTGTACATATGCACTGTATAGTGTATATAAACTAGCGTGTATACAGCAGGGCCTGGTACATTTTTTCCTCTTCTTTCCTGTGCATCTATTATTGGCGTCAGCATATTTCAGACTGCAGGGCCTTGCATGTTTGCAGCTGGTTTGATGCAGCCGTCAGCTTGTGATTGATGAGTATCATCATTTAAAGTGTAAAAGAAAACGTCTCCGTGAGAGGACACATGATGAACTGCCGTCTGCTGGCCCGCACGCACCCGGCCACTGTTTACTGTCTTTCCTCCCTTTCTAGCCCTCGCTTTCCACTGTCCTTGCCAGAGTCGAGAAAAGTCATCACCAGCCGTCTCTACCCAGCCTCCAGCTTTCTAATATCACTTTGATAGTTGTCAGATCGCATAAAATGTCAAAATTCGCATGGACTGTGTGAGGAGATATATTTAGTACAGCTGGTGCATACCTACATACTACCTCTGACAGTGACATATTAGTTTTGCTGTCTTTTGCAATCTGATATCTTTAAATTTGCCACCTTGTTAAGTTTTGATTAATGTGATTCCATTTCACTAAAGTAATTGGCTTGGCCTGTTGTAGAAAATAATCAGCCTTTCTACGGAACAAATGCTAGAACATGCTAATGAGGGAGTGAGTTCGTTAAATTGATGGCACGGAGTGACAGTTATTAATGATTGTTATGATAAACAGACGAGCGCGAATCAGGATGAGTCGGGCAAAAGTGACAGTTTAAAAATAACGGATATTGGGAAGTACTAACAAAGTAATATACTGTTAGGAAAACAATCATGCAAGTTGTCAAGGGAAGAAGGTGTAATTATACAGCTGCATAGACTGCCTGGAAACACGAAAAGTTGGCTGGTAATGGATAGATTTTTGTTGCCAAGGGGGTGAAGAGGACTATGCTGTGACAGTGCATTCCAGATTGATAAATTAATTGGGTCTTTTTTGGGACATAAAGGAAACTAGCACTGCATATGTCGGGCTTGTTACTCCGAGGTGTCTAGTGACCCTTAAAGTGAAAACCTTATAGTGTGAGTGGCTGTTGTGTGCTTTATTTACCCCTACTGCTGTACTGTTTGGTCCTGCGGGGAGGCTGTCCTGTTTTTTTCAAGGCATGGTGCCTGTACAACAACGTATGAATTATACAGACCATTTAATTGGCATTAGTTGTGATGTGAGAGATTTTATTAGTCACAACAGAATTCTGTGTGCATTTCCAAACCAGCAGGAAAAAAAAACAAATTTTTCCTCTAATTAGTAACTGCTGTTTATACTGTATGTTTATGCAAATCTTACATGTCTGGTTTTCAGGTAACTGAATATCAGTAAATGAAAGGATGCACAATGTAACAGGGGGAAACGTTTGTATAGGCTTTTTAAGTGAAAGAGTCTTAAATGTGATTTTTGTATTTTAAATAGAACCCCAGTGTGAGGATCCTGTGTGCTGCAGATAGATTTGCTAGTGCAAAGCTGTTCCACGGCTCTTTGTTTCTGAGTGTGACTGTCTGATGACTCTCCTGACCTTCTGGTGAACTTTGCCTACTGTTGATTTAAGAGCCAGAGAGATCAAAGTTTTGTAACCCTATGGGCTAGGTCCCAGTCACTGGAATTCTAATCTGTCTTAAGAATTTTGTTCCATGGTAATTTTTATATTTAACTGAATATCGCTATTAGCGCAGTGTGTTAGTGGCTAAAGTATTTTAACTGAATCAGTGTTTTTCTGCATTTTATTGCTTGACAACTTTGTAGTTGCCTTCCATAGCTTGAATGACTGTCTGTATGTTTTTCTTTTTTCCATTGAAGTTTGGTGTTGAAATATTTTGATCAATTTATGCAGTATGTTATGTTGACAAAAAGCCCTCCGAGAATAGCAAACCACTTCAAAAAGCTCAAAATATTCTTCTCATAGCGTTGTGATTTTATATTCGTTTTGAAATATTATGTATGTGAAAAGAAGCAGCGCCCAGCAGAGTAATGAGTCATGGAGTACGTAAGTGAAAACTAGCAGTTAATTTTCAGTTTCAATGCTTTAGTGTCAAAGTATCCGCTGATGTATTTTCCTTTACTTCTGAAACCTCAATGTGCCAAGACAGCCTAAGCTATCTTAACAGATATTATTAAATGACCTGGAAAATTCTACCGCGCTAATTCCATGATCTGCAGAACCAGAGGTGCTGTTCATCTCCTGATCTTTTTAACTGTGTGTGCATGGAGGTGTTTAAATCATAGCTATTTTCGACCGTAATTGTGGAATATGCATCTTTGTAACCAAATACGGTGATTTATGCTTCAACAAACAGTTCTCAGCTCTTAAGGATGAAGCTTTAAAAACTCTTCTGTGGGGAAAGGCCTAGAGAAAACAATTTTCTTCTAACAGTTTTGTTCCCTTTTTTCATTATTTGCTTTCTTTGTGTTGTTTGTGCCAGCAAAGGAGCCTTACGTGCACATTTTGGAAGGAAACTGTTTGCCTTTATTGTGAACGAATGCAGTTAATATCCTCTCACTTAATATCCTAGACCCAGTTTCTTTTTCTTCAAATCCTTTGCATGTCCCATAGGTTACCATGTCAAATTAACCCCCTTAATGTAGACAAGAAGTTGCTAATGATCACATTTGTGACTTTGTCATGGCTGCGTAGCTAAAATGAATGTTTAAAAATTCCTGCTCTTGCCAAGTTATTGTAAAATAAATTCATTGCAAACCATGCGTCAAAATCTGAAGCACCTAAAAATGCATTCTTGTGTAATTTCTAAAATAGTGTTGCACAATTTATCAAATTGAAAATGCCACATATAGGTTCCCAGTCATTGCTATACATAGCACGATGGTTATTATGTTAAGTGTCTTGAACACCTTATGCAATGTAGTTATGGTCTGTCCTTTGGCTCTGTTAGCTATAGAACTCTTAAGCACAAACAGAGCTCTCCAGCTCCAATCATGGTTCAAATCATTTGCCAATTGTGACCTAGGGCTCCAGTAAGAGATGAACTACAGCTGGGTCCCATTCCAATTCACGTTAACAACACCTCTTTCTGTTATTCACTTGACTTGAGGGAACGCTCTGTGTGACGTTTCATTGACGTCAAGCAAGGGGGCCTTTCACAATAGAGGTGATTGAAAGGGTAAACCAAAACATTTAGCCTGGAACACCTTACTCTTCAAATCCACATTCTGGCATTTGTCGGCAAGAAAGCTGAAATTAAAAATCATTTTGGGAGAAACAAACATATACATATACATACACACACACACACACATACATAAGTGATATAAAAAAATTGTGTGTATATATATATATATATATATGATATTAAATTTTATATATATATATATATATATTTATTATTATTATTTTTTTTAATATCACTTTTTCAGAACTAAGGCCATAGTCATTGACGTATAAAAACTTAACTCACGATGTGCCATTAGTCTTGGTAATTAATTTAGTGAATGTTAAATTGTGCTGGGCTGTTTTCTGAAGATTGTGAAGTACACCCTTGGCAACAAAGTGATGGCTGCTATACACTCTTTCTGAGAGAAGAAGAATGAGGGATTGATGCAATATGGTTCTCCTCCCTTGCTTAATTTGAATTTGAACAACCTTACCAAAGGCCCCAGTAATTTCACCCGTACTTTAACCTGGATTCCCCCTTCAAAGTAAGGGGGAGTGAAGCAAATGAGGAAGGGGGCATTTTTCCAGATGGAAACCAGGTTCAGGTATCTCAGCAGGCTGCTGCTAAATGTCTTCATTGTCCAGTAGGGGGTGGATGTTTTTCTGATTGCCAGCAGTGAATCTTAAAATGCTGATTCTTCCATTAGTCCTGTAATTTTCTGTTTGAAAAGAGAATCAAGCTGTTGGAGTACTAATACACCTAGTCCAGTCTCCTCCGTAAAAAAGTTAACTGATTTGTAACAGACTGATATGAATATTTTTTTGTCATATGTATTTTCCCAACATTGTTGACTGTTTGGTAGTGATCTAAATAGAAGATTGCAAGTATGTTAAAAACCTGTTTAAATAAGTAGCCTATTCTAGTTTCACAGCTTGAACTTAAATGTCTTCAAATAAGATTAGTAGGGTGGTCCACAAACCGATACTAAGAATCGAGGTTTGTAGAATCATTTCTCCACAAGACTTATTATCCTCCATTAGGGATAGCTTGCTTAAGACTGATTAATACTTCTGCGTAGAATCAACGGCATAGGGTAGCTTGATGTGCTCTTCTCCAGAAATGTTACTGTGATTGGTCTGCTTGGTAACATTGCACTTCCTCCTCCGCAGATGTATTGTTGTTTGCTTATAGCTGGGGGGACTTTAGCAGAGGGACTCGAGTCACTGACTCACAGCTCAACTCAGACTAAAGTCACAAATTTGATGACTTGTGACTCAACTTATCTCTGCCTATGAAGTTTGAAAAAAACTCGCCAACGAGTGACTTGTTCCCATCTCTGGATGTTCGTGTGGGACAATTTGGGTTTAGCTCATTGCTAGCCTACCGTTCTGCTGTGTTTGCAGCTGTTCACACTGTTAAAAAAAACACGGATGCAGCCGTTCATGCTAGCAGTTCAAAATAAACTTACTTGCCTATGAGTCGTTTATACAGAAAGAATGAAAATGATTATGATTGGCTTGGAAAGTGCATGCAGAGTTCATACAAAAACTGGTGGTAAATTTTTGACTGATTTTTAACTGTATACTAGACAATCTTGAAAAGGAACAATCATTACAATAGCAAAACTTGCTAAGTTTTGTTTCCTATGTCAGAGTACAAATGTTTTAGCAAAGTACAATGATACACTGACAAAGGGTAAAGAACAGGAATAGTTTCTTTGACTTTTCATCTCCAACTCCATAAGAGATGGTTCTTCTAATGCCTACTGTTGTCTACTGTTTACTTATGATGACATAAAAACTGCAAAATGGAGAGACTTCTAAATGTTATTTCCATTAAAACATTGTGTATTATAAATATGGTAAAAACTAAAGCTTACATTGTAGAGAAGTGAAATCTTTTAGTTTGTTAGTTTGTTTTTTGGACTGCCCTAATAATTAGAACTAAGAGATTTTCACTACTGCTTATGCAGATGTAGTGATTGCTAAGTGTTTAAGCACTGTTTCACCACTTTAAAAATGTATGTGTGTGTAGCAAATAAAGCCAAGTATGAATTTTATAATATAATCTGTTATATGAATATAAGACCAATGATTCTTCTTATGATTCTTTTAAAAATAATTGTCACATAGTTAGCCTGTAATTAATAATGCATGCTTAAAGAGGACTTTCCTTTATTGTTTATTGTTTACTGTTTGTCCTATCCATGTGGAACCTATCCATATGTTTTGTATTTATTTATTTATTTATCTTGTAGTCCAGGCACTAGGTTTTGTGCCCCAAGGGCCTTCAGGAACGACAAAGCTAACGTGGTTACTGCTGGGTGACTGTCATTGTTGGTAGAGTACCTGTCAGTTCTCAGTTTTGCTGAGGTGTGAAACTGTGTTGGCCTGATGTTTTAAGTCACTTACAATTAATGTGAACCGTAGATGCTGCCAGTGAAGCTATGCTTTCAGAAGATAAAGAAGACATTCCTTTCCTTTGTCCTGAATTGCAGTCATGGAAACCTAGGCTTGATCTTCCCACTGAATTGTGAGAGTGCAGTTTTAACTACTAATCTCAATGGTACAGATGCAAATAATGTAAAATGTAAACAAAGTGTAGGGAAATAAAAACACACACATTCTGAAATTCATTTGTTTTGTGCAGTAAAATGCACAATTCGTGGGACTGAAAAAGCACATCGTTAAAGTTGGCTTTCTGGTGTCCTGAAGAAAGGTGAGGGAACCAAATGCAAATGTCACTCATTGCATCATGACAGTGCCTGTCAGGTCTCCCCTGCTTACCACCGACTCCTGCTGGGAGAAGAAGGTCAGATGCAGCTGAAAGTTCACGCAGCTGCTCGCTGTCACTCTGGGCTTACTTCAACACCGTCGCTCCGCCTGAGACTCCATGCTATGTCTCCTGTCCCCTCCTGTCAAGCAACTGCCTCGGCCGTTACTGTACACTGCAGGACAGGTAGTCCTCCATGGACCCCCATGCTCCCAGCCCCCTCATAACGAATTTAATTACGGTGTTGCTGCCTGTGCCACTTTTGTGCCAGTGATCATTACACAAGCACAAAGGCTGAGGATCCTTGTCAGCTGTGATTCCTTTAGACACAATAGCTATGTGATTTCTACTCCGCCTGTCTTTAAATGAAGCATACATTACCGCCTTTCTTGTTTGTGACATGGTAACATTTTATGCATGTGTGTAGATATAATTGATCATAGACATGGTTTCTGGACCCAGAGTCAACCGTCTGTTGTAATGTTATTCAGTGTTTTCTTTCAGTGTCACAAGTTAACGTTCAATTGCTCAGCTGTCAACGTAATGCACTATCATTCCGCTTTATTGCATTAGTTG